>LPNX010667105.1:98780-181491 GCA_001517045.1 Pseudotsuga menziesii
GAGTTGACAAGTGTTATAAGCATAATTGCCAACCATTTTTTTAGGAAAATAAAATTCATAAAATGCAAAGCTATAAAATATGTTAGTGCGGATGAATCCCTGAACGTTTTCTAAAGGAGAAAAAGGATAAGGAATTTTAGAGCTTATAACAATGGCTTGAAATTTATCATAGACAACTTGAAAGAAGGAACGTATGTAAATTTAATGGAACTGAGGTGACACAACACACACACTCGTCGGGTGTATAGCCAAGGCCTGAGTTCATCTCCCATCGCCAGCATAATTACACAAGCAGACTGACAGACAAACTACTAGATTAAAATTCTTCGACAAGAGCCTATAACAAGGTCTTGAGGCACCCCATGCAAACGTCAGCTGCAGGAAACCAATAAACAAACAAAAAAATAGCTATAAAAAAATATAGCTGAAAATCAAACTATTAAAAACTTTATTAAACTAAAAAAAAATCTCACTTAAACCCCTAACTAATTCACTTAAGCAAATCATATATATATATATATATATATATATATATATATATATATATATATACTTATATATATACTGTCGAAAACATAACAAATATATTAACACTAATTCTTTATATCATTAAACAAAGGATCACATATTAAATATTCTATTTCTATTTATTGTTATTGTTATATAAATATAATACAATACCAACCTTATTGCGTTACAACAGAAAGAGCATATACAAATTATTAAATTTATTTTATTGTTTTTTTTAAGTAGGGAAATCGGTAACTCGTCGGAATTGCCTGGGGGTTCTTGTTTATATTACATGTGGTATAACAATAAAATAAATTTAATAATTTGTATATGCTCTTTCTTGTTTGTATTACACGTGGTATAACAATAAAATAAATTTAATAATTTGTATATGCTCTTTCTTGTTTGCATTCAATGTGGTATAACAATTAAATAAATTTAATAATTTGTATATGCTCTTTCTTGTTTGTATTGCATGTGGTATAACAATAAAATAAATTTATGTAGGGAAATTGGTAACTCGTCGGAATTGCCTGGGCCAAGCAATTCCGACGAGTTACCAATTTCCTTACATAAATTTATTTTATTGTTATACCACTAGGCAATTCCGACGAGTTACCAATTTCCCTACATAAATTTATTTTATTGTTATACCACACGCAATACAAATAAGAAAGAGCATATACAAATTATTAAATTTATTTAATTGTTATACCACATGCAATACAAACAAGAAAGAGCATATACAACTTATTAAATTTATGCAATACAAACAAGAAAGAGCATATACAACTTATTAAATTTATTTTATTGTTATACCACCTGTAATACAAACAAGAAAGAGCATATACAAATTATTAAATTTATTTTATTGTTATACCACCTGTAATACAAACAAGAACAATATGGCATTGAGTTGCATCACCAAGAACAATGACAGAATAATTTTAACTTTATTGTTATTCCGAATGTGATACCACTTCTACTTTATTGTTATTCCGAATGTGATACCACTTCCCATGAGATTAAAAAAAAATGCGATTACGAATCATACAGTACAACTCTCCTCCCAAATATTCACCTTTTAAAAGATCTAGGCATGTGAGAGAGATCGCTAATATTAAAAAATGGAATAATAATAATACTAATGTGTGATTGTGTGGCGATTCATGCGTTTCCGTTTAGTTTGGATGGAGGAATATTTTTAATTTATAATGTCGTTGGTTTTCTATTAAGTAAGTTGAAATACAAATTATTTATATTTAAGTAAAAGTTAGAGTAAAAATGATGAGATAAATTATGTGAAAGAGCAAAATCGAGTATTATTTATTTTAATATTAAGTGTTATGTATCAAATTATTAAAAATGCATAATGAATTAAAGTACACATAAGTGTATATGATGTGAGTGTGGGTAGAATTTATTAAAAAAAATAAGATAAGTTAGAAGAATCATTTTTTTTTAAATAATCTCGATATATTTACATTGATAGATGTTTTTATTTGAGATTTGGGGTGGACTACAACCTATGCTTTTTCATTTACGGACGAGGATGAGACAAGTGTACTGTGTAGATTGATTTTATTAACATTTTATAGTTAACGTCTCTAGTATGATTGCTAATGAATTTTGAGAATTATCTGCTAAGTGATTGTTGCAATATTTACAGAATGCTTGTTGTTTCCACCCAGCAACAACTATGGCAAGCAACAGTGCCCCTTCTCCTAATCGAATCCCGCACAGTCTTCCCACTCTCAAATTAAGATCTAGAAAATTTAAATAAAACATTTAGACTCATCCTAGGCATCAAAGAACATAAATATGCCATCAAAAGCTGTCATGCTCGTAAAATGGAAACAAAAAATAGTAGAAATTGACCTTGAGGAAAGGAATAATTACGTGAATCCTTGTGGACGAAGACGAGATGTGGGAGGATGCTTCATTGGCGAGAGTATCGAATTCCTCAAAGCAGTTGAAGGATTGTTTCCAACTTGTGTAAATAATGAGGGCTTTGAGGCTCCAAACGAAGCTGTAGAGAGCGGTCTGTTTCCAACAACCCCAGATGCACCGCCGCCACCAGTTTTTGTTTGTTGAACATTGCCTCCAATGTCAAAAACATTCATTGAGCTATTGTTGTTTCTTTGACAAGGAGGTTTCCAGAAATCGCCTAGTTTCCCTAGAGTTACAAGAGGAATATCCGATCCACCGGATGCATCTGCAATGAATAAATAATCTGAATTTTTTTGGGGGAACCATTGACATATATCATCATTGTTTAAGATACATATTTAAGATTGCATATCAACTAGCAGGTTTTGGTTGGAAGACCCAATCTATTCAATGCCAACGTTAGTTGCTTTTAAAGTGTATCATTTTCCTTTACTTTGTTCTCCACGCAAGTTATTGTTACCCGATACTCAATCTAAGACTCAAATAATCCTCTCAGATCTATCTGTCATTTTTGGGTGAGTTGCGGGAAAGTAAGGAGCCAAAAATTTCTAAAATTCCATCTTCAATTATTTGCATGCACTACTCTATGTGAAGCATTGGCACGCCATGCATCTGGTTGGTGCTCAACATAAGTGTTTGGAGCCCAACTTACATTTGTCACTCTGCCAGGTTCCAATGGGTGGGTCAAACAAGCAAGTGGAAAAAAAAACCATTGTGTTCAACAATTATTTTTGGCGATGGCTTATAAATTGATGTGATTGAATTTTGGGCTTTGATTAATTACATAGTGTGTGTCTCAAGAACGACAGCTAATTTGATGTTCAGTAGGTTCAACATGCAATTGTTATTAACATTGGCGATCAGTTGGTGATCTGACATCCATATGCAATTATATCATTATGGTTAGAAAGGGGTGAGTTAGTAAAGCTTGCATTAATAACCTTTAGTAAATACAACCTCAACTTAAAGCTTTCCTTCTGCATCTCATAATATACTTTTCATATGTTTTTTTTCCTTTGTTATATTTTTTATGACTCGTTCTCTTTTGAGCTCTAACACGTCTTTTATGACTCGTTCTCTTTTGAGCTCTGCTACAAACGAACCCTTATTGTACTTGTTTATGTTTGCTCGTGCTGGTTGTTTGACTACCAACGAACCGTTATTGTACTTGTTGCAATGTTCCTTATGGCCTTAGGTAGAGATCGAGGCTTTGACGCGGCAACGAAGATCGCAGTTCATTTTTTCCATGCTTAGTTGGGATGCTCGCTCAAGTCATCTGTACCCAACATGAACTTATCGGGCATTCTATTGTCTATATCATGACCTCTAAAACACTTGGGAGCTGTTTGGCTTTCTTTTTCATAATATTAGAATACATTTTTTAAATTTTGGATGCCATGGTGATTTTAGAATATTTATGTATAATTAATGTAAGATTTTTATGTCAAAATACGTTTTTATTTGATGAACTATTGTCTATGCTTTTATTTGATGAACCATGGTTTATACTTTTCCGAGGATGAGAACAATGTATTTTAGATCTTGATTATATGGAATCCTTGTTACATTTTAACACTACCTTTTACTTCTCCCGCAAATACCAAGGGCCAAGTGGACAACTAGTCGAAATGAAAATTCATTTTTCTACCAAAGTTTAAATACAAAATGATGAACAATAATACGTACATAGGACCAATCCATTGATTCTCTTGGAAAACCATTATCTAATGTTGAAGGCATGTGGGAAATAATTTAAAATTGAGTTGTTCTCTAGATGTATGAAAGTACGTAATTCTTTCATAACTATCTTTCTTATTCATAACTGCTCTTGCACCTCCTTATATGGTTATTATAGAGTCACTTTCCTGGCGAAAAATGCTTGTTGATAAAAGTACTGGGATTACTTCCACCGCCAAGTACAAAATGACAATTTTATGCTTGTCCTGCTTACAAGACACAATTACAAATGACTATTCTATAGATCTTCGATTTCTGAAGACATATGTCTATTCAATATATTTTCAATTTATAAAGGCAGGGACTTGTTGCCTCTAGTAGCTCCCCTTGTTAATATAATAGTTGATTCATTATAGCGGTGACATGATTCTTTACTTGGCCTTTTTATCCTTTCTTTGTGTGAGTTGTGTGCGCTTATGTGAAAAGGTAATTATAATAATCAAATATCAAGCCATGTGGATATTGATGGCCACCTTCTTTTCCACTGGCTCATAATGTTTCTCCATCTTAGTAGTTTTTCTATAATTTTTCGTGTCCAACACTTTCGGTGAATTTTTTAGGCCATGAACAATGTTTTTTGGCCCTATGATAGCGTGAGATTGCTATAGGCTTATCTAAGCCTTAACTAAAATTATTCTAATGGGCTATCATATGCCCCAAATGGAATTAGTATGCAAAATCCAACATATGAAATGGAACCCTCAAGGTTTGCATTCATTTTTCCACTTCATTTCCTCGAGTTAGTGTTTTTGCCTCTTAGGATTTGGAACTTTATATTAAAAGGTGATTTTCAACCTCTTGTAATGCTCTTCTTACAAATGCGCATAGCCAACACATCTCTCTTCATAGATAAGCAACGACCATTATCGCTAGTTTGTATTGCTTTGCAATTTGTAGTCTTTTTGCATTTCATTCATTAATAGAATCTAGGTTTTACTATACAACTTTTCTCTTTGCAACATCCTTATATGTGTGTTTTCATTTTATATGTATGTCTTCATTTGGTTCTCTATGTGACCTAGAACAATTTTATCAAAGTAATGTGTTTTTTGTTGTTTCTTAGTGCATGTCCTCAATGAGATCCAACTATAGAGAGTTGTGTATCAAACTATTTGAGCTTGGGAAAGTTGCTCTCGCCAACTTAAGTAGTTTCACATGGCAAAAGAAAAGAGAGACGATGGAGCATTAAAGACTATTAAGTTGTTGCTTGAGGAATCCCTCGTGTGACAAAGGAACGAGATGATGGATAATTTTACCCAAATCCTTCAACAACTACCAACAACGACATAAACACCTTCAACTAGCAACCATTTCAAAGGTGCAAAACCCTTTAAGATGCATATTAACTTTGAGGTTCTTTTATTTGAAGGCTATACATATGCATATGCTTTGGATAAATGGCTAAGTCGGTTACAGGGTTATCACTTTATTAAAAAAAAAATCCAATAACAAAAATATCACCTTTGCACTCGGTAAGTCCCTCCCCCATGTCAAAGATTAGTTAGATGGTCACTGGAAGAGACATCCTAGAGATGAGTATACAACATATATGGCAAAAACCACTTAGGTAGCTTTCTGACAGGCTATCATATGCCCCAAATGGAGTTAATATGCAAAATCCAACATATCAATTGGAATCCTCAAGGTTGACATTCATTTTTCCACTTAATTTCCTCAAGTTAGTGTTTTTTCCTCTTAAGATTTGACACTTTATGTTAAAATGTCATTTTCAACCTCTTGTAATGGTCTTCTTACGAATTCACATAGCCAACACATGTCTCTTCATAAAAAAATCCACCACCATTATTGCTAGTTTGTATTGCTTTGCAATTTGCAGTCTTTTTCCATTTCATTCATTAATAGAATTTGGGTTCTATTGTACAACTTTTATCTTTGCAACATCCTTATATGTGTGTTTTCATTTTATATTTATGTATTCATTTGGTTCTCTAAATGACCTAGATCAATTTTATCTGAGCAATATGTTTTTTGTTGTTTCTCGATGCATGTCCTCAATAAGATCCAACTATAAATAGTTGCATCTCAAACTATTTGAGCTTAGGGAAAGTTGCTCTCACCAACCTAAGTAGTTTCACACGACAGAAGAAAGGAGAGACGATGGAGCTTGAGAGCCTATCAAATTGTTTCTTGAGGAACCCCTTGTGTGACAAAGGAATGAGATGATGGATAATTTCACCTATATCCTTCGACGAATACCAACAACAGCATAAACACCTTCAACTAACAACCCTTTCAAAGGTGCAACACCCTTTAAGATACATAACTTTGAGAATCCTTTATTTGAAGGATATACATATGCATATGCTTTGGATAAATGACTAAATCGGTTAGAGGGTTATCACTCTATTAAAAAAAACAACAACAAAAATATCACCTTTGAACTCATTAAGTCCCTCCTTCATGTCAAAGATTGGTTGGATGGTCATTGGAAGAGACATCTTGGAGATGATTTTACAACATATAGGACAAAAACCACCAAGTGGATTTTTTCGATTCCCTCAAGGGGGGTTTCTATAATGTTAGAAACTATGATGACTAATACATGAGATGGACAATTTTATGCTAAGAGAGAGATTATACGGTGTGAGAGATCGCTAATATCTTTCATACCTTACACTGAAAACTCAGTACGATAGACTCTGAATGGAACTTGGGCATGAAGCATTGTAGTACTTACATAGGTACATCCAAATAGAGATGGATTTCCTTGACATAACCCGCCTTGGAGCTGATTATTAATATGTTGTTAAAATTGAGCAAAAATTTAAGCAAAAGAATAAGTGAGAGTTTGTGTTTGCAAATCAAATGCAATAAAAGCATGGTAAAAGTGGCCCTAACTCATAGAACAATTAATAGAGAAAAGGTAGCCATCCTCAACACAACTGGTCCAAGCCACAAGTAAATAAAGGTAATGAAAAATCAAATAAGGACATTGGAAAGTGGCATGAGTTCCACAAAAACCCCTGACATAACATTGATTAATGTTGTTTGAAACAATCATTGTTGGTTGAGATGAAAGCCTTAGAATCATAATCAGGCTCAAACTATGATCTAGAGCAAGATAAGGGAAAGTAGATCATTGACATTGAATCCAATGCCACCATTACAATCACAAAGATCCAACTATAAGAGCTAGAGGAGCCCAATGAAGGGGAGCACCCCTTCCATTCATAAATGTGGGTGAAGGGGACTCCACTATGTTTCATTGTTTACAATAGTAGCTAAAAGAACTCGATCTCAACTGAGGTGACAATACCACAACCCTAACCATACACCATCAATTGGTTAGACTAGGGATGAGACATCTACATGAATCAATAATGTCACCTATCCTACAACATCAATTCCTTCAAAGATGAGGTATTATGTGATGTTTCCCCACTTGAATTTCATGATGTTATATTAGGACAAACCTATATGTGGAAACATCATGTTTATCAGTCCAAGCTCTGTAGTGTCGTTGTTGCTTTGGGAGACCAACTCTATAAAGTACCCGAGGTAGTTCTAACCGTTGTAGTTTCCTTGATCTCAACAAAGCAGTGCCAAAAGGTATTCTCTCAGACTGAAAATTTTGACCTCTTCATTATTCGGTCAAAGGTGCATGGAAGGTCATTGCTACCACCATAGCCTCAACACAAGGCCTCTCTACAAAGCAGACACAAGTGGACACGATTGTAGAGGAATACACAGATATATCTGCCTCACCAAAATCGGTGGCTTTGCAGTACTAGGTCAAACATCCAATTGATTTGATAACTTGTGCTCCTTTACCTAATGGTTCAGTATACAGACACTCTCTGCTAGAGAATGGGTAAATAAAACACTAGATTCATGAGCTCATACCAAAGAGCCACCTTAGACTAAGCTCATCACCTTGTGGGAGCCTAATTGTGTCGATACAAAAGAAGGATGGGACATGGAAACTATGTATTGATTATAGAGCCATGAACAAAATTACCATCAAGAATTGATATTGAATCCCTCGGATTGATGATATTATTGGTTAGCTTAAGGGTTCCAAGTTCTTTAGTAAGATTATTTTGAATTCAAGCTACCACTAAGTCTCGATTGAGCAAACCGATGTATGGAAGATAACTTTCAAGTTTAAATAAGGTATTTTTTAGTGGATATTCATGCCTTTTTACTTGATTAATGCTCCAATAGCATTCATGAAGATGATGGATGATATGTTGTGACCATTCACAAGCTCTTTTTTGGTTGTCTATTTGGATGACATCCTCATATTCAATAGAAATTGGGGATAACGTTTGTAAAACATTCAACGAATCTTAATAACCTTGTGACAACACAAGTTCTATGCCAATTTGGAGAAATGTTCATTCAACATGCACATAATTTAGTATCTAGGATACATCATGGATGAGCAAGGAGTGTATGTGGACCCAACTATGATCCAAGTTATTCGTGATTGCCTAGCCCAACTCTAATAGATCTCCATAACATCCTGGAACTTGCCATTTTCTACCTCATGTTTGTATTGGGGTTCTCTCATATCACTTGTCCCTTCAACCAAGCGACCAAGGGTGGAGCCAAAGACAATTTCACCTAGGGTGCATCACAACATAAAGCATTCAAGGATCTGAAATGATGCCTTTGTTTAGTTCCAGTCCTCACTTTGCTAGACTTGAATGGATTTTTGAGATTGAGATAGATGTCTTAGACTATACTATCTATGCAGTCCTCATTTAACATGGACATATGTTGGTTTATCATAGAGAGACACTCTTTGATGTTGTTCATGAGTATCCCACCTATGACAAGGAGATGTACTCCATTGTGCAAGCACTCCAATAGTGGAAGCATTATATTTTTAGAAAGGAAATGATCACCCACACTTATCACAATCCCCTACAATTTATGTAGACATAAATACAGTTACAAAATAGTTGAAATCATAAATGTTCCATGTACTTGCAACAAATTCACTTGAACTTTAAGTAAAAGAAGGGAAACAAAAACCAGTTTGCACACTACCTCAACTGGGCTTCAATTATGGCACTAACCACAATTTTTAACTCCTATAGGAACAAGACTTTTGGGTGGCCCCATCTATATACTAGTGATCATGACTTCACCACTACATATCACACATTGAGCACATGTGAACAAGTTCTAGAATTTCGCCTCTAAGATGCACTTCTGTTCCATCTAAGCTATTGTTGTGTTCATTCAAGCGAGCATGAGAAGCTAATTTGTGAGGCACGTTACAATTGGTCGGGGAGGCACTTTAATGTGGAGAAGATAGTAGTAGTACTATAGAAGTATGTTTACTAGCCAAAGCTTCAATAATATGTCCTCATCTATATTAGATTATGCATAGTGTATGCTATCAATAAACTTGGCATTAGGAAGCAAGGGTTGTACACTCCTCTACCTACCCCAAATGAGTTTTGGGAATCAATTTTCGTGGATTGTATGTCAGGTTTACCCTCAATGATAACGATTATGTCTTTGTGGTTGTTGATCAGTTCTCTAAGATGGTCATTATGGCACCTTGGAATACAAAAGAGTATCATAACATAAGCCACTACTAAGATATTCTTTAATGTGTTTGGGTTCATTTTGGATTACCACAAACCATTATTTCAGACATGGATGCTAGGTTCCTCAATACCTTCTGATCTAGCCAATGGTCTCAAGTGGACACCAAACTAAGCAAATCGACTTCCTTCCACCCCCAAGCACATGGATAAATAAAGGTGGTCAACATGATGATTGTGCATATCTTGCAAATGTACAACTCCAAGCATCCATGTACATGGGATGAGATCCTTCCATATGTTCAACATAGCTACAATAAAGTCCTCCACAACTCTATTGGCCATAACCTTTTTTCAGGTGTGCTTTGGGTTCCAACCATTGACCCCCATTTACATAGCTCTACCCATTGCAACTACACTGAAACATTCCTCCCATGCTCATATTGAGGTACGTAGAGCAACCAAATTTGTTGGATGTATCAAGAACATCGAACAACATGTTCATGATATCATACATAAAGTTAATTCCAAGTACAAGAAACAACATGACCAACATTAGGTTCCACACAAGTTTCACATTGGTGATAAGGTATGGTTGCGTTTGTAGAAGTAATGCTTCACAGGACCCCACGGCAAGCTTAAACCACTTCAATATGTGCCTTACACCCTCATAAAGTATGTAGGTGAGAATACATTCAAATTGAGTATCCCCCCTTTCCTTGGATTGCATCCAATATTTAATGAGGAGTCGCTTCGACCATATTTTCCACCTCTACTGGACACCTCAAAGGTGGTAGAACACTTGCCCCCTACAAAACTCAACCCTTCTTGCTTTGAGTAAGCTAATTGTACTTTATCATTGATACCCAAACGAAGGGTACCCACTGATAAATCATACAACTCTATCGTCTTGTCAAAGTAGGACAACATATTCACTAATGCAAGTGGCTCACTAGAAGTTAAGTTCAACCAAAATTTCCCCAACAGATGGAGGAACTTGATGCAATAGGGGCCATTGCTTCCTAAGGGGGAACAATTGATCCAAGTGGGTATTAGTAGCTACCCACCTCTTCCACTAACTCAAAATGGTTCTCTATCTCAATAGTTTTTTCTAAATTTTTCGACGTCTTAAAATTTCAATGAATTTTTAAGGCCATAAATAGTTTTTTTTGCCCTACAATGGCTTATAGTTGTTGGAGCCTTGCTTAATTTAGGTTTAAAATTATTCTTCTCATTCATATATTTTCAATGGGCTATGTGCGCTCGAAATGAAGTTTGTATGTAGAAGTTGTAGCCCTAAGAAGTTGACGTATCAACTAGACTCCTTAGGGTCCCCATTCCTTTTACCACTTCATTTCTTAGGGTTAGGGTTTTGGACCTATTTTTTCCTTTAGGGTTCAACAATTTATGTTAAAATGTCACTTTTGACCTCTTGTAATGGTCTTCTCGCAAATGAGCATAACAAACACATCTCTCTTCAAAGATAAGCTACCACCATTCTAACTAGTTTGTATTGATTTGTAGTTTGCAGTTTTTTTCTTCCTTAATTTCATTCTCTAAATAACCTAAATTAAATAAACTTATATATGACATTTTAAAATAATTTCTAATATGGTAAAATATCCAACAACATGAGATGAGAAGCGAGAAAAGCTTAATGACAATAGTAATATTGGTGATGACCAGTTTGGTTATGAGATGCTCATTAAAAAAAGGATGAGCTTTTAATTATTATTTAAATTTTTTTACATATACTATTTATGCGTTTATCCATAATCTATTTAAAAATTTACCCATCTCATATCAAATATTATTGTTGTTCCCATGTTTTCAAAGTTCTCTAACCTCAACATGGTGTCAAGACTAAGACTAATAACTCCTTATTAGTCTAAATTTTCTACTAGGCACTAGCTAGCAACTAACCTAGACTTCAGCGAATCAAATTTAAACATAAATCTTGCAAGACAATCTCAGTAACTAATTCCCTCGTATTAAAAATAAGAACAAGAATGGTAGCTTAATAATTGGGATAAGATGGCATTATAAAAACAAAGCACTCAAACTGTATGGAATTGGTTTCCCTCAGTAGTATGATTTTCTTTTCATAATATTGGAATTATAGCGTAAAGGATTTTGCATGGTCGCATTATGCACGATGCTAGGGTAACGGCGAGGCATCCACGTGGGATCCACAAGATCTCCCGAAGAATTTGACGTGGAACCCAGCAGTTCTACTGTCGGGATCGAAAGATTCTTCGGCCATATTCCTTTGGAAATTCGTTGCAGAGCAAAATGGATTTCTAATACTGAATTATTTATAGTCGTGTTACAGGGTAGGGTATTGTAGTCGGAGAGGTCGAACCAGGAACAATGGATTCTTCGCTCCTCGTATTGTCGTTCACCTTAATTTTTGTTGCTACGAATATGCCGAGTCTCACGGCTGTGCAGGACGATCCCACGTCCAGAATCACGCAAGATTTCTCTGGTTATCCCGAAGATGAACACTTTCATGGTTCACTAGATTCAGAGACTTTCTTCTTCGTCGACAAAGAAAGTCTAAAGCACCAGGTCAGAAAGTTCAATTGAATTTATTAGTATTTATTTCATGAAGGGCTGGCTTGTTTGTTAGTTCTCAAGGCAACCGTAGTCAAGATAAACTAGTGTTGAAATATTCTTTACGCTCTGGAAAGCCATACATTCAGAAGTATGAAAGGGTCATTTTCACCATGTTGAGATGATTTTCAACAAATCATGAATGAGATTTATACTTTTTTTTAAGCGGGATATTTAATTGATGAAGAGTGAATTTCCATATATCCTTTACTGGAACATATTACAAACTTCCCGAGAGCTTCTTAATACCGATGGCAACTAGCCGTTGAACTCCATACCGGACTGCTGAGCGAAACTACTAGAAATGACCAACCCTCTGGCCTTTTTGTTGTAGACTCATATTGGATTTTGATAATGAGCCAATGCTTTGCCCCTTTCTGATTTGCCCTCACCTGAATGTGGCAACATGATCTTTGCTGCAATTCATCTTCAAATCAACTGAAATTACAGATTTCGACTGTGCAGATGGATTCAGCACCCTCAAAAACCCCTTTGCCACCTCGAATACGCAATCCCTTCATCTGATATATGGTATTTCATTAAACAAAATTAATTTTTGCTAGATTCTCGTCAGTTTTCACCAGTTTGGCCTCCCATTATTTTTGCCGAACGGTAAAGAGGCAAAACGTTGGCCCGCTAACCTATGACTACTCGTATACACAAGTACAAAGGCCTAGGTGTGCCACAAAAAGAGACAAACCTACGAAATACCAAGCAGAAACAGAGTAACAAAAATCACTGCAGAGCCAACTGAGATAAGCAGCAAAGAAGAGTTGCGTGTCTCGGATGTCGAAGGTTCCATGCACTGGATTAACTGATTGAAATCTCTATGGGTGGCCCTCTTCTTGTCTTGACCAATTTCTGGGATAACCTCAGCTGCACATTGTTAAAATCGTCCTCCCTCCCCGGAGAACATAACACAAGAGAGCAACCCATTGCAAAGAACTTGGAAGATTTTTATACAATCTTACTTAAGGACTAGGGGTATGTGATCATTAAGCTTTTGCATTATTATTCCATATCACACCATTCGGGAAGGAATTACGGCCATCTGAATTCTTCCATTAGAGATCCCCATTGCTATAGTCAATACCACTTACGGTCATCACTGCCTTATAGCCAGCAATGGCTTGATAATGATGCTACACCCCGTCATCATAGTTCTATAGGCATATGATGGCTATCCTTAATGTCTTTGAGACCTACCTTACCCTAATTAGATTTTGTGGCATTCCCCTCACTGCTAGCTAGAATTTACCATTATCCATGTAATGCTTTATGCCTTCCTCAAGCATATATACATTTGAGTCTATGCATAAACTATACAATGTGCATGTATATATGAACAAAGCCATATGTTTAGGCATCCATAGCAGTATGAGATCCCATGTCAAATAATTGACATGATATATTATTTAATATATAGAACCTTAGATTGTTTTTCGGGCTTGTATGGCCAATAAGCTTGTTTTGTTTGAGTCCACAAGGTTCAACCTATAGGACCATATGACATTCTTAGGATTTTAAAATCTTGGAAAGATGGACAGAGGCCTTCCTAACTCTCTATTTATTTGTGAGCATAACAGAGCAGAGATTGCAGCCATCTATGGGTTGGGACCTTCACTCCGAGCTTCTATGGTCAGAATGGTCAATATTGCCAATTGGCTGTGAACTAATGGATGCCACATCAGCAGGGTTTTCTAACCCCCTTGGTGCTTCCTAGAAGGATGCCCTAGTTCTGTTGTTTCCTCTTCCATCACATGAAGCACTGCTTTATTATCTCCAAGAGGCAGCTCAATAGTAAATTATTCCTTGTCTACCGAAGAGAGGGTGTCTGTATTGAAGTGATTCAAAGCTGGTATTGATATTGACACCTTAGGCATTGCTCAAGAGCTAATCAAGCTTAATGCTAATGGTTTAATGATTATCTACAAATTTATGGGTTTATGGCCTTCATAATTGTTTAGAATAACATAGATTAGATTTTATGAGATGTCTACCAGACCAAATGGTCTATGGGATGGAGATATTACATCTTTAGGAGGCTATGCCTCCACAGAAATTAAAATTTGGACTGTGGAGAATCCGAAATTAAAAAGCAGTTATGACCTATCCCTATTGGGAGAGGCTAGGTTTTGGTCATTTTTAAATTATGGGTGAAAGAGAGTTTGTCTTTGAAGGAGGGCCATGATTCCTCAATTGAGCTGGTTTTTACATTAATTATTGGTTGAGTGGTTTTGGCATAGAATGGGTATTCCAATGAAAGTGTCCCTATCGGAAGACCTCCTTTCCTTCTTTTTGATTCTGAAAGGATTTTGGTTTAAAAACCATTGGTAATGGAATAAGTTCATACATAAGCACTACTAAATTATCAAGGGAGAGGAAACTGGGAACATATTGTAGAATTAGCGTGAATATGGTTCTTAGCAAGTCCCTTCCAAAGCAGGTACTGCTTAGAGTTGAGGCATGTACCCATGAAAAATATGTGGATTATGAAAACATCCCTGTTAAATGTTGGTAATTGTTAAAATTCCTCAGCATATGGTAACAGTCCAAGGCTGATTTATAACCTACCTACTCAGGAAAACAGAAAATTGAGATTTCTATCAAAACTGCAATCTGATTTTTACTAGGAAATAAACACACCAAGATGAAGAAAGTAGCAGCAGTGCACAAATCTGAAACTCAAATCACATCACTCTTTATTAAATTTAAAAACAGGAATTACACTAAGAGATTCAAACTCTACCCTTCACCCACTGCTTCCTACTTTGAGAACTGAATTAATAGGCCTATACCTCTGTCTTCTCTTTTATAGATTGAGAAGAAGTGTAGGTACACTGAATCTGGGCACATGCACAATAGTGCCTCAAGTGGAGATGATCTGAGGCATGCAAGCATGCATCCTCCTTGAGATCTATGCCTTCAGTATTGGGTTGCATGTACTTCACTAAACTGAGCTAGATTGCATGCGCCTTACCTAACTGATGCATGCAAACTTAAATTAGAAACTTAATGCATGCAAATTTGAACTAGAGAAAAACCAGACATAGAACTGAACTGCTAAATACCAGCATAGATCCAAATCTGAGGCTCTATCAAGCCCCAAGAGGGATCAAATCTTTGGAGGTGCAAACCCCTTCTTATGTATTGCACTCAACTATCAGCTTTGGTGTGATTCATACCAAAAGACACATCTTTTTATTTAAGGTCGACATATAATATTTTTATTATTAATACTTAATACTATTTATGGCCGACATATTTTTTATTGTTTTGTTAGGTAGGAACATTACAACATCTCCCCCATATTAGGTTGTTTTTGTGGCCGACATTTATTTTGGAGGATAATTTTTTTTTTTTTTATGGTTGACATTTACATGAGGAACGTTACATAACGTTACAAGATCTCCCCATACTGGGCTGTAAAGCGCCTCTCGACGCAATGAAAGGGCATCTAAATTGGAACTAAACCGAGGATGGTACATACATGCTTTTGGCATGCATGCATTCTCCATCTTTCTGTCCATAAATGCTCCTGTGCCCTCATTACTGGTCTACGAAATTGCTGAAGGGAGAGGGTCACCCTGCTGTCGTATAGGTCTGCACATCTGTCACACATGCTTTCTTTGTGTGCATCCAAGTCTTTTTTGCTTGTTGTTGACATCAATTGCACTCTGCCACATATTTTGTGTGGTACTAAAAATCCAACTCTCAATCTTATTGAGGAAAGTGTTCTTTTCCAAACACATGATTCTCTCTCTGCATCTGGGATTGGTCAAAGAGTTTACCACCAATGAACCTAAAGAAACACGAATCAAGATTACTGCTTCCTTCTGTACTCTGAAATCTCTTTAGAATCCTCAAGGGGAAAACCTTTTGTACAAGGAACATTGTATCAATGACCTGACAACCTTCTTTGCCTTTCATGCCATCTTCATTGGTCAAAATCTTCTCACACCATATCATAATCTATTTTGGATTTTCTACATTGATAAACTCATCTGGATATAGGGCCAGACAAGTGAATCAAATCTATCAAATAACAAATTCACTAAACTTAGAAATCCCCAACATGAGCGCAAACTCATTGATATTGAAATCCAAAATTCGTGTTGCATGCATCAGTCTATCCAGGGAAACTCCTTATTCCTGGGAGAATCCTCCAACAATTGGAGTAAGAGTCTCATCAAGGTCAACTCCCTCTTGTTGAGAGAATCCTACTGTAACAACCTTTAAACCTTATCTTGGCACTCTTCCATATTCCCATTAGTTGTAATCAAGGAATCAATCATCGATTCAACAGTCAGTTTTGTAATTGTCTCCTCAAGTCTGGAGGCACACTCCTCCATCATGGTTTTTTCCCATACTTGTTCAATTGGATCTGCAAGTAGCCTATAAAGCATACCTTCTCACACTCCTTTGGGCAAAAAGTTGACTAGATCTAGGGGGGTTGTCTCTAATGTTGACTTGTTGATATTCAACCAAGCATTGTAAATTTGTCATGCAAGAAACTAAAAAAAGACTCTTAGTTAACTTGAGAACGTATAAGATAGAATCTAGCTCAAGAACATCACCCGAAGTCATCTAGAAAGATGATGGTTCCAGCATTGGGCAAACATTTTGTAGATCATTCTCAGAGGTTCGCGACCTGTTATCCACTAATTTTGCACTTAGTGGATTTTTCGGTGAGCCGCCAGAACATTGAACAAGTACACTTGTTCGTGATCAAAATTCAGAAGTCCGCCGGCCTTTTCCTGGGACTCTATTCAGAACTTTTTGTAAATACATGTTCATACCCCCTTGGGGAGATTGTAAAATATGTCCTAGCATTTAATTTTTTATAAAAGGCTCAGCTTCCCGGACTTGGGCATCAAGCCGACTAGCCCAGAGTGTTTTTTCCCTTGGTTATTATTGGCTGTTGAACAAACGACCAATAATTTCTGAGTTTTTCACTTGCTCCTCCAAAGCTGGGGTAGTTGTCTTGTTGTTTCAGCCTTGGGAGGTTATTAGAGCCTTCGTGTCAGTGTTTTTTGTCATGCTAGGCATTCCGATTGAGTCGTATGAACATGTATTAGGTCCCCCTAGAGTTTTGTTGGATTCCGAGAAAATTTTAATTTTTCCGTTTTTTAAGCCATTTTTTAATGGTTTAATTGGAAAAATTCAAAATATAATAAATGTGTCATCCGGAGTCCGTTTTTGGCATGGTTGGGCTCATTTTCAAGACCGGAGCAACATCATTACCCTAGGGTCCACTTTCACTAAGTTTCAGCCGGCCGAAGCATCTCGAAAATCATCATTCAGCTAACAGAGCGTCAAAGTAGCATTTTAATGCAAAAAATGAACATTTTGGCACTTGGTCAAATTATTTAAAAAGTCAAATTCAAAGTCAATTTGAAAATATAATGGTAAATGGTGACTTGGCATGTGGGCCATGTGGGTTACCATCCTCTTCAAGGTGACATAGCATTAGAATTTGGTTTAAAAATCAAAGTTTGAATTATTCCATAAGAAAGTGACATGAGGGTGAGGAGATGCTTCACGCTTATGTGGAGAGATGGTGTATGTGGGAGTGGGGTGGACCCCTTTCAAGTTAAAATTGAAAATTAAATTGAAGTTACAAACCATAATCATATTACACACCATGTGAATTATTTCAAAAGGGTGTTGACGTCAAAACGTGAAAGGGACTCACGCTAGCCTATGGGTGCGAGTTGGTTGTGTGGACCCATCCCCACATGTTGAATGGTTTTATTTGATACTTTGGTTATATTGAGTGGGAAATAACTCATGTTTGAACCTTTAATTAATCCAACCATTAACGTCCACTCCATTAATTCCGTACAATCGCATAAGAGGATGGGGCTCGCGTGGGTGGAGTTTGGTGAGGAGGTTGGATGACTTGCCGATTTGGATTGATGAGTTTGGTAGTGTGTTGGCAGTCCAGCCTCAGTTCAGCATTCACTTCAGCTCAATCCAGGCTCACTTAACTCCGGCTTGATCTCTGGTTCATTAAAAGCCTCTGGGGCTTGGTTTTTTGTATAAATAGAGGTGCTTGGCACTCTCTACAGCATGGAGATTTTGGGCATGAACACTCTGCCAAAATTATTGTAATATTTGTTTGAAGTTGGAATAAAGTTGTGACTTTGGAGGTCCATGCATGAGTTATTGGAGTTGTGGATTCACATTGTCTTTGGTGATATCTCTCTCACCTTGCCTTTTCAATTATTAAATCATTCTTCATTATATACTCTAGAAGGGCTAACAATCTAGTTTATGAGTATCTTGTTTAGTTTTGATATTGTTTGTAAGGGTTTTGCAGGGATCATTAGGGGTGAAGAACAAGCTTGAGATCAAGCTCTTCTTCATGAACCAGTGGTTTTTTCCATCTAACTCCTTCATTTTGCAGGTCTTTCTAAGCACTTCCCAATCCAAGAAAGAGACATAACAGTTAGAGCTTCTCCTTCCCTCCATCAACAAAGTTTAAAAAACACATTTGGTTACCTGGATCTACGAACTTCCCTCTTCTAGTTCTCTTATTTGCTCCTTGATTTTCTCGATTTCTTGCTTGCTAGCCTCTTCTTCCTTGCCTTGTTTGGCTTATTTCCTCTTCTTCTTTCACTGCCCCGTTTTTTTAGTCTTCTTCCTTACTGTTCGCTGCCTCTTTTTTTTACTTTTTGTTGGCCTCCTTCCACCTTGTTGTGTGCCTTTTCTTCTCTTTTTTCTTCGCTGCCCTGTTTTTGCATTTTTATGACAGCCATCTTCTTCTTCTTTCGCTGCCCCATTTTCATCATTTTTTGCAGCTCTTCGATTAATTAGTTCGCTGTCATCTTTTTGCATTTTTATGACAGCCATCTCCCTCTTCTTTCGCTGCCCCATTTTCACTATTTTTTTGCATTTCTTTGGTCATCTAGTTCGCTGCCCTATTCTTCCCTTCTCTTGATTTTAATTGCCTTTTTGTCTTCCTCCATTTCTCCCCTCCTTTCTCTTCTGTTTCAGCCTTCTGTTGCCTTGTTCTTTTGATATTTTCCATCATCTTCTTTTGCCCTTTTTTGCGAGTTCGAAGAAAGGGTTTGAATAAAAAGTAAATCACTCTCCTTTTTACATAAGGTTCAATAATAAAAAGTTTTATGCTTTCCTTCAAAAGTCCTTTCAAAGGTTGAATTCCTAAAGGCAAGTTGTAAAATTTTAATAAAAATATCTTTGTTTGACTGGGGTTTTTAAGTCCCCACTCTCATCCTCCGCCATTTGGGGAGGTTTGTGGTGTTTTCATCTTCTTATGTGCTTAGATTAGATGCGCTTTTGCTTATGATACTTGCATCATTTCTCTTAGAATACTAATTGTTAGATTAGCATATTTGATTCATTGAATAAGTTGATTACTTCATCTCTCAATTTTGTATCTTTCATAAGTAAATCAACTGCTTAAAGTAGAAATCTCTTGAATCTCACCATAAGGTGGATCAAGAGTGCTCTCTGT
The DNA here is from genome assembly GCA_001517045.1 of Pseudotsuga menziesii. NCBI lineage: Eukaryota > Viridiplantae > Streptophyta > Pinopsida > Pinales > Pinaceae > Pseudotsuga > Pseudotsuga menziesii. The sequence goes on from LPNX010667105.1 coordinate 118,593, forward strand.
CGAAGAGTTTAATAAACCATTTTCACTTTACTTTCGTGCATCGTATTGTTTAATCAAGCTAATCAATAAGTAAGACTCTTGAACTTGCAGAAACACAAGTTAAGAGCACTCTCTATCGGAGAGCATCATTAGTCTTGCACATCCTTGCATTAGGCATCTAGATTAGATAAGACTCTTGAACCTTTGTCATAAGACAAGGTCAAGAGTGCTCTCTGTCGGAGAGTTTAATTAATTGACTTAATAAAATCTTTCAACTCACACTCCCTCTAATTAATTCACTTCGTTGATCTCCTTCACCTAGTATGCTCTGCCGACTTTCGAGTTGGGCTCGTACTCAGAACGACGAATGGACTTGCTAAGACCGCAACAACAACATAATTAAAAACTTTTACCCCATAACCAACGCACCGGCGTTGTCTTGATAAAATACTCAGGTAGTGGGAAAATTCCAAGTGTGGGCGCCGGGCAACCCAAGCTGGACACAGTTGGTTAAGTTATTGAACACCTAGCTTGTGATTCTAGACAGGTCCGTCATGTCTTCGAACGGAGCCATTGAAGGTATTTTCGGTTAGGATTTTCAGACACCTTAAGCAAGATCACCATTAAAATCCTTAAAACTTACCAAGAACACTTGCACAATCTAACATTCATTGGTTTAAATTCCAGACTTGTGTTTATTTCTTCAGCGCATTTCAGTTTCATCGACTCCATAAGGCACTGGTCCTTGTTTTGTTTTGCAGAATTATATGATCAATTGTCTATGGCTTCATATAATTTCTATCACTGAATGCATAATTGTTGTCTAGAATTTATCTTTTAATCTCTCATTTGCAACGTGGATTGCTTTTTTGATCTTGTATCACATTCATAATAAGTAAAACACCTTCTAATTATAATAACTCCTAAAAAACACCCATCCGCATCCGCAACCGTAAAAACACTTTAACAACTTAAGAGCCGTAGAAAACTCTTTTGTAGGGACTACCCCCCTTGGCTTCATTAGGAGTTAGCCTAAACGAAGGAGCTAGGAGTAGGTGACAGTACCTAGCTCTATGCTTGCCCCCAAGGTCACACCTCTCCCACTTTCCTAAGTGAGGAGACAACTTTCAATTGATTTCTGCTGCTGGTGTGCAATCGGCGGACAACACGACCCATGGAGAGAATGGCCCTCTCGTAGCCCTGATTAGTCTTGTGTTGACTATATGTATAGAGGGCTCGTATGCTTAGCCTCGTCCAATTATGTGTGTTAGCACCATTTCTAGGCTAAATAATTGGTAAGGGATTTGGCCAATAATGGTGGAATAAAATTTGGAATAGGATTTTTAGATGTTTCTTCCACATGTGTGCCTAAGGAAGTGCTGTATGGGTCATCCATCCTTGTGCCTTCATATTGTGATCCCTTTATTTTATTTTCCCTTGATATTTCATTCATTTATATTTCATTTAGCCCTTTCATTGGCTTAGTCCCTTTTGCTTTAGATTTGGCTTTGGTAACCTAGGACAAGGGAACCTGGCTTTTTTGCAAAGGGAGTATCTCCCATAATTTTCCATTTGATTTTGTCTAGCTAGTGAGTTTTAGGCAAGTACTTGTCCTAGGAATGACTTCTCAAAACTTGTGAAGGCTTGCAAGTCTTCCACGAGTCTAACAACTATGTTTAGTATTTCAGAAAATAGTCTTCCTAGATATATGTCTACCGTAAATATTTTGTCCACAATTTTAAAAGCTCCAAGTGCATCCTTATATTAATTGAATTGAAAATTAGGCTCCTTAATGGCCTCGCATATCCATATATTATGACAGAAATTACCATATCATTTGGATTAAATGTTGTCAAATAAGAATGCAGAGGGCCTAACCTGGACATTATGTGTAAAATGCACTTGGCAAAATTGCATGAGAGAAATAAACTCTGGACAAATTCATTAGAGAGAACAGATCTAGAGAATGAAGTTGTTTTGTGACGAGTATAGAGTATTGTTCACAAAATGCCACATAGGTTTGGTGCATTATATTTTCATATGAGTGTTACATCTTAATGTGATAATAATAAGGCATAGTTGTATCTGCTAATTAATTATACACTGAGGCTTGTATTTAATGTGTGTAGATTGATGAACTGTCAACTTTCTCTGATAGTCCTGCTCCATCAGTGACCCGCATTCTGTACAGTATGAATGATGTTTTAGCTCGCAGGTACTGTTCTGTATATATCCCGAGTAACATTTTCATGAATTTTTCCAAGCATCTTTCACATTATGCTGATTGACATGTTTTATGCCTGCAAGATTGAATAAGAATGTAGATTTTCTTCAGAGAGCTATATGGTGCTGTTTATTTTCATTTTGGTTGAGACCTTTCCTTTGTAAGAATTAACTAAAAGAAAAGGTAAAATGGGATGTAGGCTTAAAATTTGTTCAATTTGGGTTTTGGATTACTGCAAAAGCTTTGTCATGCAGATGCAAACACAGTTATTATGTTCTCTATTTTTCCAACCAATCACAAAATCCTGAGAAAGCATATAACCTTGTAGTGAAATAGCATTCTATCATAAAGAAGTCCTTTACAATGTGAAAATGCAGATACTTAAACCAAACACATGTCATGAAGTAAAAGAAAACCATCATGTAACAGATCATTATCTATTAAAGCATCCATTGATTAGCTTTCCTATCCTATTTCCCCAAATAAAAGGAGTCTTTTAGTGCAATTTTTAGAACTACATTCTATTGATGGCCATGAGGCATGCAAATGCTGCTTGAAAGTATCTCTTGCTCCAGCCATTGCCAATTATTTTAAATTAGTTCCATCATGTTTGTAAACAAAATGATTTAACCTTATTATACATCAGTTTGTGAGCCTTCATGTCAGAGTTTAAGCCATAGTCTGAACGTACATTTTAAATTGTCTAGACCAATCTAAACATACTATAAAATTAGAATTAAAAAGGAAGAGTCCCAAAAACTATAGTAGTGTATATTTTTTAAATAGTCAGAAATCATTATAGATTGGTCTCCCTTCATCTTGCAACCACGACTATGCATATATACAAGCTGATGCAAGGTAGTACGTAATGCAGTCTTCCCCGGATGTAGGTGTCCTTGTGAATAATATGACACGTGTGGAGGTGAACACGGATCCGCCATACCATCCACCACGTGGACTAAGCTCGGTCCACTCGCCATGCACATTAAATGGTTCCAGTTCTCAAAGCCTGGGGCTTCAATGCTCTTCGACGTCGTCGCTCTGAGCAGAATGAATGTGGGTACAACTTCAATCATGTCTCCCTGCATCGAATCTACGGCCCCCAAGGTGGATTATGTCATGGATTGCGGTGAGGAAAGTTTCCATATCCTGGTTTTGTGCAGTAGATGTACAGTTTGTGTTTCCCTCCAGCGCTTTGGAAAAAGTTTTTCTTTGGGCTCAACCAAGTTCACTAACATCATTTGGCTCCTTTTCTCAGATTTTTGGGTGCGCCAGTTCTCTAGTTCATATTTTTTGGGTGATCTGGTTTACATTCCGCAAGTTGAGGGGATTGAACCTTATTCTCCAGCTGCAATTATGTCTAGGAGGCTTTGTGCCACCCCTCGTCGTGCTAGCAAAGGCAGGGGAAGCATTGGGCGTAGAGGAAATAAAGAATCCTCAGAGAGTGATTTTGACAGTTCTGTTCATGGACATTTGAGAAATTTGTTGGATGACTGGGAAGAAGAGATAGTGGTGCAACAATTTGTAGGTTAACGGGCTCAGGTTCATTGTAGGAATTGCTGGAGTAAAAAATATGTTGGCTCAAGTTCTTATGCATTCTTAGGATTCCAAATGGGATAACACTCCTCTGCCCTCTCCTTCTCCGGCTCTGAATCTCCATTCCTCCTCCTAGCTGAGTCCCTCTCTGGTTTAAAACCAATGGAGATTCAAGAAAAATAGGTAGAGAAAGAGACCCCCATGGCTCAGGATAAAACAAATATTGCCTCCACGAGCGACCATAAGAGGAAGCATGTAGAGCGCAACGGTCAGGTGGTCCTCTTGTCCTTCAGGAAAATAGAGCCTCTCTCGGTTAAAAAGGATTTGGACAATTCCTCAAGTTCAGAGGACTACTAGTGCCCCATTCTGGAAGAGAAGCCTGAAGATGGTGGAGTCACCCACAATTCTGAGTAACTCTATTTTTTATCTTTTCTAGTTTTCTAGTCGTTGTTAGTTTTCAAAGAATTTTTTATTATTAAGCTGCAAGACATGTTCATTTAACTTTTAATGCCCTTCGAGGCCATTTTGGTAAGCCATTTATTATGAATATGTACTCAAGCATAATCTTGCTTCGTAGTTTTTTGATCTCCCATGCGTGGAAGGTAAACATTGACAGGTTCAGGCTGGAACTCTATGCATGGGCAACTTGTTTAAGTTTAATTCTTAGTAGTCATAAGCTCGTGAGAAGCCATTTTGGACTTATGAACTACATGAACCTCTTGTGCATGTACTCAATATTTTGGTATATTAATATAATTTCACTATGGAGCTTACAAAAAAAAGTACGTAATGCAGTCTACTTAGACTTTGAGGGTGAAATTGGCGATGCATGCTTTATATTGGGAATCTCAAGTGAGAGACTAAAGCATGCCTGTTGTCCACTAAGTTGTACTTAGGTGGATATCCAGTTAGCCGCAAAAGCTATGAACCAGTCCCTTGTTCATTATCAGTGCTCAGAAGTTCAGAAGACCTTTTAGGGCCAAATTTGGCCCCTTTTTTTATTTTTTATACATGTTCATACCCCGTGGGGAAATTGTAATAAAGTGTGTTAGCATGATGACTTTTTGTAAAAGACTCGGCTTTCCCAAGACCTAGACATTGAGTTGACTATTCCAAGGTGTTTATTCCCTTGTTAATTATGCACTGTTGAACAAGTTGTGTATAATTTTCGAGTTTTTCATCTCATCCTTCAAAGCTGGAATGGTTGTGTTCTCGCCCAACACTGGCACGCGTGTGTTGAAGCCCAAAATGTGAGCGCGCCGGCTCGGTGACAACTCTCTCGAGAGAAGCCAATGTCACCACACCCCTCTCTCCTCGCTTCAAGTTGGCTCTTCTCCAACTCTAGGGGGGTTTCCCTAAGTTAGGATTGCTAAGGCAGGTGTAGCGAAGGGCAAGGTGATCTGAAGAGGTTGCCTTAGAGAAACATTTGTAACAAAAAGGAAAGGTTTTTTGCTTGAGTGATGGGAAGGAAGTGAGGATCAATCCTCGAGGGAAGACCAGTGTCAGTATCAGAAGGGAGAATGGAGTCAAAAGGGGACTTAGGGAGGCTTTGCGTTTCACAGAAGTGGGATTAAACTCATATGTTCCATAATCAAAGGCAAGGAGAATGAAAGTATAACTGACTACTATCCAATACTCCTAAGACCTTCAAAAACATAACGTCGACAATCAAGTTGACAACTGCAAATGATTGCCCAATGGGATAGATTAGAGCCTTTTATGCTAGGTTTAGTCTATAGCTTATGAAAAACACACAACCGTGACAGAGATGCTCAAATGAATCAAAAGGCCCAACATTATTTTTTTTCTATTCAACTCTGGGGAAAAATTCTCCTAGCCATTTTTCCCTGTTTACAATAGGGAAAGATGGCCTCTTTATAGGTCCAAAACTTTCTTATTCTTTTCAAAAAAACGAAAAGAAAATTGTAAAAAAAGAAAAATAATAAAATATTAAAGAAAAAGGTAAGATCCTACATCCACCTTTTACTCATTACAAAATCTACTTTATTAAAGGAACAATACTTAACTACTCGTTCACTTTCAAAGAGGGATGACCCAAACCACATAACTAATGAAAGTCTCGGCTGCATGATAAAGGATCCAAGCTCCACGTGAAGAAGAAAACCCAGTTCGGACTCGGTCTTACAGCTGACAACTTGATAAAAGTGATACGTGGATCATCCGGACGCTGCCAAGCCTACCCAAAAATTGTAAACCACCACTCAAACTGATAATTGGCTTGTTGAGGACTCATGAAATAGTGAAGAGTTGCCAAATGGAAGAAGCCAAGGAGGAAAAGAGGTGCATCAGTCGCCACTAAAATCGGGGCCTGGCATTTCACAAAATCCGCGAGTTGATTGGTAGCCACCGATTTTATTAATTGATTGACTGGTTGCTACAACAAACGCCAAGCCCGATCGACTTTGTTCACATTCAATTTTATGCACACAACCTCCTGATGGTAAATCACGGCTCTCCCCAGCAATTGGCTCACCCATGATGTGTGGCAAAAAATTTACGGTTTAAAAAAAACGCTCTAGAAATTCACGATTTGACTGCCACGAGGAGACGTAGGCGAGACAGGTGCCGAGGTTTGTCGGTGTGCGAGATACAACTCTCTTTAACTCGGAACTCTGCCAGTTTCTATTTCTTAAACCGCCCCCAAGCTGCCTGAATAGAACACGCTGCCCATGTTCGCCATTGGTGTGAATAAAATCAGAATGTATGTTGCAGCCGTTTACTATGCAAACGCTGGAATTGACTTGCTACAGACTTCAGATCATCAACTCTCAAAGAAAATGCTTCTAATCATGGATTTGAATTTGGAAAACCAAATAAACATGCATTGTGATTGACCTAATTCAATCTCGTGAAATAAAAAAATGAACAGACAACTCTTCACGCTACACGTAAATTACTCACGGGCTGATTTGTTGAGATGATGCGTGGGTTCTGCCTTCACTTTGTGTTTCCTTGTTTCTACTTTGACTTTACGCTCTTGCTCTTTTGTCCCAACAATTAATTTTGTATTTGATGCATACTCTGCTTTTGATTCTACCCTCTTCACCAAGAGGCTTGTCTAGAAACACACTAACCTTTTCCTTCATCTTCTCTGATTGATCAACATCAATTGTTGTACTTTGGTTCTTAGCTAGCTGGGCATGTTCTTCATGTTCATGCCTACGTCGTTTTGCATTGCAGACGGCACATAGGCAACCATCTTTATGGTGATATTTGCCATATCGGCGTCGTGTCTTGGCTTTTACATTTAGATCCTTCTGTTGAACATCTTCGTCAAAGGATTGAGCAGAATCAACAACTTTAGGTCCAGACTCTTCATCAGTTCCAATTGACATGCCATTTGTCTTTTCAACAATTGATACAGTTTTCTCTTGTTGTTCAGGTTCAAACTTCGATTTCGTAATCTCTTAGAACAGATGGCATTGTTGAGCCCCTACTAAAAGTAAATCGTTGTTTCTCTTTTGTTCTCCTTTCTCTAGCCCCAGGTTAGTTCTTTACAAAAGCATCCAGCGACTTTGCAGGTTGTTAAAATACATTTAATGAGGACAATAATAGGAGAACAGGTTACAGGCAGATAAAAGTGCTCCAGTCAAATAGTTTTTGTCATTTGGCAATCAGTTTTCAGCAAGCTCTAGTGGTAATTCTTGTAGAATATGTTCTTCAGAAATTGTTTCTGCGCCCTTTTTCTATCCATCAAACTGCATGTATGTGGAACCAGTGTGTTGAACCATCAAGTCTGCACCACTTCTTCACGTCCTGTGGTCTTGGGAAGAAGTTGGTTTAAAGCCTTCACACCTCATAACTGCCTTAGCTGCTCTTCCTATTGAATGTTCCTTCAAAAAGGTGACTGCTACAAAGGCTTCTACAGAGGCGTCACAAAGTGCCATTTTTACCCTGCATAGCTCCTGCTGATTATCTGAACCAGCTTCATGAAACCTCTGCTTGCCAAAGGTTTGAATCTTACCCCTACAAGTTAGGAGGTAACACTCTCTGGAGAACCCTGCCAAGATGGGGTGGTAACACACTCATTTCTGTGCAAGGTGTTGAAAGACTGATGTAATCACTTCATGAGCTTTCAAAGTGATACCTGTGGACACCCATGTCAAAATGGGAGGTAACATCTGGCTCCATGGGGGACGTGTGCTCTTGGAGAGAGCACACAAGAACCTCAGACTTTGAGTATTCACAGACCATCTTGAAAGAAAATGTGTGTGGTGGGATGGCTTAATTCACAACCCACACTTTATTACAAAACCAAGAAATACTTACTAAAAAATTTAAATGCTCATGCAAGAGCTTTATTCATCCTACCTACACTAACTTAACGTGAAACTAGCATACCTCAGGTGTATGCATACAAGTAATGGAGCCATTCCAACATCTTGTCAACAATATAACCTCTTCCCTTGTGTTTGGTCATTAACCAAAACAAAGTCTCATAAAAAACGTTGTAGATCTGACCTAAAAACGCCATTAAAGTATTGCTGTCATAAAAACGCTCATGCTGCAAACATAAGATATCTTTCAAATTTTTAACCATACAACACGTCAGAATGCATGCTTCATCAATATACAACTGAAGAGGGCTTAGATAAGCAATGGGCAACTCTTCATCAAACTGGATTTTGTCATCCATAAGACTTTCATGAGACAGATCTGCAACACAAGTTTTATTAGTTTCAATATATACCTGAGGCAGCTTCTCATCTTCAACATGAAGTTGTTCAGGAACTTGGGATAGCTTCACATTTTCTATTACAGCCGTATCTGGGATCTCTTAAGTACTATTTTCAACCAAAGGCCTTTGTAGTGCTTCCTTGATTTGATCTTCAATGGTCTGTTCTTTAAGCTCAAGATGGATGCTAGGGATGAGGGCATCATATTCTTTAGCAAGCTGCCCAATCTCATCAACCGTTCCATCGTGCCAACAGAGGAGAAACCTCTCGAAAAACATTGCCACTGAATCTATGGATTCATCCAAAAGGCCATAGAACCAGATCATTGCATCCCCTTCCAAAGTTATAGCAAAAACAATCATAATATCATCCTCATAATGAACATTAAATTCAGCCATCAGTTTGCAGAGGGACGCAATGGGTGGCTAAAACACCTTCATTTCCATGGAATTCAGGAAGAATGTCATGCACCTTCCCACGGTCATAGCACTGATTAGGAAATCCACGGATTTTTGAGAAATCCAGTGGGATGTAAGCTTTGTGCCAAATATCATGTGGTTCTTCCTTATCATCATCCATAAATCAATAATGAGGTACTAAATCTGAAAAATGCATTTAGTCATACCTCATACCAAACTGTGGAGTCGCTAAGGTGAGCTTGAAAGCCTTCCAATGAGTGTGCTCTCCTCTACACCCAATAGGATCTTAAAATCTGCAAAGGAAAAAGGCTCAGCCCCTTCATGGAGTCGCCATATGAGAAGAAGAATCTGCAATGTAATCTCACACAAATGTCAATGAAGCATAGTCTTCAATTTTCGGGAACTGGAGTTTGTACCTGGCAACGACGCCAAAATTGTGTCGCCCAAAACTGGCATGCGTGTGATGAAGCCCAAAATGTGAGCGCGCTGGCTCGGTCACAACTCTCGAGAGAAGCCAATGTCACCACACCCCTCTCTCCTCGCTTCAGGTTGGCTCTTCTCCAATTCTAGGGGGGTTTCCATAAGTTAGGATCACTAAGGCAGGTGTAGCGAAGGGTAAGGTGATTTGAAGAGGCTGCCTTAGAGAAACATTTGTAACAAAAAGGAAAGGTTTTTTGCTTGAGTGATGGGAAGGAAGGGAGGATCAGTCCTCGAGGGAAAACCAGTGTTAGTACCAAAAGGGAGAATGGAGTCAAAAGGGGATTTAGGGAGGCTTTGTGTTTCACAAAGTGGGATTAGACTCGTATGTTCCATAATCAAAGGCAAGGAGAATGGAAGTATAACTGACTACTGTCCATTACTCCTAAGACCTTCAAAAACATAACGTCGACAATCAAGTTGACAACTGCAAATGATTGCCCAATGGGCTAGATTATAGCCTTCTATGCTAGGTTTAGTCTATAGCTTATGAAAAATACACAACTGTGACAGAGATGCCCAAATGAATAAAAAAGCCCAACATAATTTTTTTTCTATTCAACTCTGGGGAAAAATCCTCCCAGACATTTTTCCCTGTTTACAATAGGGATAGCTGGCCTCTTTATAGGTCCAAAACTTTCTTATTCTTTTCAAAAAAAAGAAAAGAAAATAGTAAAAAAAGAAAAGTAATAAATTATTAGAGAAAAAGGTGAGATTCTAGATCCACCTTTTACTCATTACAAAATCTACTTTATTAAAGGAACAATACTTAACTACTCGTTCACTTTCTAAGAGGGATGACCCAAACCACATAACTAATGAAAGTCTTGGCTGCATGATAAAGGATCCAAGCTCCATGTGAAGAAGAAAACCTAGTTCGGACTCAGTCTTACGACTGACAGCTTGATAAAAATGATACGTGGATCATCCGAATCCTACCAAGCCTACCCAGTAATTGTAAACCACCATTCAAACTGATAAGTGGCTTGTTGAGGACTCACGAAATAGTGAAGAGCTTCCAATGGGAGAAGCCAAGGCAGAAAAGAGGTGCATCAGTCGCCACTAAAATCGGGGCTTGGCATTTTACAAAATCCGCGAGTTGATTGGTAGACATTGATTTTATTAATTGATTGACTGGTTGTTAAAACAAACGCCAAGCTCGATCGACTCTGTTCACATTCAATTTTACGCACGCAGCTACCCGGTGGTAAATCTTGGCTCTCCCCAACAATTTGCTCACCCGTGATGTGTGGTAAAATATTTACGGTTTAAAAAAAACGCTCCATAAATTCACGATTTGATTGCCACGAGGAGACGTGGGCGAGACAGGTGCCGAGGTTTTCCAGTGTGTGAGATACAACTCTCTTTAACTCGGAACTTTACCAGTTTCTGTTTCTTAAACCGCCGTCAAGCTGCTTGAATAGAACACGCTGCCCATGTTCGCCATTGGTGTGAGTAAAATCGGAATGTATGTTGCCGCTGTTTACTATGCAAACGCCGGAATTGACTTGCCACAGATTTCAGATCATCAGCTCTCAAAGAAAATGCTTCTAATCACGGATTTGAATTTGGAAAACCAAATAAACAGGCATCGTGATTGACCCAATTCAATCCCGTGAAATAAAAGAAATGAAGAGACATCTCTTCACGCTACACCGCAAATTACTCACGGGCTGTTTTGTTGAGATGATGCGTGGGTTCTGCCTTCAATTTGTGTTTCCTTGTTTCTACTTTGACTTTACGCTCTTGCTCTTCCGTCCCAACAATTAATTTTGTATTTGATCCATTCTCCGGTTTTGATTCTACCCTCTTCACCAAGAGGCTTATCTAGAAACACACTCACCTTTTCCTTCATCTTCTCTGATTGATCAACATCACCCGTTGTTCTTTGGTTCTTAGCTAGCTGGGCATGTTCTTCACGTTCATGCCTATGTCATTTTGCATTGCAAACGACACATAGGCAACCATCTTTATGGTGATATTTGCCATGTCGATGTCGTGTCTTGGCTTTTACATTTAGATCCTTTTGTTGAACATCTTCCTCAAAGGACTGAGCATAATCAACAACTTTAGGTCCAGACTCTTCATCAGTTTTAATTGACATGCCATCTATCTGTTCAGCAATTGATACGGTTTTCTCTTGTTGTTCATGTTTAGACTTCGATTTCTTAATCTCCTAGAACAGATGGCGCTGCTGAGCCCCTACTAAAAGTAAATCGTTGTTTCTCTTTTGTTCTCCTTTCTCCAGCCTCAGGTTAGTTCTTTACAAAAGCATCCAACGACTTTGCAGGTTGTTAAAATAGATTTAATGAGGACAATAAGAGGAGAACAGGTTATAGGCAGCTAAAAGTGCTCCAGTCAAATAGTTTTTGTCATTTGGCAATCAGTTTTCAGCAAGCTCCAGTGGTAATTCTTGTAGAATACGTTCTTCAGAAACTGTTTTTGCAGCCTCTTTCCATCCATCAAACTGCTTGTATGCGGAACCAGTCTATTGAACCATCAAGTTTGCGCCACTTCTTCATGTCCCGTGGTCTTGGGAAGAAGTTGGTTCAAATCCTTCACACCTCATAATTGCCTTAGTTGCTCTTCCTATTGAATGTTCCTTCAAAAAGGTGACTGCTGCAAAGGCTTCTATAGAACTATCACAAAGTGCCATTTTTACCCTGCATAGCTCCTGCTGATTGTCTGAGCCAGCGTCATGAAACCTCTGCTTGCCAAAGGTTTGAATCTTACCCCTACAAGTTAGGAGGTAACACTCTTTGGAGAACCTTGTCAATATGGGGTAGTAACACACTCATTTCTGTGCAAGGTGCTAAAAGACTGATGTAATCACTTCATGAGCTTTCAAAGTGATATCTGTGGACACCCATGTCAAAATGAGAGGTAACATCTGGCTCCATGGGGGACATGTGCTCTTGGAGAGAGCACATGAGAACCTTAGATTCTGAGTATTCACAGACCATCTTGAAAGAAAATGTGTGTGGTGGGATGGCTTAATTCACATCTCACACTTTACTACAAAACAAAGCAGTACTTACTGAAAAATTTAAATGCTCATGCAAGAGCTTTATTCATCCTACCTACACTAACTTAACATGAAACTAGCATACGTCAGGTGTATGCATACAAGTAATGGAGCCATTCCAACATATTGTCAATAATATAACCTCTTTCCCTATGTTTGGTCATTAACCAAAACAAAGTCTCATAAAAAACGTTGTAGATTTGACCCGAAAACGCCAACAAAGTATGGCTATCATAAAAACACTTATGCTGCAAACATAAGAGATCTTGCAAAATTTTAACCATACAACATGTCAGAACACATGCTTCATCAATATAACACTGAAGAGGGCTTAGATAAGCAATGGGCAACCCCTCATCAAACTGGATTTTGTCATTCATAAAGATTTCATGAGACAGATTTGCAACACAAGTTTTATTACTTTCCATATATACTTGAGGCAACTTCTCATCTTCAAGATGAAGTTGTTCAGGAACTTGGGATAGCTTCACATCTTCTATTACAGCTGTGTCCGGGATCTCTTCAGTACTATTTTCAACCTATGTCACATGGTTCGAGTTCGAATTCGAGTTCGACGACCTTGAAATTCGATTCGAATTCGATTTTTTTTATGAAGTTCGGGATGAGGTTCGGCATTAGGTTCGCCAATATAAAAAAATTTCATATATATAATAATATATATAATAAAATATACAATAAAACAAATGAAGAAAATATATCAAATTTTATCATTATAATTTATGTTCAATGCTGCAACTTGCAAGTTGCAACCTCGATTATTTAATAATTTATGTTCTGTCCTGTCTTGTCATTTTAATATGATATGATATTATAAGATTCATCATATTTACTGCAAATCCAAGAGATTGATTAAGCGATCGGTAACGTTCAGGAGCCGTGATTTAGAGGCTTATATACGGGAATTTATGATTTAAAAAAGAGAATCTTAACAGTAACATATTCAGTTCATACAATATCTAAATTGATCAAAGTCAATACTGCTGCTTCTTTGTCGTGGCTTGCGTAACTGAATTCTATTAAATTCAATGCCGAGTCTCTATCGTGGCAGGGCATGCACACATGAACGTGTAATTTCGCTTTGAAGCAATCTCAATAACTAAATATATAATCACCGATTCACCGCCACCGGCTCGATTAATTGGATTAATTGGCTAGTTTTTTGAAGGTTTCCAGCTATGTCAACTGTGGGCTATGGAAATGCATTGAATGAGCAGTAACAATGGTATTATTTCTATTTTCACGTGAGTTAAAGTCGGCATGGCTGTCGTTGAACGGGTTTGTCTGCGAAATTTGAGCCCTGCATATTTGACTTGAAATAATCTCAACATATTAAAATGACAGGACATGACAGAACATAAATTATAATGATAACATGCGGCAACCGGCGAAAGGACAGAACTTGAAATTCGATTTGAAATTCGTTTGAGATTCGCTTGAAATTCGATGAAATTCGAGTTCGATATGGTTTGATTCGATTCGCCTTGAGGTTCGGCGTTGAAATTCGCCGAACCTAAACGAATTGCAAATTTTTTTTGGAGTTCGGCGAATTTCGAACTTCAAGCATAAAATTCGCCAAACCCTGTGACATAGTTTTCAACCAAAGGCCTTTGTAGTGCTTCCTTGATTTGATCTTCAATGGTTTGTTCTTTAAGCTCAAGATGGACCCTAGGGATGAGGGCATCATATTCTTTAGTAAGCTGCCCAATCTCATCAACCGTTCCATAGTGCCAGCGGGGGAGAAACCTTTCGAAAAACATTGCTACTGAATCTATGGATTCATCCGAAAGGCCATATAACCATATCATTGCATCCCCTTCCAAAGTTATAGCAAAAACGATCATAATATCATCCTCATGATGAACATTAAAATCAGCCATTAGTTTGCAGAGGGAGGCAATATGATGGGTCGCTGAAACGCTGTCATTTCCATGGAATTCAGGAAGAATGTCATGCACCTTCCCACGGTCATAGCACTGATTAGGAAATCCACGGATTTTTGAGAAATCCAGTGGGCTGTAAGCTTTGTGCCAAATACCACGCGGTTCTTCCTTATCATCATCCATAAATCAATAATGAGGTACTAAATTTGAAAAATGCATTTAGTCATACGTCATACCAAATTGTGGAGTCGCTAAGGTGAGCTTGAAAGCCTTCCAATGAGTGTGCTCACCTCTACACCCAATAGGATCTTTAAATTTGCAAAAGGAAAAGGGCTCTGTCCCTTCGTGGAGTCGCCATGTGAGAAGAAGAATCTACAATGTAATCTCCCACAAATGTCAATGAAGCATAGTCTTCAAATTTCGGGAACTGGACCTTGTCCCAGCAACGACGCCAAAATTGTGTTGCCCAAAACTGGCATGCGTGTGCTGAAGCCCAAAATGTGAGCGTGTCGGCTCGGTGACAATTCTCGAGAGAGAAGCCAATGTCACCACACCCCTCTCTTCTCGTTTTGGGTTGGCTCTTCTCCAACTCTAGGGGGGTTTCCCTAAGTTAGGATCGCTAACGATGGTGCAGCGAAGGGCAAGGTGATCTAAAGAGGCTGCCTTAGAGAAACATTTGTAACAAAAATGAAAGGTTTTTTGCTTGAGTGATGGGAAGGAAGGGAGGATCAGTCCTCGAGGGAAGACCAATGTCAGTACCAGAAGGGAGAATGGCGTCAAAAGGGGACTCAGGGAGGCTTTGCGTTTCACAAAAGTGGGATTAAACTCGTACGTTCCATAATCAAAGGCAAGGAGAATGGAAGTATAACTGACTACTGTCCATTACTCCTAAGACCTTCAAAAACATAACATCGACAATCAAGTTGAGAACTGCAAATGATTGCCCAATGGGCTAGATTATAGCCTTCTATGCTAGGTTTAGTCTATAGCTTATGAAAAACACACAACTGTGATAGAGATGCCCAAATGAATAAAAAAGCCCAACATTATTTTTTTTCTATTCAACTCTTGGGAAAAATCCTCCCAACCATTTTTCCCTGTTTACAATAGGGATAGATGGCCTCTTTATAGATCCAAAACTTTCTTATTCTTTTTAAAAAAAAGAAAAGAAAATAGTAAAAAAAGAAAAGTAATAAATTATTAGAGAAAAAGGTAAGATCCTAGATCCACCTTTTACTCATTACAAAATCTACTTTATTAAAGGAACAATAATTAACTACTCGTTCACTTTCAAAGAGGGATGATCTAAACCACATAACTAATGAAAGTCTCGGCTGCATGATAAAGGATCCAAGCTCCACGTGAAGAAGAAAACCCAGTTTGGACTCAGTCTTACGGCTAACAGCTTGATAAAAATGATACGTGGATCATCCAAATGCTACCAAGCCTACCCAGTAATTGTAAACCACCACTCAAGCTGATAAGTGGCTTGTTGAGGACTCACAAAATAGTGAAGAGTTGCCAGATGGGAGAAGCCAAGGAAAAAAAGAGGTGCATCAGTCGCCACTAAAATCGGGGCCTGGCATTTTACAAAATTCACGAGTTGATTGGTAGCCACCGATTTTATTAATTGATTGACTGGTTGCTACAACAAATGCCAAGCCCGATCAACTCTGTTCACATTCAATTTTATGCACACAGCTGGCTGATGGTAAATCACGACTCTCCCCAGCAATTGGCTCACCCGTGATGTGGTAAAAAATTTCCGGTTTAAAAAAACGCTCCTCAAATTCACGATTTGTCTACCATGAGGAGACGTAGGCGAGACAGGTGCCAAGGTTTGTCGGTGTGTGAGATACAACTCTCTTTAACTCGAAACTCTGCCAGTTTCTGTTTCTTAAACCGCCGCCAAGCTGCCTGAATAGAACACGCTGCCCATGTTTGCCATTGGTGTGAGTAAAATTGGAATATATGTTGCAGTTGTTTACTATGCAACCACGGGAATTGACTTGCCACAGACTTCAGATCATCAACTCTCAAAGAAAATGCTTCCAATCACGGATTTGAATTTGGAAAACCAAATATACAGGCATCATGATTGACCCAATTCAATCCCGTGAAATAAAAAAAATGAACAGACAACTCTTCACGTTACATCGCAAATTACTCACGGGCTGTTTTGTTGAGATGATGCGTGGGTTCTGCCTTCACTTTGTGTTTCCTTGTTTCTACTTTGACTTTACGCTCTTGCTCTTCTGTCCCTACAATTAATTTTGTATTTGATGCATACTCCGGTTTTGATTCTACCCTCTTCACCAAGAGGCTTGTCTAGAAACACACTCACCTTTTCCTTCATTTTCTCTGATTGATCAACATCAACCGTTGTAATTTGGTTCTTAGCTAGTTGAGCATGTTCTTCACGTTCATGCCTACGTCGTTTTGCATTGCAGACGACACTTAGGCAACCATCTTTATGGTGATATTTGCCATGTCGACGTTGTGTCTTGGCTTTTACATTTAGATCCTTCTGTTGAACATCTTCCTCAAAGGACTCAGCAGAATCAACAACTTTAGGTCCATACTCTTCATCAGTTCCAATTGACATGCCATCTATCTTTTCAGCAATTGATACAGTTTTCTCTTGTTGTTCAGGTTCAGACTTCAATTTCTTAATCTCCTAGAACAGATGGCACTGCTGAGCCCTTGCTAAAAGTAAATTGTTGTTTCTCTTTTGTTCTCCTTTCTCCAGCCCCAAGTTAGTTCTTTAGAAAAGCATCCAACGACTTTGCAGGCTGTTAAAATTCATTTAATGAGGACAATAACAGGGGAATAGGTTACAGGCAGCTAAAAGTGCTCTAGTCAAATAGTTTTTGTCATTTGGCAATCAGTTTTCAGCAAGCTCCAGTGGTAATTCTTGTAGAATACGTTCTTCAGAAACTGTTTTTGCACCCTTTTTCTATCCATCAAACTGCTTGTATGCGGAACCAGTCTTTTGAACCATCAAGTCTGTGCCACTTCTTCACGTCCTATGGTCTTGGGAAGAAGTTGGTTCAAAGCCTTCACACCTCATAACTGCCTTAGCTGCTCTTCCTATTGAATATTCCTTAAAAAAGGTGATTGCTGCAAAGGCTTCTACAAAACTGAAACCTCTGCCTGCCAAAGGTTTGAATCTTACCCCTACAAGTTAGGAGAAAATACTCTCTGGAGAACCCTGTCAAGATGGGGTGGTAACACACTCATTTCTGTGCAAGGTGCTGAAAGACTGATGTAATCACTTATGAGATTTCAAAGTGATACCTGTGGACACCCATGTCAAAATGGGAGGTAACACGTCGCTTGGGTGTCTCAGCCTTAGGAGGTTATTAAAGTTTACGTGTCGATGTATATTACCCTTTTAGGCACTATTTTGAGTCATTATGAACATGTACCAAACCCCCCTTAGGTTTTTTAAATTTTTTGTGAATGAAATTTTTTCCCGTTAAAATGGGTTAACTAAAAATACGTTAATTGTAAAAAATCAAAGTGTCATAAAAGTGTGATCTAAAGGAGGAATTTGGCATGGGGGTGCTTGTTTTTTTAACTAAGAGCACCCTCTTTACCCCAAAGCCCACTTTTCCTAAGTTTAAAGTGATTATTTATCACCTAAGTGAAATTCTCTTCAAAAAATGCAAAAAAGTGAATAAAATATTAGAAAAATAGAAAATATGGAGAAAAATTAAGTTCCTAAATCAAGGGAATCTTGTCCCAGGCATGTTCCAGTTCAACTGAGGATCATGTTGGAGCGAATTGGGGACCAAATCAAGCCGATTCTAGTCAAGGTCCATCAAAGGCGAGTTATCTCAAGATTATGAGGGCACATCCTCTTAGGTGGTGTGTTCTCCTTTGGTGGGAATAATCCCAAGGATTGGGTGTAGATACCAGTGGAGGGTGGCGCCTACCTTGGGAGAGGTGGCGCCCATCCCTTGCAATCAAATCCCTCACTTCTCTCATTGGCTCCAATTGAACTCCATTTAAGGATTGTGCCTCCCTTTGGCATTTTTTGCTATTTAAGCAGGCCTTTGGGCTCTTTGTTTCTCATGGTGAGAGGAACGAAAGGATGGGCTATGCTCTTGTATTTAGTATTGTTTATATCTTTTGAATAAAATTGGAATACTTTGGAGGTCCATCTGGTGCAATAATCTTCTGTGAATGTTGTGTTGCTGCTAGGTGATATCTTGTCGGCTTTCCATTTAATATTAAGTTTGTAGATTATCTAGCTTAGAAGGCCTTTGTGCCCATGGAGTAAGCATTCATAGTTTTGATTTGCTTATTTATATTTTGTTATCAGAGATATAAGAGTAGCATGACATTCAATTGTACTAATGCTCTCTTGGTTTCTTTTAATAGAGATATACTAGATTTATTCTCGCTTGTGTAAGGTGTTTTAGCTGTGCAGATCACTAGGTTGGAAGAGGGAAGTGAGCTCAGTTGCATCTTCTTCCCCTTTCCACATCTTTATTTTGGATCTAATGTTCTTTTGCTCCTGCAGGCATCTCTAAGTCTTATACAAAGTTCAAAGCTTGAGCTTATTCCTTCTTTTCCCTTCTTTCCCCCTTCTAAATCAAACTTCTTTTTTGGTTATAGTTACATACATGCTGAAATAAGTTAGTTTACTTTTTTAAGAAGAATATTTAAGTATATAGCTAGATCCACGTTTTAAAGCCTTATTTTTGAATAGATCTAGATTGATTAAGTACTGATGTTTATTGTTTACCTTTAAAGTACGTAACGTTTCATGCTTTAACGCTTTATTTGGTACATTGGGTGCATTTTAGGTGGTTGGTTTTCATCTTTTAATGAACAGGCAAGAGGAGGTGCTGCAGGAAATTTAAAGATCTAGGCCATCCAAGGCCTCCCGGAGCAACCTTCTTCTTTCCTTCTTCATTTGTAAAAATTGTAAATCCTTTGGATCCAAATCTATAAGGACCAAAGACATCCACTTCAAGAAAAATCCGGCTCACTTGAAAAATCCACCAAGTACAGCTTAGGTGGTAACATGTCCCCTAAAGGGAAGTGACCAAATACAAACTACAAGTAGGGCAAGACCAATGAGTATACAAAAGAATCTCGTGGACATAACAACTAGATCACTTATACTAGTTTCTAGTAAGAATAATATATTATCACCAACATACAACCACTATTAACCAATTCTCACTACTAAAATAAACAATAGAGCAAAAACAAAATCCATATGTACAAATCCATATATCACCTAGGTCGTATACCTGCATCCAACCTGAACAATCTGAAAGGCACTGAAACACTGTTGCTGTTGTACATCATGGGCATTGTCATAAATCTGCTTTGGGTCATGAAAATGGCTAACTCGGTCACCGAATCTGGGGTCATGAGGCTCAGTCATGGAATGGAACTAATCCAACTGAATGCTTTGGATCCACTTAAAGAGAGTGATCATCAAATGGAAGCTCATCATTTGTTGATCTCAAAGCAAAGGACTGGCTCAAAAATATGCTCAAGACTGCTCAGGAACAATGGTAGCCCAACTACTATGTATGTAACAACAGGAACCTTCTTCTTCACATTATTCTCCTTCTCTTCTTGTTGGTGGTGCATCTCCTTTCTCCCTTTCCGTTGTTTTATACTGTAGTTTTTGTAACTACCTTCCTAACTGTTATCACGGATCTTGTAGTTGCCTCGATAGATGAATCCAATGCTGGATGGTAGAGGGGACATGCAACCAAAGCCGTGAGCTACAAAAACCCTAACCCCCAAAAGATGGATGGTTGTCATGTCGGTTAGGGATTCCTTCGCTTTATGCCACTAGAGAAGCCCAAGTGACAAAGGGGGAGACCCAGATCAATCCTGAAAGGAAAGATCCAAGACAAGTCACCTGATCAGACTCCTGACGGAGAATACGTAAGGTGAGTGTCTGAAACCCTAGATTCAAGGATGAGCCACAAATTAAGAATACCTGAGTAGGGTGGTTATTCTAGACTGGAAATGTTACTCAAGTGATAATATCGGGTGGCTTATGAAGATTCCAATCAGATCTAGGATTTTAGTGTGTCGATTCAAATGATCAAACCCGGACCCTGGGGGGATTTAAGTAGATAATTGAGAAATCTCCAGGACGTAGTCGATATTGACAATTACAACTTCCTACACGCTAACTTGGAAGAATGATTTGACAATGAAAAATACCCAAGTGAAACCAGAGAAAATACATAGAAAAACTGGCTAGCAAACCAAATAGGGGCGTTTTCTCCTAGATTGAAACTTGTGCCTGAAGATGGGCAGAGGAATCCAAGCTTGACGTTTTTGAGGGAGGGTTTTTTTTGGGATGCTGGACAAAACCCAGATCGCCAAAATTGCAGATTCCCAGTGCAATTTGGTTCGATGAATTTTTCCTATATCTAAGAAGGGTTTTTCAGTGAAAGTAATGATGGGCAATGTATACAAAATTAGAAAAGGGAGAATTTACCTGTGAGACATACCTGGATCTTGTAGATGACCTCAGAAGTGATGAAGAATGCTGCTTTCTTGATCAAATGAATGTTTCCGGAATGGATCTCGTGGTAGTTGAGCTTCAGCAAATCACCCTAACACCTCCTTCAATCTGCCAAGTTAGAGAAAATCCAATGAGAAATCAGATGACCGAGATCTACAGAATAGGGAAAGAACGAGGAGTAAAAATTCATAAGAAAGAGATACTCCCTGAACCGAACACCCAGGAGCCGGAATGATGGTGGGTTTCCCCACAGAAATGCCCTCTCTCTCTTAGCACGCCTCTTTCCCTACAGATGAAATGGGTAAAGGAAAAATATGCAAGATCTATCCCGAAGCACACTCAGTACAGAAGAGCAGCAATACCAATCATCAATTCTTTTACAAAATACATAGAGAGTAATCCCAGACAAATCTTCTTTATTCAAATTATGGTGACAAAGCTCATGAAATACAATGGGGGGGTCACCTCTCTTAAATAGTTTGAGAGAGATGTAAACCCTAACTTACTTTGGCATCCAACGGTTGAGATTATAACATCATCAACGGTGTAGATCAACAATACATAGATCAATACATGGATCAAATGACTAAATCAAAAGAGGGGGCGCACTTTGCTCAAGGACGCCTCTCTAAAGTGAAAGTCACATTATAACATAAGATGTGACATGGTAACACATAGGATGGGGTCACTAGGGGCTTATTCACCCTAGGCCTCCTTTACAAGTTCAAATTACATGATATAACAATACAATACATCATTAGCTAAGTAGAGGGGGCGCCCTTTGGAGGGATTTTCTCACTGGCTGAGCCAAGATAAAATGATCCGAACAACTGCTGACTGAAAACTGCTGAAGGACTGTCCGGGATGCTGAGACACATCATCTGCCAACATTCCAAGCCATTTCCTTGACCCTGGAGGCCAAATCGGTTTTTTCAGTGAATTCTATAGTTCATTTTTGTTTGTACAATCTCTGGAAAATGATAAATCCACCATAACTCTGTCCAAGGTGCAAATTGGGGAAAACTGACTACTCTGGATGATCTGGAGACATAGAAGAATGGTATAAGTGACTACTCATACCCCCTGGAACACTGCACTGCTCTAGGAGAACCAAACATACTGCCATCTGTAATAAAATTTGATCATTTGGCCAATAATTAAGTGATAATAATCACTTATCCGGAGAACCAGGGCCAAACTCTCAATACTGAAACCGCAGTATTGGTCCTGGGCATGTTTGGAACAAATATAGACCATGTTGTTTCTTTGAGTCACTGCCTTAGGAACTGTGCTTGACTTGGTCAACTGGGTTGACCAGGTCAAAGTACCCAAAATCAAGGTGAGATACTCCATTAATATGATCCTGTAAGCATACAGGGTAAGAAATGCTCCAATGGTGTGTATAAAAACCAAGCTTCAATCAGTTATTCATAATCACGGTGACAAATAATAATAATAATAGTAAGATGTACCTGTGCTTTTGAAGAATCTTGGAACTTTTTGGAAGTTTGCTTGTCCATGCGATAGTTACAAAAGGTAAACATTATGCTATTGCTGGGTGAGGATGGACAATAAAGGTTGAGGCAAAGGGTAATGAATTTTGACTAACTTTGACTTTGTGATCTATCCGAATAATGACAAGTACACAAAACCAAAGTGATATATGCATGACAGATAAACAATTAGGAATGGCGGTGTCTAAAGATCAAGCTCCGTGAAGATCTTTCTTAGGACTCTTGCGTTGAGTACACAAGAAACTGTAGTGAAGAGTTTCTAGGGGACACTTAGAATTAGCTGTCCCTTACTCCATCTCACATCAAAACCCGTAGGCTTTGTGAGAAATTAATCATTACATTTAAATCAGATGGCCAATAGTCTATAGATTTAGCATTTGTTTATCCACTGCTTTATTTGGGCCTTTAACAATTTCACTTCATAGTCCTTTTGATTTGTGTCTACAGACACAGTTTGCATCTTTATTTGTGGGCTTGCATTTCATAATATATAGCATATAACACATAATACATGTAATGATGGTAGACACATTGCTTCAAGTTTTAGCTGACAACTTCTCAAGAAACTAGGGGGAATATCCACAGTCAGGACTAAAAATCAGGGGCAACCGACCAGAGAGGTCAAGGCTTCAAAACCCAACTCACCTGAGCTTAAGAAACAACACCAACGGGTTCTCCTGACCCAGAAGGATCAAGGCGTCGACAAATTTTGTTGCGCAACTCAGAGCCGAGACACAAAACAACATGGGATCTATCATGCATAGAGGTCAAAATGGGGAAAGGATCTTTAGTCTCATAAGTATCATATAGTCTAAGTGACAAGTTTACAATGGATGAAACTAGATGGATGGGGACAAGTGATACATGGAACCAACCTAGCACTAAGGTTTACTATTTGTACAAGCATGGCATGAGCAACAGTCTTCACATCAAATCCCTTGATTAGTCATAACATAGGTTAAAACAATAGTAGATATAAGCATAAGTCACCATAATCTTCATAACATGATAAGCATAGGTGTTTGACATACATCATAGAGCAAAATCAAACCAAAGAAGTGTATACTTGATCTCACCATATATACCTGTCTCCAACTGATAAGCCCCTCCATGACTATGTGTACCAACTATGATCTGCTGCTCTACTCTAACAAGACTCCTTGGTTCTGTAAGCATCCCTCATTTGCCTTTAAATCAGCTTCCTTATTCAGCCCACGCAAAATATGATAAAAAAGATGCGAAGAGAAGTAGTACATCACCGATCTCAGTCTTTAAAGGACTTTGTTGAGTAGCGGATCATTGAACCGACCATTTGAGGAGAGAGTCTTTATCAGAATTTCTAAGTCTCCGAAGACTTGAATGTCTTTGTTCCCTTTATCCCATGCAATTTGGCAAGCTTTTAAAAGGGCTAGGATTTCCGTGTGGTTGTTGGTTTTGTATCCAAGGCCCCAACTGAAGCTATCGACACTTTTACCATCGACGGAGTAAATTACCCTAGCGGCTCCTGCCCTCCCTCGATTGCCTTTGGAGGTACCGTCGAAGAAGATCGAGGCTTTCCCCTAAGTCCTCCACCATGACTGAAAGTCAGACTCCGAATCTCTTATTCTCCATTTAGGAATTATTCTTGGCCTGATTGGGCCCTTATTCCGGTCTCTGAAGGTATAAGTTCCCATCCATTTTTTTTCGTCCGGAAGGAACGAATGCCCCTTCTTAAAAGTATGAGCTCTGTTATCACATATATAGTAGCCAGGCTACCATATTCTATTTTTCAGACATAGTACATTTTTCAGCCAGATCTCTTACATATGAGATGCTGAGATGAGCATTTTTATGGATCATGTTTGTGGACTATTGAACTCTTCCATGTTAGGACCGAGTCTCAGGACACTCAGATTTGAGGACCGATGAAGCCATTTATGTCATTTCAGAGCAATAGTGGATGCCCAGTGTTATATCAGTACTTTCTCATTGGATAGATGGTGTTTCAGATGGATTATATTGCATGGATATGACTCAGCATTTTATATTGTGTTATGGTTATTATTGCTCTTATACTGATCCTTGTGACATGTATTGAATTGTGGTATCATGATCTGGCGGTCATAATTATAGGGACTTGGTTGTATCTTATACTGTGTATTGATGTCCTTACTCCGACTTTGAAGTTCTTGATTTATACTCATTGGTTTTACCCTCCTTAGGGAGAATAGAGGTAGTCATTCCCACCATTGTTTTGGCTTGCTAGTGTTGGCTCCATCATTCATTGTCTTCACCCATCCATTACCTTCCAGTTTAGTTTTCAACCCGACTGACTTCTTGACTTATGGCATGGAGGATCTTTTTTCCCGCTAGAACTTTTGTTGGACAAGCCTCCCTATTTATATTGTGTCTCGGCTCTGAGTTGGTGACAAAACTTACTTTTGGTAAGTTGGATAGTATGCTTAAATCATTCTGGTCGGTTGTCCCGATGTTTGGTACTGTGCAGAATTCCCCCTAGTCACTTGAGATGTTGTTGGCTAAAACTGAAAGCTCATGTACTACCTGTGTTGAAATTATTGAATATGCGCCCACGAAAAATGAAAATTATAAAACTGTGTTTCTTAACATATGTAAAAAGGGCAAGAGCAGTGAAGTGCTAAAATACTCCTTGAAGAGTATAAGAAAAGGTCCAAAAAGCAATGATAAAAAATACGCTGACCTTATAAAATATGTCCCGGATGAAAGCTGCGATTAGCTATGCTTTTAAGCATTGGTGAAGTCCCAAAAGGGTCATATAGGCCAAAAAGGCTATGGAGTAAAAATGATGATCCTAATGAACTTGGATCTAGCTTGATGTAGTCATGATGCCTAAGTTGAATAAGCATTCTCTAAACAACTCACCCATTTGTGAGGCACTGCCATTCCTTGTGTTGTTGCTTGTCCGACATTGGTTATAATGAGTATTCCCTTTCCATATCCGAAGTGTCATGATGTTGAGTAGGAAGTTATCCTTTGCCTTAGCCTTGTCAATTTCATCCTTCACCCTTCACTAGCAAAATGACTACAGCTATGAAGTGAGTATAGTCCTGAAAGTCTAAGTCTGAGTAATAATAAATAAAGCCTTATATATGTATTTGTTGATGTACTGCCAGTGAAATGATTGCTACTTGTTGTGATTGTTGCTTGAATGAGTTGTAGAGCATGTCTTAGCCTTTTAACACTTGCAGCAGATGGATGATAGTTTGAGTTATTATTGGTGTTTGATCATTTACAGAGGGTTATATTGTTTATTGGATATGGTTGATGATCAGATAGAGACCTATGAGGGGTATGAGTATACACCTTGGATAGATTTGGACTCTCTGAGTCTAATGAGATAGTTTATTTCCAGTTCTGGGCACTTGTAGATATGATCAGGCTCATTCTGCCGTTCTGATGCAGTTTTTCTTCACAGGTTGATATGTCTGAGTAGGGAGATGTTTTAGTTGGATCTCCTAGGGCCTTGTATGGAACATCATAGTACCCCCATTCCAGAGAGCCTGGTGGGCTCAGTTTGGCAACGTAGGCACCCTAGGAGGCTGTTTTGGCAGGTTCACGTTTCCCGAGGCAGATTAAAAAATGATTAAATGGCTATTGAAGAAATCGATTTGGGCTACTGAGGCAAGGAAATGACATGGGATGAGTCATGATGATGAGAGTGATGTCTTCCACACCTTCAGCAGTTGCAGCTCTTGATTGGGCCCACACCTATTTTTTGGGCATTTTTTATTATTTTCTAGAGCTCTTTTTGGAGGCTCACGATTTTCTCAAGGAGGCACAAAAGTCAAATAATTAAATTGTTATATTATTTATTGTGCCATGGGGACACCCAAAGGGAGTTAGTCAAACACTCTTTGGACCCACCACGTGTTTTCATTTATTTCTTGTTGAATGGGTTACCTTTATTTGGGTGGTTTAGTCCACTTTGGTAAATTATGGTTATATTGATCCATGTGTTGTATGTTGAGCTCATCTCAACCATTGATTAGAACATTTCATCTTTTAATCTTAGCCACTTGTTTTGAAAGTGGTTAGGATTTGGTTATGATTGAGGTTCTCTCATTTCTATTTAAAGGAGAGAGCTTCTCATTTGTAAGGGGTCTTTGGCTCTGAGATCTGAATAATAGAAAGACTTTTTCTGTGGAAAATTTTCTGGATCTGCTTTGCATCTGATGTGCTCAAATTGTGATTAGCTAGTCTTCAGCTTCCTAGCATTGTGGAAATTCTCGTGAAATCTATATTTTTCGTGGCTATCATTGTTTTGTCTACAGGAGGGCGTTTTGGCTGAAGCTTTTTTGTAGGGGGACCTCAACTCGCTCGGTTCTCTTCATTTTGGATCAGGGGGTTTTCATTAGTTTCATTGTGATCTATGATTACTTCATTTTACTGTCTTGTAGCATTCAGTTTCTTTATTTTGTATGTGCAAATCTGATATGGTTGACGTTTGCTCATGTAGGGTAGGGGGCGCTTTGGTGGCCTGGAGCTTTTGCATATGCGATAAAAATCACGGGGATCTTCTAGAATTGATCGGGACAGCAAAGATCGTCACTGTTACAGACTTCTACAAGCTTTTCCAGGTAAGATCCAACAAGTAAGTTCTTCTTTTTTAGATCTTATTCCATTGTACCTTGCTGAAATTCAACTTTTGCTGAAAACTCATAAAACACTAAAAACCTAAAAATCAATAAATCAGGGAACCGTCCGATCTTTTGCCAAACCATTTCTGGGTTTCATAGATCGGGCCTCCCCTACATCAAATCAACTAAAATGCTGGTCAAATTCCTCATAGTTTGACCTAGATCTGATTTTTAAGCAGAAAATAGCATAACCCCCCACTGAAAAATTGACCTACTAGGGTTTTGAGTTTTTCTGAATTCTGACTTCACAGAAGGATAGATCGGGTCCCACACAGCCTAAATCAACCCCAACGCTGTGCAACTGCTTGACCATTTGGCCTAGATCTGAAAAATTGACTGAAACTGCCCTAACGCCTTCACTGAAAACTGGAATTTATCGGAAGTGATTTTTTTCTGAAATCTGACAAGATAGGCTGATAGATCAGGGCTCAAGCATTCTAGAGCACCCCCAACGCTGTGCTAATTCCTCCCGGTTTGCCCAAGATTTGAAAAATCAGTTTTCAGCCTCCTAGCCCCATCATCAGATTTTGACTTTTCTAGATCTGATTTTTCTGCTGATTTCCTGATTTGGGCTTGTAGATCAGGTCTCCCGGACCTCTTTTCTTCCTCAACACTGAGCCATTAGCCTCCCGGTGACCCTTAAACTGCAGATTTGTCCTCCCAAGCCCTAACGCTAGTCATCCATTGAGCTGGGTTTCCTATACCTTAGCTTTTCTGGACCAATTGCTTTCTGGTTCGTAGATCAAGGTGTCTCCCAGGTGGGTTTTCTGAAACGTTGGTTTACTGCTGACTCCATTGCCCAATGCAAACAAAGCACTGATCTCCTAGCTAGCGCTGCCCTTAGGCTCTTAGCCTTTGCCCTTTACCAACATTTATTGATAACTCAAATACCTTTCATTAAGTTTGATTTCTAGGTACTAGATAGTCCCAACTCTGTTCTTGTTTACCCTGTTATAGTTACGTTTCCCAAGACAGTGGTCACCTCCCAGTTGCTAGTACATAAACGCTAGAGCTAGGGTTTCCATTCACCTTGCACCTTAAGTACCCTGAAGCCCCATCTGATCTTCTTTTGGTGTCTAGGTCCGATCTCTCCTGTCCCTAAAGTGAAGGCTGCTTTGATTGGCGTGACAACCATACATTTAGGAGTCTAGGCAGTCGTGGTTCCACATGTTAGTTGCTTGCCCCTCTACCATCCATCCTGGATCCACCTCACACAGGCAACTACAAGGTGGGTGATAACAAGCTCCAACCGTTTCGATGAGAAAAGCTTTGGCTTTTGCAACCACCTTCACCGGTTGTTGTTGAACATTGCTAAAAATGTTATCATTTCTGGCCAGCCAGATGCTCCAGCACACGTATTTTGGTATAGCTTCCCAGATTCCGCTCCATGCGGACTTACCGTGAATTGGGTGAGGATATCTCATTTTCCAAGTTGAGTATAATGCTAGCATTGATGTATTCCCCGGGATTGAAACATTTAGACCAAGAAGAGTGAGTGACCACACCGCCCGCGTGAAATTGCAATTCATGAACAAGTGATTGCTGGTTTCTGATTCTCTGTAGCACAAAATGCATCTGTGAGGACCTATGATGCCACGTTTTACCAGGTTCTCTCCAGTTAATACCTTTTTGTTCATCACAATCCAAAAAAAGAAGTTTACCTTTGGCAGACTGCTGTTATCCCAGGCACGTTTCCACAGGTCTGTAGGGAGGCCCGATTCATGCGTTTTTTGCTGGGAGTAATATCCTTGGGCTACAGTATAAGTGCCTGGTTTTCCCCAACCCCATCGATCTTCCTCTTGCAGGTGAGCTGGGGCCAGATCGGTGAGAGCAATCAGAAAGTGCGTTTTTTGATTTTTAGCTTCTTTAGGCATGCGTGGGAGAGACCAATCGAACCAGCCACCGTTTGCATCCCAGGTTGATATGTCTGCTAGCGTGAAGACCCCACGCAGCTTCAGCCAGTCTCTGAGACAATTAATTCCCTCCACGGTGTCAAGAGGAGGCTTCCCCATGATGTTGTCCTTCCATAAGGGCGTCTTGTTTCCTCTGCCAGGAATTCTGAAGAGTCTGGTTTTAAAGAAATAGTGGCTTTTCCTGCATAAATTCCAAGTGACAGACTCATTTTGAACATTGATTTCCTGAAGACTGCGCAGGGACTCTCCTCTCATGTATTTTAATCTCAAAATTTTGCTAACTGGATGTTTGCTGTCAGTGTGAAGTTTCCACAGAATTTTACCTCCAAGTGCCAGGTTTGTTAGTCTTGGATCTCGAATTTGAAGACCGCCATTAGTCAGAGGAAGCTTGACTTTGTCCCACTTAACCAGGTGGAATTTCCTTTGGTTTCCTTTGCCTCCTTGCCATAAGAAATCTCGGATTAACTTTGAGAATTGATCCATGATCGAATTTGGGGCAAGAAGGAAAGAAGCTTGGAAGACCGACAGAGAGGAGATGACTGCTTTTACTAATGTTAACTTGCGTGCTTTGTTGAGCCATTGACCTCCCCAAGCCTTGATTTTTTATCTTAGCTTATTCATCACATCGTTCCATAATGAAGTTCTGTTAGAGCCCAGGATGAGAGGAAGCCCCAGGTACTTAATTTTATCTCAGCTGGCATAGCTCGAGAAGCCCAAATTGTTTGCAATTCGATTTATGGCATTCTGTTCTGTGTTCCAGCGATATACCGCACTCTTTTTTTTATTGATGAGTGCTCTGATAATACTGCAGAAGTCTTGGAGTATTCTGCTGAAGGCTTTGGATATTATTATGGAAGCTCCCCCCAGGAGCAGAGAGTCATCAACAAATAGAGAGTGGTTTATAGGTTCTATGCCTTTTACTATCCTTATACCTGGGACAGTCCATACCTTCTTCTCAGCATCCAACTTTCTGCTCAATGCATCTGCCATTAAAATGTACAAAAAAGGGGAGAGAGGGCAGCCTTACCTGATTCCTCTTGTGGCCTGTAAATAGTTGGTTGGTCTGCCGTTGACCAGAGGAGCTATCCACGGATTGGAAATGCAAGCTTTGATCAAATTGACAAAGTTAGAGCTGAAACCGAAAGAGAGGAGGGCTTTGTAGAGGAATGAGTGTTTTACCCGATCAAAAGCATTCGCCATGTCTAGCTTAATTATCATTCCTTGCTCCTTTCGGCGGAAGCTCGAGTGAATGGCTTCTTGAACCTGGATCACATTGTCTATGATATGTCTTCCTTTGATGAAACCTCCCTGATTGGTGGAGATGAGTTTCCCTAGGATAGGTTTGATTCTATTTGCCAGTAATTTTGCCAGAATCTTGTAGGATGAGTTGCAGAGGGAGATTGGTCTGAATCTTTCAAAGGTGCTCGGATTCACTTCTTTGGGAGTTAGTGCTTCCACCC
Organism: Pseudotsuga menziesii; assembly: GCA_001517045.1. Classification (NCBI taxonomy): domain Eukaryota; kingdom Viridiplantae; phylum Streptophyta; class Pinopsida; order Pinales; family Pinaceae; genus Pseudotsuga; species Pseudotsuga menziesii. The sequence continues at coordinate 148,904 of LPNX010667105.1, forward strand.
ACCTTGGCTTTCTGCTGAAAGGATTTTACCATTCTCAGGAAATCCACTTTAATGGTGTCCCAGCATTGTCGGTAAAAATGAATTGAGAAGCCGTCCAGCCCTGGGGCCTTGTTAGGTTCCAATGCCCAAATTATATTGCAAATTTCTTCTTCTGTAAATTGCTTTGAGAGGGCTGAATTATCTTCCTTGTTGACAAGGGAAGGAATATGGGAAAGAAAATCAGCTGAGGCATCCTCATTTCCTTCTTTGTTTTCTTTAAACAGAAGTTGATAATGAGATTCAGCTGCAAGCTTGATTTGATCTTGGCCCTTGAGAAGGGTCCCGTCTGAGGTGGTGATTTCATAAATATGATTCTTGGACAGCCTGATTCTACATTGTCGATGGAAGTATGATGTATTTCGATCTCCTGCTTTAAGCCACAAGCTACGAGATTTCAGCCTCAAGAACTTTTCTTCTTGGCGAAAAGAGAGAAAAGTTTTTGCTTGGATTGCCTGCTCTTCTTCCAGATCTGTTCCGATGGTATCTTTCTTTTCGAATTCCATTTGAATATTTTCCAGAATTTGGGTGGACTCCTTTCTTTGGGTAGTTGGGGTCTTGACGGGCTTCTTAATCCAGTCCTTCAAAGCTACCTTCGTGGCTTTTAATTTTTGCTCCCATACAAAGAAGGGGGACCCTCTCACTGTGGTAGACCAAGCTGAGTTTACTATTTCCTTGAACCCTTCCTTATTAATCCAAAGAGGGTTGTACTTGAAGGGGATGGGCCCCATGTTCTCTTCTTCTTCTCGTTGAAGCAGGATGGGCTTGTGGTCTGAAGTCAGCTTTGGCAGATTTTTGGAGGAGACCACCTTTTGATCGAGCAGTGTGCTTTGAACCAGGAAGCGGTCCAATCGAGCAACTATATGTTCTGGCCCAACTCTGTTATTTGTCCATGTGAACAGTCCTCGGTTTGGCTTGATATCTATTAAATCCCACTGGTGCATGAGGTCCTCAACTAAGTGGAGCATTTGGTCTTTGCTGTTATTCCCTCCCCTCTTTTCTTTAGAGTCAAATATCAGGTTTAGATCTCCTGCAACTATTATGTTCCGGGGGGGTGTAGATTTCTATGAAATCTGCTAGAGTTAGCCAACACTCTTCTTTTCTTCCTGTAAGACAGGGACATACAAATTGAAAAGAGAGAGAATGAGCTTACTTGATTTATGGTGGAGCTCGGTGTAGATCCAGTGCTGAGTATCAAAGGAGCTTTCAAGAGTGAACTCCTCTTTTGCCCACAACGTTGCTAGACCCCCGGAGGAGCCTCTGGCACTGATGGCCTTCCTTGCATTTTTCTTCCACTTATTGCTACTGATCTGAAGGAGGGAATCCCCTTCTATCTTAGTCTCTTGGAGCATAAGGATCTCTGGGGTTTCTATTTTCAGAAGGTCTTTTACTGCTTCGGCTTTCGCGGGTTTCCCCAACCCTCTGCAATTCCAAGAGACTAGCCGCATTATTTACTGAGATTCGGGTGAGCCGATCCTCCCTTGGGGAGGCCTTGTTTGGGTGTTTCTCCCCATTAACATTTCGATTGTTGCTTGGCTGCCTTGCATTTTTTGCCTCTCTGCTTCTTCCTCTCTAGCTTCCCTGCTGGATTTCCTCCCTGCTGTTTTTTGTTATGGCTTTTTAAATGTATCATCATCCGATGACCCTGAGGGTTCTGGAGGTTTTTTCCTTGCAACCTCAACATAGGAAGGCAAGGATAAGATCCCAGCTAGGGTGCGTCTGTCATTTCCTTCTCGGCTGCTAGGGGGGGTGCTGCTGCTCGATCTCCTTCGGTGTTGTTTCAGAGTTGTCCTCTGGTTCCCCTAGAATTTCAAAGAGGTTTTCCTCCGTTTCTGGCTTTAGCTGATCTTTGCGTCCCTTCTCTTGTTCCTGTCTTACTTCTGGCACATCAGGTCCTCCTGTCGTTTCTTTCCTCTTTTTCTTGTTATTCGACCTTGACGGGGCAGATTTCTGAGCCTGGATCCATTGGTCTTTGTTTTTCTCTGCCTCTTCTTCCGCCTTCTTCTTACAGTATCTTGCAAAGTGTCCGTGTTCATGGCAACACCTGCATTTGAATGGAAGTTGTTTGTAGTCCAGTTCTTGAATGTGGGACCAATCTGAGACCGTTAAGTTGATTGCTTTTGGAAGCCCTAGTTCCAGATCCACCTCCACGCAGATTCTTGCACAAGAGTACTGATCTTTTCTCTCTGCCTGGTCTATGTATTTTTTATCTTTTATTTTTAATCTTTTATTTGGGGCCTCCTTTGACTCAAATTTTGATTTTTTGATTTTTGATTTTTATCTTTTATTTTTTAATATTTTATTTTTTATATTTTATTTTTTAATTTTATCTTTTTATTTTTTATCTTTTATTTTTGGAAAAACAAGAGGGGTGCCCCACTTAGGAGATCTTAAAAAATTTATTTTGACCATAGGGGGGGGTTTATTTAAAAATAGAAATTGACTATGCCTAGCCACCCCCCAAACTTAATTACCATGGCCTTATTTGATTTTTTCCTTCAAAATCAAATAATTTAATTTTTCACCCTAGGAAATTAAATTAATTTCCTAGGAAAAAATACCTTGTCTTCACCAAAATTGGTCTAACTTCCTAACCCCTTGTCAGAATGACACGGGACTTGAACTAATGCCTTAGGGGGTGTCATATCATTTTTATTTGCATTCATAGCCCCTATTACAAAATGCCAAGGTTCAAGAAATTACATTATTTCATCAAAACTTAATTAATTTTTTTTTGTAATAGAAACTATAAAAGGTTTTAATAAAACAAGCTGTGCACAGCCATTCAGTACAGATAAGATAGCGTAACAAAGTGTTCATGCAGATCAAAATTGCTGCACAAAAAGCTTATTCGAGGAGTTTTCCAAAAAACTATACACAGAGTATTTTCAAAACAACTAGCGCCTCGGATAGTGTATACCCTTATAAACTGATTACACAGTAAAAGATAGTAAAACATTTAACCATAATTAAAAGAAAATTGATTAAGGATTGCCTCTGAATTTCCTGGGCTGAACTACAGACTCTTCCTCCATTGGATGCTCAGCTGCTGCAGTGGTTTCGTTCACCTTGCTTCCCTGGTTCATGTTAATCAGACGCTGGAGATCTTCCTGAATCCTGCCAACTTTGCCCATTATCTCCCTGAGATTGCTCTCATTGTCATCAATCCTTGCATCATGATTACTGATTTGTAGAGAGGTGTAGCTCAGCGTTTCCCCCATGTTCTTAACCTCCTGCGCAATTTCTTTGTTGTCCATTATGCCAATCGCTATCATCTCGTAAAGACGCCTAAGGTTCTTTTTTACATCCATTATACCTGCATTATCACTAGCCTGAGACATTCTTCCTGTTCCTGGAGAGATATCTATACGAGCAAAATTACAGTGCAAGGTACGAACAGAGCCTGCTAGAACACAAGCCTGGTTCTCGACCGAGAGTCCACTTAGAATGTAACTGAGCACTTTGAGCTCCTGCTGCAGGGAGGAACCTTCTTTACTTTGCCTCTCTTTGCAGGCCAAGGTGCCCACAGTACCTTCCTTCCACCCTGTACAATGGCAACCCAAGACCGTGCTTCTCTCCAAATTGACAGAATGCGCTTCAAGTGTGAGAATTGAACCAGAGCCGGGGTTTGAATACCACAACGAGGAACCGGAGAGGGAGCTACAGGAGCAAGTGGAGAAGGCTGCGAGGGCAAGCCTTTCCTTCACAAAGGATCGAGTGAGAGGGAGAGCTTCCCACGGGATATCCTGCAGCTACCCTTCTCCAACGCCTGCAATTACATTCAGAAGAACTCGCTCTGGAGAGACCTCATGATAAACAGAGCCGAGAGAGGGAGCAATATGGGCTTGCATGCTGCTGCAGGGAGAAGACATACCGCGATGGTCGAAAGGACTTGGAGCGTGTGAGGAGGAGGGGCATTTAACCCAAGACCCGTGAGCCATTAAGCCTACAATATCCGAGAGAGGGAGTGGGGAGAGGTTAGACCACGCGGCGGGGGAAAGAGGGAAGGCAGGACAGCGAAGTAAATGGGAGGAACCATCGGGAAGCAGCGTGGAATGGAGGCCAGTTGTTGGGAGGTGACGCAAGGCGGTGGGAGAAGGGTAGTGTGGAGGGATAAGGGTAAGGGGGAATGGATGGAAGAGGGGTTGAAGAGTGAGGGGAAAGGAGGGATAAGGGGGAGGGGATAAAGATGGGGGAGGGGTGGAGAGATAAGGTGGTTGAGGAGGGGAGCCTTTAGAACTTCTTTTGACGTGAAGGGAAGTTAGAAAAAACAATGAGATAGGCCTCTTAACTTGAAAATGAAAGGGGAGCTTCCGACTAAACATTAAGGAATGAATTTGGAGATAGGAGTGTTTCCGTTTTGGCTATAATGGCCTTGTGGAAGAGAGGCCCCCACGTTAGCCAGAGCGTCTGTTGCAGAATTATTGTGACGAAGGATGTGGAATGTCTCATAGGATTTAGACATGAGAGGCTTGGCTTTGTCAAACAGGCGGCGACAATTGACTGATCCAGAGGGGTATCCGTTGATCAATTTGTAGATGACATGTCGAGAGTCTTCGAATATCATTACCTTACAGAGTTTTTTAGTATTTAAGAGATGTAGACCATGTAGAATTGCCAGCCACTCAGCCTCATTATTTGTTCTAGTTCCTAGCCCCCAAGCGAAGGTTTGTTCTACATGTCCTCTGGGATCCAGGAGGATTGCCCCCGCGCCTGCCCCCCCCTGATCAAAACCTAATTAATTAACCACTAAATGGTAATGTTAATTAATTAGGAAAAACAAATATTAAAATTAAAAGCCTAACGAAATTCTGCAAGACTAAAAGATATGGCTAGCATGGTCATGGACAACAACTTGAAACCTTAGCCACCTCATGGGCTTGATTATCGGAACGCCAGTTCACCACTTTGGAGGAATGGTGGGTGAAAAACCCAACCAATTAAAATTGTTAATTAATAAAATTAACTGGAAGGGGAAAAAACACTCGGTGAAGAGGACTTCCCTCATAATAAAGTCCATGGTGAAATCTTTAGAGGAGTGACCCATGCTGACATATAAAGTTACATTAATTATCCCACGCAGGGGAGCGAACATTTTGTGTACAAAAGGGGCAGAATTTCCCTGCTGAGTGAAAAATCCCTAGAATTTTTCCATAGTGCAAATTGTACAATATGTACATCTGCAATGTACTTGATGTTGCCACCTAGTTGATATAGGTGGGCAACGGGACCTTCAGAGTTAAACTTTTCAACACTCCCTCCTAATGAGGAAGGTTCTGTCCACACCATCTGAATCCCCATCTTTGTTTCCTGAAGCAACTCGCTCCTGCTCTGGAATGTGTCTCGGAGACATGTGCATGACCCTAAACTGGAACTCTGATGCTTGAGACTCCACCTAAGCCTCATGTACCTGCTCATCACCACTAGACTGGTTGAGTCTTATGCCAGCGCTCTGAAGAGATCCACTCCCTTCATCAGAAGAAATGAAGATAACCTGCTGCTCAGGTGCAACACCTGCCTCATCCTCATAATCTAACTCAGATAGCCATCCACTTGACTCTGGATGTACACCATGTCCTCTCAATATATATAACCTGTCCCTGTGATCACCAAGAAGAATTGTGGTGCCAACTAGTTCATCTAACCATGCGGGTGCCTCCTCCATGATAGGTAACTCAACCTCCACCCTCCACTTGGACAATACATCAATATTGTCCAAGCAAATGGCATCCACATCGGGTGCTTTCTCCACCTGCTCCATCTAGAATCGAAGATTGTAGTGGACATACACCAAGTCATTCAGGCGTGGGAAATCCAACCTGTAAGAGGGTGATAAAAAGATTTAATGAGTCTTGACTCTTGAGGCTAGAGGAAAATAATATGAAAGAGGATCTTAAAATACAATGAATTTAATTTCTTTGATAAAGTTCTTACCTAGTACGTTTCTTTGAGTGTATTTTATCAAAGACACTCCAATTACGCTCGCATCCAGAAGAGCTACAGGTTTGGCTGAGGACTCAGATAGCAGTTTTTTTAAAATTTGGTGCCCTTACACCATATGTCGTCCACCAAACACCTACAATAAACAAGAAAGAAAGAGAATCATATTATATAATTCAAATTTCAATTTTCAAATAAAATGATAAATCATAAAACACAATGAAAATTTAAGAATTTGAAGTTCAAAATTCAAATAAATTCTAATTTGTAATCACTTACTTGGAGTCAAACTGGTCCTTGCATGGATAGCATCGGCATAGCCAAATAGTCTAGTAGCCTCTCGATACATCTCCATCTCACTAGTAATACTCGTGCGAGTCTCAAAATTAGGTACCATCCTATTAATACATTCAATAAGCCCTTCCAAAACCTCTTCATCAAAATCAAATTTACACTTGTAGGAAAAGGCGGGGTCGAGGGAAAGTGCAGCAGCATGAATAGGTCGATGGAGCATTCTGGTCCATCGTGTATCAATCAAATCCCATAGCATCATGTGTCTATTGTGTCCAGGGGTACCCTTCCCCACATAATAAGACCAAATAGACTCTTTGGCACTATCCATGGCCTCGTACAAATAGCCCATAGCAAGCTTATCACTGTCAACTAATATCAGAACCTAAACCAAAGGTTCACTGGTTGAGCACACTTCCTCCATTGCTTCCCAAAAGGAGTCGGTGTAAACCAATCTAGCGATGGCTTTCCCATCCTCTCTCCTGCTATATGTGCAATCTCGCCACTCATCACAAACAAACATTTGCTTCAGCTCAAACTAAACTTGAAGCAAAGACTGAAGAGAAATGACGTTGGTGGCAAATCGTGTGATACCAGGGCGCAACAATTTTTGTTTCTCGTGCATCTCCTCATGAGGCTAAGAACCCAAGCATGGTTATATATGAATTTGGTGATACTCCTAGCCTGATCAACAACCTCCTCGATGAATGGAATTTTTCCCACATCCTCTAGCATCAAATCAATACAATGTGTAGCGCATGGACTCCAAAATAGTGAGGGGTGCCTCTCCATAAGCAATCTACCAGAAGCCACATAATTGGCCACATTATCTGTTATGATCTGCACCACATTGTCCAAACCAATCTCCTGAAGGACCCCATCCAACAACTCACATAACAATGCTGCTTCTTTTACTGGTGCCAATGCATCAACGGATTTGATAAACATGGTACCTTTAGGGCACTGTACCAAGAAATCGAGAAGAGTCCTGCCCCTCGCATCTGTCCAACATTAGACATCAATGTGCATCCAGAAATCTCCCAGGATTGTTTGAAATCCTCCAATCTAGTGTTGATGTCTTTCTTCTCTGCTTGAAGAATTGGGCCCCGAATCACCTCATATGTAGGGCACTTGTACCTTAGGCCAACAATAGCAATGGCATCACACATAGGCTGAAAAAATGATTGTTTATTGTTATTGTAAGAGGCAAGTCATTCTAGAAAAGCATCCTCCCCATAAGCCTACCTGCTTCTTCCTTCTCCTTTTTTTTAACCATGGACTTGATGGAAGGTTGAGCACCACTTCCAGTCCGTGGAACAAAGAACGATGAGGCGGCCCTCACGGAAGTTGAACCCATGGCCGTGGAGCCCCAATACTACCCTCAATGGGATGATCATAGCCCTAGCCATTCCACCTGCAGCAAGTTCAGCTCTATTTGTAGCTGACTCTTCCCTTTTTCTATCCTTTGAGTGAATTGCATCATGGGCTATTTTCATAATCTCAGGGGTAACTGCACTACAAAGCCCCACATCATGGCCAGGGAGTTTTGCCAAATGGTACTTCAACCTGCTAATGCCTCCTGTCATATGTTGTCCACACAATTTGCAATTCAATCGTTGTCGGTTTGTTCCATCTCCAGGGTCAACATATTGCCAAAATGGGTCCAATGCCTTTGGCATTTTTGCAATGGAAATGTATAGCCACAAAAGTCAAACCCGTGGCAGCAAAAAAACAAAAAAAAAGACATTAAACCCAAACAGAGAAAAGCACAAAGCAAAGCACAAGGCTAGCAGGCCTTCCATAAAATCATCAACACTAAAATTGATTGTTACTATAGATCTGCAATATATGTTTAGTTTTAACTTTTATTTCTTTTAATTTTTAAATGCTGCAATGACAAATACAATCACAATGTGGCTGCTGGAATGTGCAATTGCATAATACATATGATATTATTAATAATTATTACATATTAAATTTTAAATTTAAAAATTAATATTACGAAATACTATTTGCCAATTTGGTGTTGGGGTTGTTAAAAACTTAAAAGTTAAAACATCAATCGACAGGGTTGTACCTCCATGCTCTTCCAAAGTTCCAGGGGTTAGCAGATGCCCTCAAATGAACAAAGTTTATTGATTTACAGTTTACTTGAGAATCAAATTTGTTAAAATTTAAAAACTTAAAACTTAATACTATTTTACTAAATACTAAATACCTAGATTTAAAAAAAGATAAAACAGTAAACTCACCTCTAGGCTCTGCGTTTTCCCTTGAGCAAGGGCTCTTGAATCTTCAGAGTTCAGACTTCAACACTGAATAGTCTAATAGTCAACTTCAAAAACCCTTCAAATCCACGAATTGTGAGAAGGATGCTAACTGTGCACATTGGTGTTTTCTTTTGACGCATGGATGCAATGGTAAAAACGACCTCAAGATAACCATAAATTGGTAAAAACCCTCCTAGTGCTTAGCAATCGCCCTCCTCCCTCGTTATCTAACTGGAAACCATAAAAAATAACCCTAAATCACCTTTATTCATCCCGGAATTCATTTGCCTTGAAGATAAGAATGAAGTACTTAATGATTATATCAAGCGAGGCAACTCTTCTTCTCTTCTTCTCTCTATGAAATTTCCGCACCCATGTGGGGGATTTTGTAAGGATATGTCAGCGTGGAGGTCTAGTTTTTTGTAACTTAATCACCTAAGACTTAGTCATTAGGGAAGTCCTTTCATTGAGTGTTTTTTCACTTGGATAATTAAAATTTCTTTTTAGAGATTTTAATTATTTGAGTTTTTCACTCAAAATTACCTCCAAAGTGGTGAAAGGTGTTATAGTGATCGAGTCCATGGGGTGATTGAGGCCTAGGAATGTTCTATACTACCATGCTTAATATTATCCAGAGTCTTGAGGAATCATTAAGTTTTGCATAGGTTTCTTTAATTTTTGGTCATTAAAAATTGTCACTCAAGACAATTTGTTGTAATGTAAAAGAGGGTTACTTGGTCCTTTTTAACGTTGTATAGGGATATGGGTACTCAAGACAAATGGCATGAGACCCCCTACACCCTTGGGCCAAGTTTGAAGTCATTCAGACAAGTATTACTATGGTTTTGGTCATTTTTTCCCAGGTTAGTCATGGAAATCAGGAAATTGCTCATTTAATTAGTGAGCCAAATTTTGGAAAAGTGACTTGTTATCACACATATAGTAGCTGGGATACCATATTCTATTTTTTAGATTCTAGTACACTTTCCAATCCGTTCCCTTACATATGAGATGTTGAGATGAGCATCTATGATGGATCACTATTTGATGATGGACTATAGTACTTTCCCATGCCATGACTGAGTCTTAGGACACTCAGATTTGAGGACTGATGTAGCCATTTAGCCATTCTCAAAGTAGTTAGTATTGCCCAGAGTTGTAGCAGAAGTTTCTCCTTAGACAGATGTTGTTCCAGATTGGTTATTTAAATGTATATGACTCGACAGATATTATCTTGTGTTATGGTTATTATTGCTTTTATACTCATTCTTGTGACATGCCTTAGCATTTAGTGTCTTGATCTGGCGATCATATAAATATGTGGAATTGGTTGTATTGATAATATATGTATGTCCCTACTTAGACCTAGAAGTTCTTGACCCTTACTCATTGGTTTTACCCTCCTTAGGGAGAATAGAGGTGATCATTCCAACCATACTTTGGCTTTCTAGTGTTGGTTTCATTGTTCACTATCTCCACCCATCCATTACCTTCCAGTTATGTTTTTAGCCTGACCTACTACTTGACTTGTGACATGGAGGACCTTTCCCCACTAGAGCCTCTGTGTTGGACAAGCTTCCCTGTTTATTTGTGTCTCGGCTCTGAGTTGCCTAGGTTGTGTTGGCTAAACTTGAAACAAATAGTGCCGCTATCAATACAATGTGTTTGGAAATGAAATGAATATTTTATGAAAAAAGCCCATTCATGAAAAGTAGTGTTTTTGAACATACATGAATGCAAGGCAAGCCTAATGAAATTGGATGAAGTATTGAAATGAATATCTTGTGAAAAACCATTCATGAAAAGTAGTGTTTTTAAACATACATGAATGCATGAAGCATCAATAATAAAAATCCGTGTAATAAATGCATGGACCAAGGCTATGGAAATTCGAAGGCCCAAAAAACAATGGTTCTTAGAAAGTTATATCTAAAGATTGCCGGCCTCACTTGTATTTGATTTGGATTGTGAGCATTTGTCAAGGTGAATAAGCACCTCTAAACGTAACTTATTCATTTGTGAGACACTGCCATCCCTTGTGTTGTTGCTTGTCCGACATATGCTAGAGTGAGTATCCCCTTTCCATATCCAAAGTGTCACAGTGTCAAGTTGGTAGTCACCCTTTATCTTAACCTTTTGATTTCTAGCCCTCACTGTTCACTAGCAAATTGATTACAACTATGAAGTGAGTATGGTCTTGAAAGTCTGGTCTGAGTTATAATTAATTAAAGAAACTCTATATTTGGTTGATAGATCGCCAGTGAAATGATTGCTACTTGTTATAATTGTTATTTGAATGATTTGTAGAGCATGTCTTAACCTCTAAACACTTGCAACAGATTGATGTTAGCCTGGGTTATATTCTTGATTATTTGATCAGTTACAGATTATTATTCTATTTGTCTGGGCGTATTGGATATTGTACCTGATCATGCAGAGATCTGTAGGGTGTATGAGTATGCACCTTAGATGGATTTTGGCTCCCTAAGTCCAATGAGACAGTTTATTTTCAGTTTTGGGCAGTTACAGTGATGATTTGTCTTAGTATACCATTATGGTGCAGTTTTGCCATGTTGAATGGCCTGTCAAAGCAGAGAGGTGATTTGATTGGTTCACCTAGGGCGCTGTATGAGGAGGGGGTGGTCCAACCACTTTTTTTACCATATTACCACTCACCCAAAGAGCCTGGTGGGCTCAATTTGACAACGCTGGCACTCCAAGAGTTAGTTTGGGCTATATCACGGTTCTTGAGGCTGATTAAAAATAATAAAAATGGCTATTAACGAATTCGCTTTGGGCTACTAAGGCAAGGAAATGGCATGGGATGAGTTTTGATGATGAGTGTGATGTCTTCCACTGCTCCAATAGTTTCAGCACTTGGATGGACCCACATCCATCTCTCTGGCATATTTTATTATTTTCTGAAGCTTTTGGAGGCTCATGATTTCCTCAGTGAGGCACTATTTCGCATTTCAAAAATTATATTTATTTTTATTGTGCCATGGGGACACACTAGGGGTGTTAGTTAATACCCCTTGGACCCACCCTGAGCTTTATTTATTTTTTATTGAGTGGGATCCCATCTCCTAGGGTGATTTAGTCGATTGATATATTATATTATTGTATTGATCCATGTACTTTATGTTGAGCTCATCTCAACCATTGATTAGAACATTTTGATCTTTTAATCTTAGCCATCCATTTGAAAGATGGTTAGGATTTTGTTATCTTGTATTCCTATTTAAAGGAGAGCTTCTCATTGTAAAGGGGGGAGAGATCTAAAGATTTTTGGCTCTGGGCTATTGGAATAAAAATACTTTCTTGGGCATCTTGGATCTTGGAATTGGAATGCTTGTGGTGATTGTAAATGCTTCTTCGTCTGCACTGACAGACATTGGTGGCCATCTTGATTTTATCTTCAACTAACATTGTTTTGCAGGCAAAGAAGACGTTTTGGAGGGGTGCGAATTGGTGGGCAGGCCTGCCCTTCAATCTTCAAGAGGACATTTGGGTGACAAGGAGTTGTTTTGTCTTTTGTACCAACAATTCATGTTTCTCATCTCTTTGTATGCATCTCTTTCCATTCTTGATTGATTGATTGATCTTTGTGTCCTTTATTGACAGGAATAGGAAAATCGATTTGGTTGAAGGAGGCAAAATGTTGGCAAGAAGGGCTCATCAAAGTTTGGCATTTGATCTTTGTGGGAAGTAATCCTCGTCACAAGCTTCTTCCATTTTCATCTTCCAGGTATGTTCCATGAGGTATGAAATTTTCTATCCTATCCATCTATTCTCTTAGATCTCAAAACCCCAATTTTCACCTTTTTCTATATCTAATTGGATCTAGCTTGTCTTTGGGAATAATAAAAGGAACCCACTTGTGTAGCATCCATGACAATTCGGATCTACAGTTTGGTGGCAATTGGGCTTCATTTGACACATTTTTCAAGGCACTTAGCCTTCCTTGGGTGAGGTTGCACTCCTAAGTTGGGTGAGTTTTGCTTGTTCTCTCATTTGGGTAGGTGAGATCTCGCTTGATTTACACTCCTCTCATTTGATAACCTACCCCTAGTGCTTCACTCCTTTGATTTTTTCCTTGTGGGCCCCATTCCTCATTTTGAGGGTTGTGCCCCACTTGGGTCATTGGGTGATGCATTTTCAAGCTTAGATCTATGGAGATCTAGCCTACCTTGGGGCATGCCACTTAAAACCCACCTTGGTAATTGCCTTAGCTACCCCGATCTACAATTTGGCATAATTTGGACTTCATTTGCCCCTCCATCTAAAGGCACTAGTCTCCTTGGGTCAATTCGCACTCCTTGGGGATTGTGTCATATGCTAAGATCCCATATGTGGGTGTGTCTAATTTACCTTTGATCCATAGATCCACATCATCAAACACCCCTTAGCACCACATCACCCCTAATTTGAAACCGTGGGACCCATTTGAATCATTTCCCTATTTTAAGGAAGTGGGCCCTACTTGTGTATTTCATGGTGTTAGATCTATCTCTTTGGTCCTCCTAGGTGTCCTAAATCATTCATTGGGTGAAACATTCATAATATCTTAAGCCTCTTCAACCACACTTAAACTCTTGGGCTCATCTAAGCTTTCATTGGTTTCCGTAACTCAATTTACACACTCCCCTATGAACCTTTGCTTTGGCTAATCTTCTTTGATTGGTAATAGGGTCTCCCCCTTGGTTGTGATTCTTCATAATCTAAAGTGAAGAGTGCCTCGGTTGACGTGACTCCCAACTTGCATTAGGAACCGTTGCACTTCTTGGATCACCTCTTTAGTTGTCCATCTCCTCTACCGTCCCAGATGGGATACCTTTAGGGACAATTGCAGTTGTGTGATAACATGACTATAGTCACGTGGTGGCCAAGTCAAGGTTACTTGGGAGCGGGAGCGAGATGTGAAATTTTCAGAAGCTTCCGGTTTGGAAGCGTTTTAGAAGCGTGTTTTATATAATATTTAATATATTTTGATGCATATATGCCAACAAATGCTTGTGGAATGTTGAATTAGTCATGGAAAGCATAAAAACATGAAAAAAACCATAACATGATAAATCATAATACCATATAACATCATTCATCAACCATCAATGATTCAATCAATTATCATATACTAGTGACGTCGTCAAACATAGGTCCATTATCCATAACATCAAGTTATCAACCTTACAGCTTCATAGTTCAACTTCAAACTTGAATTGCCATGTAATGTTCACAAAATATACCATAATTTATATCAAAGTGTCAATGACTGAAGTTCTCGAATCTCAACAGTGCATAAAGTTGAAAGTACTGTAAATAAGAAAAGACAAGAAAAGTATATTTTATGGATGTTTCCTCTTGCCACGAGAAATTTCTAATTTCTTTTCCTGTGGTCTATGAACAAAGGGAGCGGGATTTTCATCCCCAGTAGCCACCGATGTTGAGCGGCTTGATCCACGTCCAAGACTTGGTCCTGCATGACCCCCCCTCGTTGATGCAGGTGGGGGTTGTGAAGTTGAACTTCTAGGCTAAGATGGTGCATCTGGAAACAAGGTAGCAGATGGCGGTGGCATTGTTGCTGCTACTGCTGCATGGTCATCCTCATCGGCCAAAAGCTCATCCTCCAAGCGCTCTAAAGTTAAGGCTCCATCCTCCAAGTTATGTTCCTTCGGATTGTTGTCCCAAGTGACATATGATCTATCGGTTTTGGCACGCTCACAGTAATGATTCAACAACCTCAGGTTGTAATGTACATAAACCAAACTTTTTGCTCGATTTTCATTTAATCGGTTTCTTTTCACTGAGTGAATGAAGCTATAGGTGCTCCAACACCTTTCTGCAGAGGAACTGTTTACCACCTGTGAAAGCACTTTGGTTGCCAATTTATGCAAGCGTGGGCATGATGAGCCATACATGTTCCACCATTCAATAGGAGGCGCCCTATCTTGATCTTTTCTAGCATACGAAGTACCAAACGGACCAATATCACTGAGGTATTTGCTTAATTCAATACGCAATAAGGCACATTTCTCTTCATTAGGGACCAACTTGTCTATAGCAGCCATGTACCCAACCTGTACCTCTGGATCTGTGTGGGGCTTTTTCCTAACCCCACCCCCAAGTGCTGGTTTGGCCAACCAAGATGGAGAATAATATTTTGGTGTTAATACATATGCTAAGGCATGCATGGGAACGTTGAGATGTTCCCACCTTTTAACCACATGTGTGTGAATATGGTCATATAGGATGGGATCCTTCGATTCAACAATATCTTTAATCTGTCCTAGCATGCTATCCATCTACTCATACACCTCCCCAATTACCGACTTATCTGTATCTACAAACCGAATCATGTGATAAATGGGCTTTGTGAACTGCAAAACAAGCTTGACACTTGCCCAAAATTAACCATAAAGAACTGTGTCTTCCACATCCTGAAAATCAAGGCTATCAGATGTGGATGTAGCCTTATCTTTCAAGACTAGCCATGATTCACTTGATACCACGCTAGCCAATGCCTCTTTTACCTTCAAAAGGAGCCTAAAGGTGAGGTAATAGCTAGCAAATCTAGTCTTTGCTATCTTTAATAGCTCTAACTTTGAGTGAGTGCGGAAAATGCCATGGGCATTGCTATGGTTGGTAATAAATCTTATCATGTGCTTGCCCTTTTTGTATAGTTCACCAATCCATTTGTATTCATTTTCCTTCAACTTAATAATGTCATGCATCAAAAGGTTCAATGTGTGAACCAAACACCCGGACCAAAATATGTTGGGGTATTTATCTTCAATGATTGCTCCCGCTGCCTTACAATTAGCAGCATTATCTGTTATGACTTGGATGACATTGTATGGACCAATAGCTTCAATGTTTTTGAGTAGGAGTTCTGCAATGGTAATGCTGGTTTTGAATATATCTGAGTAGTCACGTGCCCAAAGGAAGACTGCACCAGTATCAGAGACACAAAGAACATTTATCAATGGCTTACCTTTCACATAGGTCCAACCATCTAATACAATTGATACCCCATATTGATTCTAAGCATTTGTGAATTGCCCCAAAGCATTTTGGATTTTGGCTTTTTCCTTGTCAAGCCCCATAGTTCTAGCTTTGTCATACTTGGGGCTCTTGTATCCTGCTGGGGCAGTGCAGATGGCCTCTACCATTTCATGCTAATAGGGTGAGCGAAGAACATTGAATGGTATGCCACATGCATAGAGAAACTGATACACTTTTGAATCCATGTCATCCCTACCACCTTGATCAAGGAAATTTGATATTGTCTTGCCACGTGATTGCATGGTAGAGAATCGACTGCCTTGGGTGGATGGGCCTCCAGTTCTTGGTGAGCATGAAAGGTCATGGTCATCCGATGATCGTTTTGTTATGTTTTGTGCTTCAAATTCTTCCTTCTTATAGCTGGCTCTTTGTGTTGATACCACATTTGGGCAAACACAAACTCCTACAGTTTTTCTTTCATCACATGGCATGTGCCCACATAGATGTCTTCTCACACGGGTATATGAACCCGTGTATGTCTTTTTGCAATGGAGGCAAACAAACTTTTTGGTTCCACCCCTCTAGTTCCTGCCTTCCTTGTGACATATTTCCACAAGGGTGTGGGGTCCTCTTTGGTTTTCTTTTGGTTTTCCTTCTCCTCATCTCCATGGTATGTGCCACTTCCCACTTCATCCTCTTCCTCATTCCTCCTCCGATTTCCAACCACCACCATCAACACAACAAATGGAACTAACAAAATAAACATTAACCCATCATCATCATGGTTGATGCTAGATCGAACTAGAGATTTAACCTGTTGCCTGCAATAGAATGAGGGAGGAACTAGAGATTTAACAATGTACATTACTACATTCTAACACAAAGCAAATGACAAATGAACAAAGAAGGTTGTAGAGCCTACCTCTTTGGCTCTCGCTCTACAATGGTGGAAACCTTCTCCTTCTCCTCTCTTCTCTTCTTCTCTTCTCTTCTCTTGCAAAGTGATAGTGAGGTTGGAGAAGAGGGCTTTATCCCCCAAAGCCCTCCTCCTTCCCTCCAGAACCCAAATTGCGTCCCTTTCCTCTCTTCTGCGGGCCGTGGGCATCGTTTAATGGGGGAAGCGCTGTAGGAAGCGAAGTTGGAAGCGCGGGAGGAAGCGACGATGAAGCGCGAAGGAAGTGTGCGCTTTCGGAGAGAGCAGGGAGCGAAAATTTGAAGGAGGAATCGCGCTTTCGAAATCGCTCTGGATTGGGAGCTATCCAGGAAGCACGCTTTCGGTTAGCTCTTGTAGTGCTTCCTTCCGGAGCGGGGGAGAGGGGGGGGGTGCTTCCCCGCAACTTTGGGCCAAGTAAAGGATCTAATGTTTATATTAGGTTTCTAAGACAAATTTAAGACCCAAAGCCGCCCCCCCCCAAGCAAGCATGTAACAAGTTTTGAGTTGCCCACTCTAGGGGGTGTGCCCTCCTCTCTTTGATTGGTTGGGTGAGTGAAAGTCAATGGGAGGGGCCACACTATGGTGGTTTCCTCTCCATTTGACATAGCAATAAGGTTAAAAGCATTAAAAGGGGGGTTTCTCTCTCCATATTTGAGATCCCAAACAATGGTTTTTTCTTTGAGCAAATTTGCCCCCCTCTCTCCCTTATGACACTTGTCTAGCATGTAAAGAGCCTCTCTCTTTCATTTTTCCTCTTTAAGGAGGGCATTCCTCCTCATTTGGGATGGATTGACTAACACTCTTGCTTCATTTTGCTCATGCTCTCTCTCTCTCATTCTCCCATTGCTCCCATTCTTGCTCTCTTGCTCCATTCTTGTCCAAGAGGAGCCATTGTACTTTCAAGTTTGGATGATAATAGAAGAAATCTTTGGAGGAAGTACTGTCCATGCAGTGTGATTGAGGTGATCTTGTTCCATTCTTGGTTTGTTTTGTATTTGGAATCTCAAGCAAAGTTGTTTTGCTTGACAATAGTATTGCAATAGTTTTGTTGCATGCTATGTGGGTTGTTTGCTTAGAATTTGGGAAGTTAAAGTATTTCTATCTTGAATGTTTTGTTTCTCAAGTCTGTGGATTTCTCACTCCATTTGCATTGTTGAGCTAATTTTGTTACGGGTTTCCTAAGTTTGGAGAGTGAGATTCTCGGCTGGGATACCCCATTGTCCAACAAATTTCGAAAATGACTTGGCATCTTTACTAACATTCTTATTCTTATTGTAGCTCTTAAATACTTCATTTTGCACTCAAATATTATAATTTTTCAAGTTTTTACATGCTAGTTTTTCCTTAGAAAAATTTCTGAGTTTTGCATGAAATTTTTTGAGTTTATTTAAAACTCATTTCTATGACTTTTGTGCTATAATAGATTGTTGTTTTGTGCAGGTTTTTGATCTCACAGGGAGAGGGAATGCTCAAGTTCAGCCACTAGCAAGCACCAACAACACCCAAGAGTGCCTACTTCAAGTCCCTCGCAAAAAACGGTTAAAAAATTCACTCTTTCTCTCTCATTTCTTAATAAATAGTAGTGCTGAAATCTACATCTTTGTAACATGCCCAAGAGAGTCTCTTGGGCTTGAGTTTGTTGTGCTTCATTTCAAGTTTTAGTACTTAGTGGTTTTGGTTTTGGTTGCATGTAAGTGAAGTGGCTCTGCCCATCCTTGCATGACCTTGTAAGTTGCTTGGATTTAGATTAGTTTACTTCATTGTTTGTTTTCTTTTTGCCCGCACCTCACAAGTGAAGTGGCTCTGCCCATCCATGTGAAGTCGTGTTGGCTAGCATTTTTATTTTAAGTATTTGCTTACTTCCTTTTGCCTGCACTTCACAATTGAGTAGGCGCTGCCTCCGTTGTGATATCGCGCTTGGCTTGTTTTGTTTAATTTTTTGCTTTAAGGATAAAATTTACCATAAGCCTCGTTTTTTGCCTCGTATCGTCTCCCCTCGTCGGTTCGACCGATCTAGGGTGACGAGAAAGGGAAAAAATTTGTGTTGGCTAGTTTAATAGGAACTCAAATAAGTATCTTCATTAGAAAGGAGAAAAAGAGGTTTGACCTGTGGAGCTAGTAGGGTAGAGGCTGTAGGGGGCTTCATGGCACTTTGTGTCCTCCAGTTGAGCACCCAACAAGTTTTGAGTTTGACCCGTGGAGCTAGACAAAAACCTTGTGTTCCCATGTTGAGCACCCAACATTCTCTCTCTAATCGAAGGAGATAGTCTCTTAGGGTAGACATCTAGAATATTTCATTTCTTTGCAACAAACACCTTAATTCCCTAAGTCGAAGAGAGACATAAAATTTACAAAAATTTACAGGAGCACTTGCATAATATTGTTACAATCATTTACATTTCTCTACTTTGCAAGCACTTTATTTTAACTTGTTCATTTACTGGAAGTCATCATGTCCTTGTATATTTGTTAAAGCTTTAGGAAAGTTATTTGAAATTGATTATTGTGACTCCATAGCCCGAGTAGAGACGACTCTGGTCATTTTGATTATTTGATTGTTTTCCTCTTGCATACATTACTGGTTGATTGTTAAAGGGTTTGCTTGGCATTGAAATATTTGCATCACTGCACGCTGATTATCATTTTCGTAATTTCCAACTCCCAGAAAACATTCTTCAAAAAAGAACCTAGTAAGTAGGGACTACCCCCCTTGGCCTTTAGAAGTTGTGGTCTAAAAGGAGGAGTTTAGAACCGAGGTGATAGTGGGTTCTCAACTCATAAGTTTCCCTTAGGAACACACACAACGGTTGGGAGACTGACCCGTGTCCAAGTGTGTTTTAGGCGGCAACATGATGATCATCTGCAAGGCCCGTAGAGGTGAAACAACACTCAATTATAAGTAATATTGACAAACAACTCAACACTAGATCATATCCTATAACAAGTGATTACTATGTGACTCCTCATATGACATGTCAACATAGCACAACAAACTTTGCAATACATCAAGTACAAGTAAATGAGTTATATTCCTGTTACCCATTAATCACAATCTTCACACAATGTTGCAAAGATTAGCCTTACCTCAGTGGGTGGAATGGGTGGTTAAGTAGTTAAAGGGTTAGGACAAGTGAAGTGTTGATTATTGGAAGGCATGAGTTTCTCTTGGAGATCAAGGGAGGCATGTATCATTTGTGACAGTTGCTAGTTTGACAAACACTAGGGAAGCATGGTGTCTCACAAATGGATGACATGCTTGGAAGGTACCCCTTTGACTCTAGCAAGCCCCCCCTTTATTCACTTTACAACTTTGTATTTCATCTCACATTTGATTCTTCTTTGAATTTCATTTTTTGGATATTTCTTTGAAGCACTTTTCACTTTGCAATCCTTTAGTTGGCTAATGGATGAAAGGTACTGGCCCTGGATAGCCTTCTAGGCCCTAGTTATGACACGACCTTAGCTTTGCTGCCAGCCACCGTCCATAGGTGCTATGGAGTCGCCACAGTAATGCCGTTTAGAGCAAGTAGGATTAACTTTTTAATTCAAGGATTACCTACCCTCTCAATCAATAACCAATTTAAAGGATGGAGAACACTTGTTTCAAGTCTAGGGGGTAATCTTCTGGTGACTAGGCCTATCGTTACTGCACTCAATCCACATGGATCTAAAAGCAAAAAGAGATCAACGCGGTCAACAAGCTTTTTGCACACACATAAGAGTCAAGACACTAGGGAATACATGGAGGCCATCTTATCAAAGAGGTCATAAAGGGGGAGAGTCCTTGAGTCACTTAGTCATATCTAGATCAATATGGATTCATAGTATGCAACATGGAAGGGGTGGAAAAGGGGAGAGGTCATCAAGGGAAACTAAAGGGCCAGGTAATGATTTGGACAACATTGTGGATACCTGCCAAAAAACAATATGTATATAACCCACAAATTAACACCAAATATTATACTAAGCTAGTGTCCTACTCATCACACTTCTCAAATGATCACGGGCTATGGGATAGATCAAAATGCAAGTTAGTAAATCGATATCACATATAACCATCCATATAATAACCTCAAGGCACACCATCTAGTACAAACTGTAATATGTAGGATACATCATTTGTGGTTGCTACAAGGCATTGTCAACCAAGATCCAATCATTTGTCAAATAGTGGAGAAATCCACTGTAACCTAGGTTCCAAAGTTTATGGTAAGGGACCCCAAAATCAGCTTGTAAATGACCTATTCTCCTACTCTGAAACATTGCCCACTCAATTGATGCAGTCTTAATATCAAGCCATGAATCTCAACCATCTGCATCTAATGCTCCGTCTCTTGGACTCATCTGTCTTGGCCAAGCTAAAAAATGTGGTTTTCTCTGGCAAAATGAGGGATAATTCCCCCACAATAATATTTGTGACAATAGGCCCAAAATCATCCAGACCAACCAGTTTTGTCGGTTCTCGTTTCGTTCCGATATCACCGCATATAATAACTTTAGTTTAATACATTATTTGAACCAAGGTGGCTCAAACATGGTGCATATGTGGACCTTATGACATGGATTGTAATGTGTTTGGTTTTTGCACCATACAACAACTTTTTAATGTGACCATGCAAAACTCAAGATATCCAAGTGCAAAATCATGAAGATGCAACCACCCGTGTTTGTAATTTGAGCCATCCCATCTATCCTTGAATATCAAATCTAAATTATGAGAACAACCTATTGGCAATGACGTTAATATTATTTCACAATATCTTGTAGACATTCCTAAGAGGTGGAACCTAAGGTTGACTTTGAGACAACTAGGAGATCTAGGCATAAGATAGAGGACAAACAACTTGCAATGACAAATTTGAGTTAGAGTTTTTCTTAAGTTACACAAAACATGGAAACGTGTACTAGTTTAAAAAACGAGAATGCTTGGAAACATGATTCCCCCGAATAGGTACATTGAGGGAAATGTGCTGTGTGTGTATTTAAAATAACACATTATCTTGCAATAAAATAAGAATGATAAGTGAATTTGTAGGTAGGTTTAGAAATGAATTAGAGGTTAATTAGTCTTCATTTTCCATAAATTAGGGGCTTTTATACCTCCTATGGGTCCTAGTCCTCTCATGGGAGCTTTGGGGTTTGTGAGAAGTTTCTTAAGCATTTCCGAGTTTCCACGAGTTTTCGGTACTAATACATGGGCAGTTTAGAAGTTTTGTGCTATAGAGGATTTTTTAAATCCTTAGGCAAAAAATAAAGTAGTATGGGCCAATTGCAATGCTTTGTAATCTTTAATCCATTGACTGAAAATGTGGTCAAGAAGGCTATGATTGTTTAGTCCACTACGATGGTTGTTTGTACTAGAAATGCATAATATGTTTTTGTCAGTGTTCCACAGGGTTGCGTCCTGTAGGGTCGGCGATGCGTTTCTGCGTTTCTTGTGTCTTGGGGACGACGAAACTCCAGGTGAAATGTTTTTGGACGTTTTACTTTGGGTGATGTTGCCGCTGGAAGAACACCTGGGGGTTAGCATAGCAGAAATATTCACGTTACTTGGTGTGTCCTTTGGGGAAAGTCTCGAGTCAGGTACTGTCACCTAACCCTAACTCCTCCGTTTAGGCAAACTCCTAACGAAGCTATGGGGGGTAGTCCCTAGAAAGAGTTGCTAAGGATCTTTATTATTTATTAGTTATGGTTGTGATTGTTTTTTAGGAGTTTAGAAAAATGGACCGAAACAAGTTACTGCAAATATATGAGACTTAGTTTCAACAACATTAAGATAAATATAGCAATAATAACGTAAATGACTTAAAAGCAAATATTGATATTGCAAATTGTACCAATGCCAAATGGAGTCATAAACGAGATGTTGTTGAGAGTTGTAAATGTTTTGCAGTGGAGTCTTGGTTAGTTTTAATTTATTAGGATGATGAATAAATTAAGGGAAGGGGATTCTTGATATACTGTGAGGTACTGGGAATATGTCTGGATTACGACAAAGGTGGTTTCGCACTTGAAATGTGGGATGGATCGGAGTCTCTGGGAGGTGCCCAACATACAACAATTGAGGGTGCAGCTTGACAGTATCCAACACTACACCAATTGAGGGTGCAGCCTAACGGTATCTCGAGGTCACTATCCAGTGGTTCCCGCTTCCTTTGAACAATTTTCCCACACAATATCAAAGATTGATACGCTGGAATTTTGTAATGCATTGGGGAAGTTTCTTTTATTAGGGCGAGTTGTTTATTAGATGTGGAAAACTTAGTGTTATCACAAATCTTGTAGATGCCCCGTGAGGTGATTCTATTCAGGACGACAGAGGAAAGGAAACTAAAGTTGTGACCTACGGTACCCAGGACTTCCGAAAGAACTTGGTTGTCACACCAGTCAAAGATACCGACACTTTGGACTCAGTAAAACACTAAGCCCAGGGGGCGTCCCTAAGACCAAGAAGCCCTAAGATTATGGATACGAAATAGACAAGTGAGGGAAACTTGGTTGTATCTCTTAGTTAACCGATTAATTGTAATTTGAAGTGAAAACTAAGAGATTTGGAGCATCTAGGAAAAATCCCTAAATTTGCCCTAGGGTTTATGCAGGAAAATTGGGATATAGGGCAAATAGGTGAAATTAAGCACAGATGGACACTCAGAATGATTGTTGGGTGTACGATTAGGCGATTGGAGAAGAAACCAACAATACCCACTTTGCGGTTTGTTGAAAAGACCACTTTCCCCTAGGGGGCATTTTCTCCTAATAACTGGCCAGTGCTTTGGATGGGTAAATGGAGTTCGATCAAGCCAAAACTTTAGATCTGGGGCTTTGATGTTAAAACAAAAGTGGGTTTTTAATTTTGTAGCTCGCCGCAAGCTAGAACTTATAGATCTAAGAGACGAGGTTTTTAACTTTTATGGAATGATGAGCAATGCATGTGTAAAAAATAAAAGAAGGAAAACTCACCTGGGAGGCGTACCTGGAATCTATAGATGGATTGAGAAATGATGAAGAATGCCGATCTCCTGTCAAAATGAACTTCCTTGAGCTAGATTTTGGTGTAGCTATGTCCCAGTTAATCACCCTTGCGCCCCCTTCAACCTGCCAAATGAGAGAAACATCAACCGATCAGTCAAACGAATGGGATCTGCAAAATACAGAATGGAAAAGAGAGTAAAAGATCATAAAGATAAAAATACTCCCTGAACCGAACACGCCGGAGCCGGGTCAAAGGTGAGCTTCCCCATAAAGTTGCCATGTCTCTCCTAGCGCGCCTCCTTCTCCTGCAGATGAAATGGGCAAAGAAAAAAGTGCAAGATCTATCCCGAATGAAACTCGGTATAGAAGAACAACAGTGCCAGTCATCAAATCGGAACATCCACAAGATACACAGATCAATAATCCCAAGCAAAAATCTCTTTATTGATATTCCGATGCCAAAGCTCCTGAATTACAATGGGGGGTCACCTCTCTTAAATACTTTGAGAGAGACACAAATCATAACTAACTTTATCATCCAACAGTTGATATTAGAAGATCATCAATGGTGGAGATCAATACATAACTTATTCACATGGATCAAGCGATTGAGTCAACCAAAGGGGGCGCACTTTGCTCAAGGACGCCTATCCTAAGTCAAACTCAAAATATAACATATGTGTGATACATCAATACACTGAGGGGGGTCACTTAGGGGCTTACTTCACCCTAGGCCCTTTTACAATTTCAAATCATAAGATATAATCATGAAATACATCAATGGCCAATTAGAGGGGGCGCCCCTTGGGGTTTTTTTCCTCATTGGCTGAACCAGAACTAAATAATATGGACATATGTTGACTGAAGGCCGCTGAAGGACTGTCCGGGATGCTGAGAAACATCATCTGTCAAATTTCCAAACCATTTCCTCGACTCAAGAGGCCAAATCGATTTTTTCTGTAAATTTCTAATTCATTTTCTGCTCGTACAATCCCTAAAAACTGATAAATCCATCATAACTCACTCTAGGCTGAGAATTGGGGAAAACAGACTACTCTGGATGATCTGGAGACATAGGAGAATGGTATAAGTGACTACTAATACCCCCTGGAACGCTTCTCTACTCTAGGAGAACCAAACATACTGCCATCTAAATAAAAAATAGGTCATTTGGCCAAAATTAAGTGATAATAATCACATTTCTGGAGAACCGGGGCCAAACCCTGAAAACTGAGAATACAGTATTGTTCTTGGGCATGTTTCGGACAAATATAGACCATGCTGCATTTTTTAGTCACTGCCTTGGGAAATGTGATTGACTCGGTCAACGGAGTTGACCCGGTCAAAGTACCCAAAATCAAGGTGAGATACTGTACTAGTATGATTCTGCAACATTCCAAGGTAAGCCATGCTTCAATGGTGTATATCAGAACCCAACTTAAATAAGGTATTCATAATCATAGTGACCCAACATAATAATAATATTAAAATGTACCTTTGCTTCTGAAATATCTTAGAGTCTTCTGGAATTCTGCTTGCTCATGCCATACTTACAAGGTGTAACCAATCATGCTATAGATGAGTGGTGATGGAAGATCCAGGTTAAGGCAAGGGACATGACTTTGATTGACTTTGACTTAGTGATCTATCCGACTGACAACAAATAAACTCTACTAAGTTGACACATGTATGACAAATAGCAATAGGGGATGGAGGTGTTTCACAGATGGGTGAAGTATTTGGGTATGCTTCCCTTCAGACTCTAGCAAGTTTTCCTTTGCAAGTTTATTGCAAATATAGGTCAACCTTCAAAGGCAGGTGCCCTGGA
Organism: Pseudotsuga menziesii; assembly: GCA_001517045.1. Taxonomy (NCBI): domain Eukaryota; kingdom Viridiplantae; phylum Streptophyta; class Pinopsida; order Pinales; family Pinaceae; genus Pseudotsuga; species Pseudotsuga menziesii. The sequence continues at coordinate 174,177 of LPNX010667105.1, forward strand.
TGTCTTCTGGGCTCTAGTTTGACAAAGACCTAGTCTTTCATGACTAGTCTCACCCTGTGGCCCTATGGGGACCATTGAGCCGAACACCATACAAAGGGTGAGTGCTCATCCTTTGACCATTAACCGTTCAATGACACTCACAATTTCATAAGATGGTAGCCAGCCTACAAGAGCAGGTGCCCTGGAAAGCCTTTTGGGCTCCAGTAAATGACTAGGCTACCCACTAGCAGTCCATAGCCCCAACGGGTTCACCCTTCCCTGATGCCCCTGTACAGGGCAAACCGAGCCTTACATTATACAAGGAATGGGTGCTCAATCTCTTGACCACTGGTTATCTTTTTCAACATTTTATATTCTTGCATCCTTTAGATATAGCTTTTATGTGTTCCGATGCTTTAGTGTTTAAACAACACTGTTATGGTGGAGCACTTGTTTTGAGGACTTGAGGATGACAACCCTGTGCACCTAGCCACACTGGCCAAGACACATACTTCATAGCCCGAGACACATAACAACATGGAGTCTGTCACACATAGTAGTCAGAATGGGGAAAGGTCTTCAATCTCACACGTCTCTATCAGTCATAGTCATGGGGTAAAAGCAAATATGGATGAACTGGATGGACGGATAGAGATGTCATGGAACCAACCTAGCACTAAGGGTTACATTTGTTTGAGCAGGGCATGGACAACAGTCTTCACATTGGATTCCTTGATCAATCATAACAAAGGTTAGAGCAATAAAGTACATATAGCATGGGTCACTATGATCATCCTAACATGACAAGTACATGTATCTGAGATACATCACAGAGCAATAACCAAACCAAGGAAATATACTTGATCTCACCATGTATACCTATCTCCAACTGATAAGCCCTTGGCTATGTGTACCAACTCCTGATCTGCTGCTCTGCTGAAATGAACTAGATCATCACCAAAATCACCTCAATGGAATCCTGGGTCTCAGTCCTTGCAAGGAAAACATCAAGAACAAGGCTTTGAAGTAAAATGAAGTTGTAGAGATCCATGCTGATACCCCATGTAAAAGTACCCTGAAATAGAAAGGGATAGGTCTGCATGCTGCATCATGGAAGCCTGGCTGAAAAAATGTATATGTGATAACACTTAGAAAGTGCACACTTCCGCTTTTGATTATCCCAAAGATCAGGGCAAACCTGCGATGGGCAAGAGCATACACAAAAGGGAAGATTATTTATTCCAATTGAGAATTGTGAAAGCTAAAAAAGTAAAAATGGTGAGGCTAATTACTACAACGAAGAGTCTCTTTCAGGCTCGAAGGCCGTACTCAGGAGAGCAAGGTTGGGTTAGCATCCAATTTTGCGAAATGAAAAGAATCTACTAAAGGAAATAGCTTTGATTGAAATTTATTACACAAATGAAAAACTACTCTAAAGACTTTAAGCAAATAAAAGCAGCAAACCAAACAAAAGGCGAGATAGTCCTTCCCAACATGAGGGAAGGGGGGGTGCGAGGGCTTGAAGCCCACCGTCTCTTTTGTTTATTTTATTGCATTAATTTTTTGAAAAAAGAAATACCTTTGACCCTTGAAAATGGATAAAAAAGGATTACAAATGCATCGGTAAGAAGACGGATGAAGGAGGGGGAAGAATGATGGACTTTGGGTGCTTTGGATGGCCAAAAACTTGAAATTTTGGCAGCATTTCCCTCTCATTTTCCTTCAACCTGCTAAAAACCAGCAAGCAAAAACACACCAGAAGGATTAGTAGGTTAGCTAAAAATACATTAAAACACCTACTTAGTGCTTGCAAAAGATAGGACAAAAATTATGGCATTAAGCACAAAGAAAAATAGTTTAGATCTAAGCTTAGAATGTAGATTTAAAAGCACCTTAGATCTTATTAATAAGTAAATAAACATGATAAACTTTTGGATATAATTAACTTAAAATAAAGTAACAAAGAAAGAGAGTTTGAAGTTTTTTGAGAAAGAAGAAGTAGTTGCTCGAGCTTGAATCTCTTGGAAAGCTTGGAAGTTTGTTGATAAAACAAGAATGTTTCAATCTGAATCCAAGAAAAGGAGATACAACTTAGCTCAACTTTTTACTTCGGATGATGATCTATACAATCTTATCACACTTGCAATAAAACATTAGATTTGGAACTTTTTACAGTTGGAAACCAAAAAAACATGAGCTACAACTTAATAAAACATGCCTTCTTAAATTGCTAAGAGTAAAAGAGTAAGTAAATAACTTGACAACTGCAAATATTTACTCTATGTGCTACAAAGAGCCTTCTAAGCCAAATTAATTATGAAATGTAAATGAAGCATGAAATTGCAGTGGTATCACCTCATTCACAAATCATATGCACCAACTTGTCACACCTCATAAGCCTCGCCTTCAACTTTTATAAGATATCAACAATAAACATAATACAAGACCATAGGTTCTTTGCTTCCATCCAGAATGAGTAAGAAGGCCTCGCTCAGATAGAGTTTCAAACCCAAGCGAGGGCGCAACAACCAATTGGAGATGAGGGCGTAAGCTTGAGTGAAACAAGCGATTTGTTTGAGAGGATCGTGGGAGATGATGGAGTTAACAAATAGAGGTAGGTGCTTCCTCAAAGGGAGGTGCGCCACCTCTCCATAATCCACCAACAAACTCCAAGTGAAGTCGCCACATCAACCAACACGTGAGTTATGTGAAGAGGCACACTCCTCGATCTTGAGTGATATGCTAAACTCCAAATCAATTCCAAATATGAAGCCTTTAACTTTGGTTTGAATTGCCCCTAACTATAGACAAAATCGCCCACCATATGAGACAAGAATGCCACCTCATTCAATTATGTTTTATCATGTTCCTTTTGATTTTCTCACTTTGTCTTTTTGTCATTTTGTTGCTATTTTAGCATTTATTTGTCATTTTGATGCCCCTTTAAGAAAAAACGCTCCAAGTGACAATTTAATCACCTGAAACATAAGAAAAGTGGGTCCTAGGGAAAAGAGGATGCTATGAGTGTTAAAACTAGCATCCCCACGCCAAAATCCGTCTCCAGACCATACTTTTATCATAATTTGAAAATTTCCATTTAAACCATTAAAAAATGGCCTAAGTTTACGAGAAAAAAACATTTTTTTCGTAAATTAAAAAGAACCTAAGGGGGACCTAGTACATGTTCATAATGACACAAAACAATGTCTAGCATGCTTATATACATTGAAACGTGAACTTTAATAGCCTCCTAAGGCCTAACCACCAAGACGATCATTCCAGCTTTGGAGGAGAGGTTAAAAACTCGAAAATTCTATATTGCTTATTCAACATTGCATAATTGACAAGGGAAAGAACACCTTGGAATGATCAGATTGATGTCTAAGTCCTAGGAAGCCAAGTCCTTGACAAAAGGTTTGCCATGCTAGAACATTTTCTACAATATCCCCAAGGGGTATGAACATGTAAAAAGGGGGCCCAAAAATGGCCTTGATGAACCATGGAACTTTTGAGCACTGATTCTGAACAAGTGGCTTGTTCACAACTTCGGCGGCTCATTGGAAATCCACTTAAGTGTAACTTTAGTGGATAAGAGGCGAAACTCGACGAAACGCATGGCGAAATGTTTCGGTTTGCGGCGAACCTTCTGGGCGTCTTGCATGAAACTCCAAACCTTCTTGGCATCCCACACGAATCTCTGAACCTACGACGAACCTTTTGGGTGACCCTCACGAAACTTCGACGAACCTCCGAATCATGATGAATCGTGTAATACGTTTGCATTAGATGATCAGATTTGTATTTACATTGTATGATTGCATGGGATGAATTGCTATTGTTGGGATTTAAATTTTTTATATTTTTAGAATTTTTATGACCCCGACGTTCCCTCGTTCCCCCCAAATTTCTCTAAAATTTGGGGGGTAGTCTCCATGTGTCCTGAACTGCCGTCCTGAAACCTTGGGGGAACATTGGTTTTTATCACTGTAAGGAAGCAACCTTGAGTTTTCTATAGATTGTTTTTGTTACTCTCAGATTATCTCAATTCTCCACCCACAGCCTACATTGCACAGTTGAATTACTAAATTAGAGGTTTTCTCAAATAAAAAATTCAGTTAATATGAAACTTGTGAGGAGGTCCAAGTAGGTTTAGTACATGTCAAGATTTTTGTTGATGGAATCCTTGTCACAGTACAAATTCTGAAAGAAGAAGGTAGAAGATACAAATTCTAGTAATTTCTTTGCTATTAACCTTATTTGATTCTTGTTGCAGGAGTGCCATTTATGTTGGTCAATTCTTCTCATGTGTCTTCGACCTTGACAGAATTTGATGGACTATGGATGATAATTCTTTACCATTGATTTATTACCTCTTTCCATCATATCATGATAATTGTAGAAACTTTTGACCTGCTTAGGTATGTTAAACGCCTTATGGAAGGAGCTGGTCTTCATGTCCGTGAGGATGCTGTGGGAAATATATTTGGTCGCTGGTGAGTATATGATAATATTTTATTTTAATTTCTAGTTGTTGATGATTTCAATGATTAAAAATGAGTTGTAATTTTGAAACTTTGCAAATCACTGATTGCTTAGAAACTCACATTTTCATTGTAAAAAGCCATCTATTCATTGAAAGAAAATCTAAGATGAGTGAAAGCCAAATAGTGAAGTCCAAAAGATACATGGAAAATGAGAAAGAAGTCCTGTATTTTTGTCAGAAAAGCACAGGTACAACGGAAATGTATTGGTGTTTTGGGATTTTTCCAAAGGAACTGGGTAAAAGGGTCATAACTGTCCAGTTGTTTTCAAATCTTTCTTGTAACAAAAGGGAAGTCGCGCCAGCATTGAAAAATGATGTTTATTGATTCATTAAACATGTCTTGGAATTAGATATACAATTTCATTTCTATAACCATTTGTAGCTGCAAAGCTTGTAGATTATCTCTTTTTGATAGAATTCATGACAATTAATAAAGACTGTAGCAATCTACGTTTGATGTGGTTCATATCTGTATGACAATGAAACACCTCAATGGACTTTTTTGCAAAGGTGCTCTGGTTCACATTGCCTATTTCTCTGGGTTTGCTGAAGTTCTCTAAGGAATGGACTTTTTTAATAAATAACATGTTTCCTAAGGTCATGTGATCTATGGGAGCATAACTTGCATGCTTATGTCATGAAGCATGAATCTTTTGTTCCAACATTATTCTATGCATTTTCTTTGGGCGAAGTCGAGTTTGTTTGTATAAGCCCAACTTGTATAAGGGCACTTTTAATATTTATTACTAGTAAACAAGGCAGTGCTGTAACTAAGAGCTTTTTATAGAAGTGAGTTGATCAGGGGAGACTTCAACATTATGATTGTCAGAGCTCTAATGGTGAGTTGGAGTCTATAGATTTTCCTTGAACGTAATACCTGAGCATGCTATCTTTCATAATACGATATTGAGATCATTGTGGCTGTTTTTAAAGTCGTTCATAATTATCCATGTGCCTCTGATTAGAGCACACAGGCCTTAGTAATTCTGTCAGTGTCAGTTTCATGTAATTTAGTCTTTTAGACTCTAGAGTTTGTGTTCCATCTCATTACTCAAGTGCTTCTTTGGGAAAAAAACCAATATACGAGTGAAATTCTTGCACAGGTATTATTTCAGGAATCAACATCTCAACTGTGGGATTTTCATGAATTAGGATTATTTTATGTGCGGGCAAAACATACTGTGGACATGTCTAGAACAAAGTAGACAAATATGAGCTCATAGAAGAAGACTGAACATTCAAAAGGATAAACAGACAACAACAGATGAGAATAATTAATAAGTCCTAAATGACAAAAAGCTTAAGGACATAGTACAACGGACTTGACTTGTTTAAAGAGAGATCTAATGATCCAAAAGCAGACGGAAGAAAAACTCAAACCATTATAATAACAATCCCATATAAAAAAGAAGTTAAAAGCATAGCCGGCAGGAATGGTCTAGGGTGGAATTGTTATCACCATTCTTGTAGCTTCCCATTTGTGAGGTCCTATCCAGGATGGTAGAAGGATGGACAGCTAAAGTAGTGACCTTCGCTGATCTAGATCATCAGGGATAGACTGGTTGCCACACCGATCAAGACCTGTTATAAACATAAATAAACATTATATATATAAGAATGAATGTAATATAAATAAAATATATAAATGCTAAATCTTAATAACACATAAATAGTTATTAGTAAACTATTCTAAAATGACGCATCCTTTCATTGATGGTCTCCAAAGTGCCTTACGATTATTATATATGTGGCACTCACTTTGTAATTTTTCATCATCATTCATATTCAATATATATTTTATCTTTTCGATATGGAGCTATTTTCTATTGGTTGATTATTCACTTAACTAATCCTTGAGAATATCCGGATACGGGTATTACATTGGTATCAAGGCGATCCAGCCCTTGGCCATTATTTACACTTTGTGTCATTTAGTTTTTAACCATTATCCCAGGGTTTCCTTGAAATTGTGGTCTTTGACCAAGAAGAAAAATGAGAAGAGGTAAGACAAGAAAAGAAGAAGAAGAAGAAAAAAGAAAAGAAAAGAAAAAAAACCCAGGGTTTATAAAAACCACACATGGTTTTATAAACAAGTCATAGAGTAAAAAAAGTAAAAGGAAGAAGAAGAATAAAAGGGAAAAAAAAGAATAAGAAGAATAAACAACACATTGTTTAATGAAACCACACTTGGTTTTATAAAAAACCATTACATTAATAAAACATGTTTTTATGATAAAGGAAAAATAATTTAGATTGTGTTACCGACTAGGCTGCACCTAGTTGGACTTTTAGTGAGCCGCCAATGATGAACAAGATACTTGTTCATATTCAGAGTTCAAAAGTTTTTTCAGGCCTGTTTCCCACCTATTTTGACTAGGTGGCAACTCCATGTACATTAGGATGTACATTATTGTACCTTAGAAAATCTGAGGATTTTTCTCTTCTGCAGGGCTATTGCCCCTTTGTAAAACGAAATGTCCGCTCCCCTGCGTGAGAAAATTAATGTAATTTGATGTGCTAGTGTGGGTCATATGATACGGATGCCACACCATGGAACTGATTGTTAGGGAAGTCCCCTCATCGAGTGTTTTTCCCTTTCCAATTGATCTTGTTGAACAAACGAGTTTAATCGGTTTGGTTTTCACTCAAAATCCTCCAAAGTGGTGACGGGCGTTCTACCAGTCAAGTCCATAAGGTGGCTAAGGCTTTAAAGTGTAATTCATGACCATGCTAGACATTTGTCTAGAGTCTTGCGGAGTTTCGTTATGTTATTGAAATTTTATTATTTTTTTC
>LPNX010667105.1:182530-211021 GCA_001517045.1 Pseudotsuga menziesii
TCGGAAGCTACAAGGGGTAGCAGGCTGGGGACAGTCTCTAGGCGCTTTGACGTCCTCCTTGTGAGCACCAAGCCATTGGGGTTTGACCTGTGAGCTAGGGGTGGGCTTTCTCCCACCTGTTGAGCGCAACAGCATTCCATCTTCAGTTTGAGAAGAACTAGATCGGGGTAGTCACACCACCGGTTCTAAAACATAATCCAAGAAGAACAACTCTAATAAAATTTATTAAAATTTACCAAGAGACACTGCAAAACGTCCTACAAACATTGGTCCATTTTACTATCACCTTGCTGTTCAAAGTTTCACTACAAGCACTTTCATTTTTATTTTACTGCAAGAACTCCAACACTTTACTTTCAGCTTCATTTACTTTCAGCTTTGCAAATTGTTCGTATGGTGAATGCTTAACCTTCATTAACTGCTTCACGTAATTAAACTTAAAGTCTTTCCTTTGTAATTTACTGTTGGTTTGACAATCTTCACTTAAAGTACTTTGCTGCTATCTTGTAAATCTTGTTCATTTGTTTAGATTGGTAAATAATTTGTACATTGTTTAATGTCTTGATTCATTATTTATCTGCTCAATCATTTTGTTGTACAACACCTAAGCTGTAATTTAATTTTAACTTAGATCTCAGATTCATTTATAAGTTTGTAAAGTTGTAATCCACCTTTAGACTCCATTTGTAATAGGCACTGGTCTTTATTTATCTCAAGGTCTGCTTGTCATCAAAGGAATTCTGTGCACTTGCATGCTGCTTGTCATTCCTTAGATATTCTAAAGTCTTAGCCTTAATTCATAATAAAAGATCCCTTTAATTAATCTTCAATTAATTAATAAATCTGGAACTTAGTTTTCCCATAGGGACTACCCCCCTTGGCTCTGTTGGGATCTTGCCTAAACGGAGGAGCTGTAGACTGTGGTGACAGTGGTCCCCAGCTCTCGCTTGCCCCCAAGGACACACATAGCAGGTTGTGACTTTCCTGCGTCTTAAAGTGTGAATTAGGTGGCAACAAGGCCTTCATGGCCGTTTTATTTTTTGTAAATACATGTTCATACCCCCTTGGGGAAATTGTAAAAAATGTCCTAGCATTTAATTTTTAATTTTGTAAATACATGTTTCCCGGGCTTGAGCATCAAGCTGACTAGCCCAGAGTGTTTTTTCCCTTGGTTATTATTGGTTGTTGAACAAACGACTAATAATTTCTGAGTTTTTTAGTCACACCTCCAAAGCCGGGGAAGTCATCTTGATGTTTTGGCCTAGGGAGGTTATTAGAGCCTTCGTGTTAGTGTTTTTCACCATGCTAGGAATTCAAATTGAGTCGTATGGACATGTGCTAGCCCCCCCTAGAGTTTCGTCAATTTCCGAGAAATATATATATATATATATATATATATATATATATATTTTTTTTTTTTTTTCCGTTTTTTAAGCCATTTTTTAATGGTTTAATTAAAAAACTTCAAAATGTAATAAAATCCAGATACAGAGTCCGTTTCTAACGTGGGGACACTCGTTTTCACACTCAGAGTGTCCACTTTACCCCAGGAACCACTTTCCACTTCAGTCGGGTAGTCGGAGCACCTCGTGAGGCGTTATTTGGCTAAAAATGCATCAAGATGGCATTTTAATGCTAAGTTTGGACAAATTGACACTTGGTCAAAATATTTAAAAAGTCAAAATTTTGATTTTTAAATGATTAAATGGTGATGGGGCATGGTTGTCCCCATGATGATGACCTCACTACATGAGGGGAACTAATAAACATTGATTAAAGCAGGGAGTGGTATACATATCACTTTTAAAACAAAAGAGATGATGTGAAGCATGAGGGAAAAGCACTAGCATGGTTTGGAGTGGACCCCCTCATATCCATATCATATCAAAACTTTGATAGGTTGTAATATTATTACATACATTAAACCATGAATAAAGGAGAGTCTACGAATGGTCATGAAGGGTGACGTAAGCTCACTAAGGAGAGACTCATGCTAACATGGTTTTACGGAGGAATGGGGGAGTAGACCCCATCATGCGTGAGGGTCTAAAAACTTTGGTTATTTGCTAGAGGGATTATAACATATGCTCATGTCATTATGAGGAAGCGCATATGTTGTGAATCATTCTCATGGTAGGTGGAGCTCACGCATTGATTGGTAATACGGCAGTCGAAGGTGGACCCTCTTTACACATGGCTACGATGAACTTAAGTTATTCATCCAGTAGCACTTCCACGTAATTCTTTGGAGGATCAAGCTAAGATTTAGTTGGTGTGATTCTCTCATGCGTGGAGGAGTTGTACACTCACGCGAGGGTAGTGGGTGACCCCATCTTCAGTCTTGTTCATTGGTTGGTATGTGATGGAGGTTTGTTATTCGTTGAAGGAGTTGGGTGAGAGAGGTGTCAATCACCTCCTTTATTCAACTTAGTTCAAGCTCAGTTCAACTCAGCTTCACTCGGCTAAACTATTACTTCTTCTGCAGTGCTGATGGTGCCCCCCTGGGCTTGTATTTGCTATAAATAAAGCTTGCTCTCCTCATTCAAACTAGTTGGAATGTATTGGGAAGGGCCTTGCTGAATGTAATCATTGTTTATCTGAGAAATAAAAGAGACTTTGGAGGTCTACTTGTGTGGTGCTTTGTGAGTGGATGTATTATCATTTTGCTTTGTTGAGATAATACTTGTCGGATCCATTTTGTTTCCAATTTCCAGATCTAGCTTGCTTGAAGGACTGGTATCAGTTTTGCAAGGTGAATGAAGTTGTTTGTTTACTACTTCATTTTATTTAGTATGAATGTTTAGAGATGTGAAATTGAATATTTTCATTTGTTTATGGACATTTTCATATTTTGATGTCTAAGTGTATATGCTGCTGGATTTGATCTTGTTTGTTGAATTGTGTGAAGTGCAGGCCATCTTAGCTAGAGATAGAGAGAATCTTGTTTGATCTTTCTCGTTCTGACATTTTTTTATTTACAAATAAAGTCCCTCGGTGCCCCACAATCAAAGCCTCAAGGATCATCTTATTCTCTAAACTTCCCCTCTCTCCTTCTCAAATTTGTTTAAAAAATTATTTTTGTCCTTTATTCAAAAAGCGATTGCAGATCTAAGGTTTTAAGTTCATGCTCATACATAGATCGTAATTACTTTTCATGATTAAATCTAGCTAAAGTTAAAAAAAGAATAATTTTCTAGTATAGATCTACATTACCGAGTTCTTCTTGCTTCAAGTCATCTATTTTTACAAAATTAAAAGTCTTGATTAGTAAGATTGACTGCCAAGTTTAAGTTTCAGATCTAGCATCTAAGTGCTCTAATTTGTTTGTTTTCCTTACGAAACAAACAAAGACCTTGAAAAAATAGCTTTCTAGCTCATTTTTTCAGTTGCTTCTACTTAGTTCATTTCAGCCTTTTACTTGGAATTTTTTCGGCAGACTTTGGTAGTTTTCCCAAAGCACTCTTAAAGTGTTTTTGGGCATATTCTATTAATGTTTGTTTGGCTGTTTTTTGCAGGTTTATGATAAAAGAGGAGGAAACTCTGGTGAATTTTCGCAAAATCAAGCAAAAAGAAGACCATTGGAGCTCCCCCCCCGCATAAAAATAATATTTTCCAATAAGTTGTAAGCCTTTGGATCCCAATTTGAGGACCAAAGTGAACTTTCTTCCACATCATTGTAAAAGCAAAATAAAGTTTGAGTAGGCTCATTAGAGCTCAGTCCCCATCCCCCCTGGGAGATTTGTGTTGGTGTCATTTTTCTATCTTCTTTATATGTTGTTAGCATAGTTGTTTTTCTTTATCAATTTCATGCTTTATTTAAGTTTTGTAAGAGTAATCTGAATACTTACCCACTGCGCTATATCGAAGTACCATAAGGGAAAAGATTTGAACAGTGTAGTAATTAAAAAAGCTTCAATCTTTTTATTGCACTACTGAGTTTAAATCAATCCGACCGTTTCTTTCCTGAGTACCCGAAAGGTGAAAGAGACTCTTTGGTCGTCATCTAAACAACTCATTGTTACGTCTCTAATAAAATAAACCAAGACTCCTTCCCTGTATGCTCTACACCGTTGCGACTTGTCTGGTCAGTTGGTTGTATCAGAAAGGCATACGAGTTACTAGATTTAATAGGAAAATCCACACAAGTGATTTTCTCGAGAACTCGGGAGGTTGCAAAGGGTAACTACTACAGAGTCAGGGGGCTACTCCAAGCAGGTTCATCCTCGACCCGTTGGACACTTGGTGTTACCGCTTTAGCACTCAGTTCGAAGGGACTTGACTTGTTGGGCCAAACCCACAATTAACCCATGCCCTTAATTATTCATTTATAATAATATTTACCAACCGAGACACTACAATACTTTCACTGAGACTACACTAGCAACCCACATTTGCAAGCACTCTCTTCATTTCGGCAATGGTCTATTCTCTTATTTTGCATAAGTTAATCTCGCAATGTGTCATTGAATATTGTGTATCTAATTTGAGTTAAAGTGTTGCTAAGGTTAATCTTGTTGGCAGTTATTGGTTATTTTTAATTTCATCCATTTCATATTAAAACTCCTAGAATTAATTATTTCTCTCGTAGAGTAAAAACCCTAGATTTTACTTTTCATTAGGGTCCACCCTCCTTGGCTTCGCCAGGAGTTGGTCTAGACGGAGGAGCTGAGTAATAGGTGACAACACTTGGCTCGAGTTTGCCCCCAAGGTCGCACCTAGTGGCTTGAAGATTTCTGCCATGTTACCTGAGGTGCGAATTAGGCGGCAACAGATTGACAAAGATTAAAGTGCTTTGCAAGTCTATTTAAGAAAACATATTATAAGGGTGTCCCAAGGCTTAATATTTCTTCTTTTATAAATTTAATCCCCGAGATTTGAACTTGGGTGGGGAGGGTAACAATCCTTCTTCCCAGCTACCCAATCTACACACAATCTACATGAAGTCAAATGAAGAAGTTTTACAAAAAGAACCACTTAGGGTTCTTGCATCTGCGTCCATTATTATTGAAGAAAAGATAACTAGAAGTCTCAAATTATGGCGATTACATATTCGTAAATGTAAATGCAATTATAGTCAGTATTGGGTGAGTTAGAGCATTACAAAGCAACCAATCATCGTCTACAATTTGAAATTAAGAAGTAAGAAATCAGTAATATGTTAACAGAGAAGGAAAATCATTAGTAATATGTTAACGAGTTCATATCGTCACGTATCCTCAGTTACGACCGAGTATAGAAGGATGCAATGACACTTTCAAAAGAAAAAGACGCAACATTGTCTTTGTTATCACCAGACTTGTAGTTGCCCCTATGAGATGGATCCAAGATGGATAGTAGAGGGAATGGGCAACCAAAGAGGTGAACTAAGATAGCCTTAACTCCCAAATGGATGGTTGTCACGCCAATCGAGGCAATCTTCTCTTGATGTTATCTTACCCCAAGACAACAATGGGGGAGACTCGGACCTACTCCCGACATGAGAGGTCAAACCAAGACACTAGATCAAATCAATGGAAGATGAAATACGTAAGGTGTAAGGTGAAGTAAACCCTAGATCTATGGATGAAGTCACAAGATGAGTTATGGCTTGGATCAATAAGCTTATGAAGTGTGAAATTTATCCAGGGTTGAAATACAAGTGACTCATGAGTTCTACTACTATATCCAGGATCAAGGTACCAGCAAATGATGAAAATATCCATCGCCTTGGGAACCGTGTCCAATGCAGGGAGATTAAGGACAAGATTGGGGCTATCTATTACCCGTGGATAGACTTGATGAAAGGTATGACAACATCAAAGTACTAAAGCCTTAGAGATAGGATCAAAACACAGGAAAAATTGGCCAAATGAGGAATGCACTAGGATTGAGGGATTAGTGCCTTGGAGTTTGGGCCTTGTGGAGTCACCCAAGCATGATGCCTAGGAGAACCCACTTTAGATTTGACCCGATCTACGATACCCAGAATGGTTTGCCAATTGATCAAGTGGTTTGATCCATAGAATTTTCTGATTATTTTAAGTGAGGTTTTTGACAGTAAAATAAAGGTGCCAATGGATTGGAACCACGAAAAGAAGAACTAACCTGTGTATCTTACCTAGATAACCTTGTAGATGCCTTGATGATGATGATCTATGCTTTCCTGATCAATTTGAGAAGATTTGGATGAGTATTTTGTGCAAATCGATTTGCCCAAGGAAGCCAATGCGCCCTCCCTTCCTGCACAACAAACGTCAACAATATCAGATTTGATGCATCAAGAGAAATGGACAAATGCTACAAAAGAAATAACAAGATGAAACCATAGATCACAATGATACTAATGATAACCCCCTGATACAAGCGATGCCAAACAAGCGAGTTTAGGAAGCCCTGCAAAAACGCCCAAGTGAAGTCGCCCTCCTGTAGACAATGACAAAGGTTCCACGAAAATATAAATCTCACCACAAATACTCAAATGCTAGGATGCAATAGACTTTACAATCACCATCGAAGAACAATATATGCAAAGGAGACCTAGGAATTTCCACAAAAGAGTTTTTCTATTATCAAGATTCCAAGATCCAAAGACCCCTTTACAATGAGAAGCTCTCTCCTTTAAATAGGATGGAGAGATACCAAAATCCTAACCACCTTTTGAATAGATGGCTAAGATGAAAACATCAAAATGTTCTAATCAATGGTTGAGATGAGCTCAACATAAAGCACATGGATCAATGTAATAATATAACATATCAATGGACAAAATCGCCCTAGGAGAGGGGATCCCACTCAATATGACAAAATAAACATGAATAAAGCTCATGGTGGGTCTACGGGGTAGTGTCTAACACCCCTAGTGTGTCTCCATGGCACAATATAAATAAAATATAACTCTAAGTGCAAAATCGTGCCTCTTTGGGAGAATCGTGAGCCTCCAAAAGCTCCAAAAAATCATAAAACATGACGGAGAGATGGGTGTGGGTCCTCCTGAATGTTGAAACTGTTGGAGAAGGGGTGGAAGACATCACACTCATCATCAAGACTTATCCCATGCCATTCCCTTGCCTCAGTAGCCCAAATCGAATTCCTCAATAGCCATTTTTACCATTTTTAATCTGCCTTGGGAACTGAAAACAAACTGTCTCATTGGACTCAGGGAGCCCAAATCCATCTAAGGTGTATATACACCCTACATATCTCTGCATGATCATGTACAATATCTAATATGCCCAGACAGATAAAATAATAATAATCTGTAAATGATCAAATAATGCTGAATACCCAGTCAACATGACCAATAATATGACCTAGGCTAACATCAATCTGCTGCAAGTGTTTAGAGGTTAAGACATGCTCTACAACTCATTCAAGTAACAATTATAACAAGTAGTAATCATTTCACTGGCGGTCTACCAACCAAAGATATAGAGTTTTGTTAATTATTAATTATGACTCAGACCAGACTTTCAAGACCATACTCACTTCATAGTTGTAATCAATTTGCTAGTGAAGGATGGAGGCTAAAAATCAAAAGGCTAGGCTAAGGGTGATTTCTAACTTGGCATTGTGACACTTTGGATATGGAAAGGGGATACTCACTCTAGCATATGCCGGACAAGCAATAACAGAAGGGATGTCAATGTCTCACAAATGGGTAAGTAACGTTCTGTTACCAACTATTTTGTACAATAGTTGAGCTTCCTACTGAGCCCCCAGTTATTGAGTGTGATGAATGCTCATCTCCAGAGTTCAGAAGTTCAGTGTGTTCCAGAGTTGGGCAGTTTTTGGCTGAACTTTTTATTTTTTGTAAAATATATGTTCATACCCCCTTGGGGAAAATGTAAAAAATGTCCTAGCATTTAAATTTTTATAAAAGGCTCGGCTTCCCAGACTTGGGCATCAAGCCGACTAGCCTAGGTGTTTTTTCCCTTGGTTATTATTGGCTGTTGAACAAACGACCAATAATTTCCGAGTTTTTCACTCGCTCCTCCAAAGCTGGGGTAGTTGTCTTGATGTTTCGGCCTTGGGAGGTTATTAGAGCCTTTGTGTCAGTGTTTTTTGTCATGCTAGACATTCCGATTGAGTCGTATGAACATGTACTAGGTCCCCCTAAGGTTTCGTTGGATTCCGAGAAAAATAATTTTTTTTTTTCCGTTTTTAAAGCCATTTTTTAATGGTTTAAATGGGAAAATTCAAAATGTAATAAAAGTGTGATCTAGAGTCTGTTTTCGGCATGGTTGGGCTCATTTTCAAGCCCGAAGCAGCATCTTTATCCCAAGGGCCACTTTCACCATCTTTCGGGCAGCTGAAGCATCCCGATAGTCATCATTTGGCTAAAAATGCATCAAGATGGCATTTTAATGCTAAAATGGACATTTTGGCACTTGGTCAAATTATATTCAAAAGTCAAAATTAAGGTCAAAATTGATTTTTTAAGTGATGGAGATGATTTGGCATGGACCCCCATTAACTTACGGCCTTATTCTACATGATTGGAGCTTAGACTTTGGATAAAATAATGATGAAGTTATGAATTATTTCATGGGAAAGTGACGTGAATGTAAGATGCTCACGCTAGCATGGAGTGTGTGGTGATGAGTGGGATTGGGGGACCCTCCCCACTTAAGAATTATATTATTTTATAAACCATGGTGATGTCACACTCATTTCATAGCTAGCGAATATGTTTTAAAGATGGTGACGTGAAGGAGGTAGATGGAGCTTACGCTGATTGGAGGTGGGCCTTCCTTGTTTTGGTGCCACCTCACGGCTTAGCTCCTTCAATTCATGTCAACCACAAAAATAAAATTCACGCCGTGTGGAGATTGACGTCAACCATTCGCCAAGTTGTCGTGCCATACTCACGTGGAAGGAAGCTCACGCGTGAGGAATTGAAGGCTGCCGATTTAGAGGTTGGTAAATTTTGGTGGGGGTCTGATTGGGTGTGTTGGCAGCTTCAGCTCTTGTTCATCCCAGCTCAACTCCGCTTCAGCTCAGCGCAACTCTGGATTGATCTTTGGTTCATTAAAACCCCCTGGGGGTTGGAATTTTGTATAAATAAAGGTGCTTTGCACTCTTTTCTTCATGGATACTTTGTTGTAAACTTACGCTGTAGAATTTTGTAATTGCTTTATGCTCATTATTTGGAATAAGATCAAGACTTTGAAGGTCCATGCGACTCGGTGCTAGTGGTGAATGAACTTTGTGAGGTGAATGCTTTCCATATGTTTCAATTCAAATGCTTATGTGTGATCAAATCAATTGGTTTTAGAAGTATATTATATAGAACGTAAAATCTCCCATTTACAGTTGATAATTTGGTTGATTATGCTATTGTATCAAGATTTCATAAGCAAGAAATATTTAGTTGTATTAATGTTGATGAATCTTTATATGCTTAGCATGCTAGTTGATTGATCTCACTGGGTTGTTTGAGTGGTCAGATTTTGGACAGGATTTGCCATCTTGGAGAAGGGTGTGAGCTCGGTTGCATCTAGCTCATCTTCAAGATCACAAGCTTGTTTGTTTAACATTGGTTTTCTTTTCAGGATCTACATAGCGTGGATTATTTCAAGGAGGCACTAAGGGTTTGGTTTGCTTCAAGTTCCATCTTACAAACTATTTTAAAACTTGGTTACCTTGGAAGCCCTAAAACACCTTTCTTGCTTTCGTTTTTTTTTTGGTTTCCTCCTCTTTGTTTTTTCCTTCTCCTTAGCTCTTCTTTTTTGCCTCTATTCCTTCGATTTTTGCAGCCAACTGTCTTCTTGTTGGCTGCCCTGTTTGCAGCCATCCTTTCCTTGGTGTGGGTGTCCTTTTCCTCATTATTTTGCAGCCAACTTTTCTCTTGGTTGGCTGCCATTTTTTTCTCTTTTTTGCAGCCATCCAACTCCTTTGTTGGCTGCGCTGTTTCCTCATCTTTTTTTTAGCCTTCTTTTCACTCTTTTTGCATGTACTTTTTCCTAGTTTTTCTTACTTCAAAAAGACAAAAAATTTCAATTTCATACTTAGATCTTAGTTGCATCTAGTTTCCTTTTCATTAGATTTGACTAATGCTAAAGGGTGCTTGTAGTGTGATTTGCATTGTGTTGTAGGTTTGAGCAAATGCAAACTCAAGAAGGGGGCTTGAAGAAGAAGAAGAAGAGATTATCAAAAGGAAGAAGAAGATTGCAAAACCAAGAAGAGATTTGAAACCAAGATCAAAACCATGAAGACTTAAACACTCTCCTTTTTTGTAAAGCTCTTAAGAGCCCTTTTAAAAGTCACTTCTACCATCTTCATTTCTCAATCCAGGGTTGAAAATCCTCAAAAGTTGTATTTGATTAATAAAATAAGGCTAATAAGTGGGATAAAGCCTCCCATAGTTTGTGTTTCTTCCCCATTTGGGGAAGAGTGTATTGTGTGTTCTTACTTTGCTTCAAGTACCTAGATTAGTTTAATTTTTGATTAGAACACTAATTGCTAGATTAGTTTCTACTTTATTTGAGCTATCAGGTGGTTTCATATTCACAATCTGATTGTCTCTTAAAATAAACCAAAGTCTCTTGAACTTGCCATAACCCAAGTCAAGAGCACTTTCTGTTGGAGAGCATAGTTAGATTTGCATTTTCTTTGCATTAGGCATATAGAATAGTTAAAGTCTCTTGAACTTCTGTCATATGACGAAGTCAAGAGCGCTCTCTGTCGGAGAGTTGAACTGTGTCCTCATAATAATAAAATCATTCCAGCTCACATTTCCCCACTTTAAAATTTACTTCGTTGCTATCCCTCACCTAGTATGCTCTGCCGACCCTGAAAATTTGGACTCGTACTCAGAACGGTGATCAGATTTGTTAATCTTGCAAGTGATAACATAATAAAATCTTCACCCCCACAACCAATGCACGGGCATTGTCAAAAGCATTCGAGTTGTTCTCAGTAAGGGCTCTAGAACCCCTCGTTGTCTAAGTTTCCCGGCTTGCTGGTTAATTTCTCCGAACACCTAGCCCGGGATACTGGATGGGCCAACAGGTCTCGAACGAAATGACTTAGAATACTTTTTCGGTTGGACTTTGATACCTTGTTCTCTCAGCCTTAATAATCCAAGATCACTAAAACTTGATAAAATTTACAAAGAGCATTTGCAAAACGATCGCACAAATATTGAACTCTTGTATCAAGCATCTCGGTACTACAATTTTTTGACTCCATGCCCATTGGATAAGACACTAGTTTGTCATTATTGTATTTTCATATCTCAAGTGTATTGTTCAATATCTTATCATTATGGATGCTTTTGTTTAATTCAATCAGTGTTGTGTTTCATTTAAATACCGCAAGCATATCTTTGTAATTTTTAAAATTAAAACTGTGATCTTTCCATCAGAAAACTCCTAAACAACACCCATGCGCATCCTCAACCACCAAAAAACAATTAAAACATTGAGCCATAGAAACTCTTTGTTAGGGACTACCCCCCTTGGCTTCATTAGGAGTTAGCCCTAAACAGAGGAGCTAGGAGTAGGTGACAGTACTTGGCACTGTGCTTGCCCCTAAGGCGACACGTCTCCCACTTTCTCAATTGAGGAGACAACTTTTCATTAGATTTTTGCTGCTAGTGTGCATTTGGCAGATAACATCTTTTGGCGCCGTTGCCGAGGATAAATATTTTTGTTCCTGGACGACCTTTGTTTCTTTTTAGTTTTTACCTTTTTACCCTTTTTTTGGTAGATTTGTAGTCCAATCACTCTCAGAAATTAGACTTGAATCCACCTGGCGACTCTACTGTCAGTAAAGACCTCAAGGTATTCAACTAGAAGAAACTCTGAAGGTTTGCTCAATTTCATCTCTGAGCCTGGAAAGGTTTATAGGAGGAGACTGAACAAACTAGCTCCTCATAGGATCCTTGAAAATCTTGGATCTCAGTCTGTTTTAGACATCCATCTTTTATTTCAAGAAAACTTAGAAAATATTGAAAATAATAATTGTTTCCTTTCCATGATGGGTGAGTTGTTTACTCAACTCAACTTCACTCAGATAGCAGGTCAACCCCATGGCGTTCCTGAGAAGGCTATTGATAAACTCATGACTTTTAATGGCACTGATGCCTCTACCTCTGCTGAGCAACATATCAGAAACTTTTTCAGGCATTGTGGTTCCTATGTCAGGGGTACTGACAAACATGAAGATGTTTACATGACCCTTTTTGCTCTATCTTTGGATGGTAAAGTTGGAAACTGGGATGACAACTTGCCGAACAACTCTTTCGCTACCATAGTAACTATCAAGGCTGCTTTCCTCAGAAAATTTGGCAGCAAAAAGGAACCTAAACATCTAGTGGCAGCCTTGACTAGTATGAAGAAATCAGATACCGAAACCATGGATGAATTCAACAATAGGTTCACAGAGTTATCAAATTCCATCCATGCTACTTATGCTCCTTCTGCAGCTTCCATTTTGGATTTTTACATAGAAGCATTAAGTGGCAAAAGCCAGTATCAGATAAGAGACAAAGAGCCCATCACATTGCTTGAAGCTCAAGGTTTGGCTATCAAAATCGACAAAAATATGCAGTCTTCAGGAGAGTCGAACATCCAGGGTTACTCTAGATCATCAATTCCTCTGAAAACTGTGGAACCTAAAGGAAAAGAGCCATCAAATGAGGCATATGAAAAGAAGCTCATGGACCTCACAGAAAAAATGCAAGACATGGAAAGGAAGTACTTAGCGCTGATGAAAGAGGTTCAGAATCGGGTCATAACTGTTGAAAGAACTCAACCTACACCACCTCCTAGAACCTTCCTTGCAAGACCAACATGGCAGAGAAAGAATCCCAACCATGAGCAGAGGCCTCCTCATCAGTTAGAGGCTGCTAATATGGTTGAACCTTACAAACCATTTTGTAGGGCATGCAGAGATTTCCATGAGGAATCTAGTTGTCATTATGCATGTTATGTTCAGGAACATGGTTATCTTGAGGGTTGTGGTCCCAACACATCTGCAAGCGAGCCTGACTTTATCAACAATGTAGGAGACATCTATAACAATCATAGGGATAGTTGGAATCAGGCCAACCAATTTCATCAGAGGGTTGATCATTTGACTGAATATTATGGGGAAATGCCTTCAAATAGCAACACCGTTCAGAACTTTAAAGGCATGACATATCAAAGAAGACCAAAGGAAGGACCGTCTACCCAAACTGCTTCAAAGGTAACAATTCCTAACATCCCTCTAGAAATTAATTATGAAAAGGAATCTATTGCTCTAACTTTTGATTTAGGTAATTGGTTGGCAAACTCCAAAGTTCTCGTTCCCGTACTTGAGTTATGTAAAATTCCTGGACAGAAAGAGAAACTGTTAAAAATGTTAGAGCCTCAAGTTGATGATGTTCCCCTCCCTACCTCAAAGATTGTTGCACCTGAAAGACCTGCAACTCCCAAGAAAATAACTTTTGCCAATACAGTAGAACAACCTTCACCAAGTCAAGAAAATGTCTATGGAGATCCTCCTGTAATCTTGCATACTAGGGACCCAAGAAAAGAAGATCACCCGCCCTTCTACATATCATTGATGATAGGTGATCTTCTCCTGCACAACTGTATGCTAGATTTAGGGTCAGGATCCAATCTTATGACTAAGAAGGTCATGCAACAGCTTGGCCTTAGAACCACACGCCCCTACCAAAATGTATGTGCCATGGATTCTAGACCTGTCAAAGTTGAAGGTATGATTGAAAAGCAACATGTAAGATTAGCCAAGTATCCGGACATCCATGTTACCATGGATATCCTCGTCATAGATGTGCCGGATAAATGGGGCATGCTAATATCTAGAAGGTTTGGTGCCACTTTGGGGGGATCTATTCAAATGGACTGGACATACGCCACTGTACCTGCATCAGAAGATTCATTGGTCAAGTTACATACTGAGAAAGAACGAAGATATCATGTAGAAAACCCGGAGAGACCGTCAAATGAGTATATCAACAACGCTAGTGAACTTGGGATATACCATATGAACTCCACCTTCTTGGAACCCATCCAAGAAGAAATGAAAAATGAAAAATTTAATGAATTGTGGAAGATGAACTTTGATGGAGCCTACTCTAGAACTGGTAAGGGGGCTGGGGTGGTCATTATTTCACCGGAGGGTAAGGTTTTCAACTTTGCTTTTAGATTGGAATTTGAAGCAACCAACAATGTGGCAGAATACGGGGCACTTCTACTAGGAATTGAGATTGCCAAGGACATGGGAATCAAATTGCTTAGTATTAAGGGGGATTCTGACCTAATTGTCCAACAAGTTAAGGGTCAGTTTGCATGTAAATGTCAAAGGTTAAAGAAGTATATAAATGCAATCTGGGATACAATGGAATTTTTTAATGTCCTTAATATAGAAGCAATCCCTAGCGATCAGAATAGTGCCGTCGACAGACTAGCGGTTTCAGCTTCGACACTTCAGCCATCAGATGAGATGTTAGAGGGGGATTGTCCTTTAGAAATTATCTTCAGACCTTGTGTTCCTAATAATGTATAACATTGGTAGGTTTTCAGGGATGATGAACAAATTTTGAAATTTATTCATAATGTCGATGAATTCTCTAATTTTAAAGTAAATGATCAGGAGGAAAATAAGGAGTACCTTGGAGAAGGCAACCAGTTTGATAACCCTGTCCCACGTGGTCTAGTTGCTTTAGAGAACATTTTTGACAGGCAAGACATAAGAAAAAGTAGTGTTGAACAAATGAAACCGGGGGAGTACATTGAGATCAACATTGGAACGGAAACAAAACCAAGAATAATAAAAATTGGAAAAGGTACCTCTGAAAAGGAAAGGAACAACCTTATAAACTTGGTTAAAGAATATAGGGATGTTTTTGCCTTCACTTATGACGAGCTTAAAGCATATAGGGAAGATGTTTTTCAGCCCACCATTCCCTTGAAACCTGAATGTCAAAAAGGCAAGCCTTTCCGTAAAAAACTTAGGCAAATAAATCCTAAGTTGGAACCCATTGTAAAGAAGGAGCTAGAAAAGATGTTAGCAGCAGGAATTATAGCTCCTATGAGACATTCAACATGGTGCTCTAACTTAGTTGTAGTTAGAAAGAAGAACAGGAGTTTAAGGATATGTATAGATTTAGAAATCTGTATAGATTTTAGAAATCTAAACATAGCATGTCAAAAGGACAATTACCCCCTCCCCAACATGGAGACCCTCCTCCAACGGGTTACTGGATTAAGCATGATGTCAATGCTAGATGGTTTTTCTGGTTATAATCAAGTAGTCATTCAAGAAGAGGATAGGCACAAAACCACTTTCACAACTCCTTGGGGCACATTTGAATATCTGAGAATGCCCTTTGGTCTCACAAATGCTGGTGCCACTTTTCAGAGGGCCATGGATTATGCCTTCAAGGAGTTGATTGGCAAAAACATTGAGATCTACCAAGATGACCTCACTGTGTTCTCGAAAGATAGATCCAGCCATGTTGGTCATCTCAGGCAGATATTTGAGCGATGTAGGAAATTTGGCATTTCCTTGAATCCGACTAAGTCAATGTTGGGTATTGAAGAAGGTGTTGTTCGCCAATTGCACATCAACAGCATAAATCTTCCGAAAGCTGTCTCCTCACTTGAGAAAGTTGGAGAGGTGTGACCTTGGGGGCAAGCACAGAGCTAGGTACTGTCACCTACTCCTAGCTCCTCCGTTTAGCCTAACTCCTAACGAAGCCAAGGGGGGTAGTCCCTAACAAAAAGTTTTCTATGGCTCAATGTTTAAGTTAATTTTTAGATGTTTCGGATGTGGATGGGTGTTGTTTAGGAGTTATTGTGATTTAAGATGATTAATGTGATGAATTGAGCACAAGATAAAGCAATCCACATTGCTATCACCGGGATTGAAAGATAGACAAATATTTGAGAACTTCAAAATAGATTAAGCATTCACAGATATGATTTATAATCAAACATTCGATGGACCAATGGCCCAGATTATCAACAATGCGTAAAAGATAGGACCAGTGCCTATGGAGTCAACTTATTAGAGATGCTTTGAGTGTAAATATGTGAATCCCAAAAGATGCCAGTGAATGTTAGGTTTTGCAAGTGCTCTTGGTAAGTTTTAAGAGTTTTTTACTTGTGATCTTCACTTATGGTAGCTGGATGTCCTAACTGGTAATACCTTCAGTGGCTCCGTTTGAAGACATGACGGATCTATCTTGTTCAATAACTTAACTACCAGTGCCCAGATTAGGTAGCCCGGCGCCCACACTTGGAATTTGCCCACATGCCTCGGTACTTATCGAACAATGCTGGTGCGTTGGTTATGAGGAAAAGTTTTAGTTAAGTTCCTCTTGTGGGGTTTAGAGATCCAATGCCATTTCTGGGTATTCCGATCTAAGATCGGTTAGAGCATACTCTGGCAAGGAGAGAAGGGGGTTAATTAATTAAAGGGGTATGAGTTGCAAATTTTATTAAGTTAATTAATTAAAACTCTCCAACAGAGAGCGCTCTTGACCTTGTCTTATGACCGTGGTTCAAGAGACTTAGCTAATCTATATGAAGCTAATGCAGGGATTATGCAAATCTAAAATGTTCTCCAGTAGAGAATGCTCTTGACTTGTATTTCTGCAAGTTCAAGAGTCTTACTTATGGACTATTAATTGATTAAACAAGCACAAGATGATATTAGTTGCTTAGACTCTCCGATAGAGAGCACTCTTGATCCACCTTATGGTGAGATTCAAGAGATTTAAATAGTTGATTAACTTAGAAAGATAAACAATTAAACTGAATAATCAACTTAGCAATGATGAATTAACAATTAATGATCTAAGCATGAGATGTAATGAATGATGAAAACTAGCACTAATCAATGCATACACACAACACAAGCCTCCCCAAATGGGGGAGGAAGAGAGTGGGGATTTAAAAACCCCACTCAAACAGAGATCTTTTATTAAACTTTATACAACGTGCCTTAAGGAACCTGATCCTTGAAAGGACTTTTCAAATAAAGGTAAAGTAATTTTACAAACATTGTAACCTGTAAAAAAGAGAGTGCCTTGTATTTTTACTTTTGAGATCTTTTATTAAACTTGTGAAAAGGGAAAAGGGAAGAAGTTTGGAGAGAGTAAAAAGAGCAAAAAGAAAAGAGGGCTGAAACAATAGAAGATGAGAGAAGGAAGGCAAACAAACTAAGCAAGAATGAAAACCAAAGAAAGGGGAGAATAGGGCAGCCAACTAAGAAGCTAAGGGATGAACAAAATTGAGGAAAACGAGGCAGCGAAAGAGGAAATAAGTGGCTGTCACAAAAAATGCAAAATGGGACAGCGAACAAAAAGTGGCCAAAAAGGCCAAAAACAAGGTTCAAGAGGGTCCAAAAATTTGGGCAAAAAAGAGACAAAAAGGGGAAGAAAGCTAGGGCACACTAGGGCTGTCCAAAAAGAGAAAAATGGATGGTAAAAAATGTACTAACAGGACAGCGATGAAGAAGAGGTAAAATAAACAAAGCAAAGCGACCGGTAGAAAAGGGATTAAGAAGAGAGACAATGGGAAGTTTTTTGCAGCTTAATTCCTTAGTTTTTTGCAAGTTTTCTCGCTTAACTTGTCATGGAGAGAGAAAAAACCAGCGAGCTATTTACCTGCAAAATGATGGGTTAAACAATAGAATATACTACAAAAATACACCTAGCATTTGAGCAAAATATATGAACCTTGTGCTGCTTCAAATACTAACTAGATCTAAGAGAAAGAACACTTTCTAGATCTAGAAATGGAAGCAAGTAGATGCAAAAGATTTATTTTATAGATCAAGATACTACTTGCAACATAAAGTAAAATAATGAGAAAATTTGACTTTAGGGTGAATGGAGAAGATGAACCACTTGGATCTTGAATCCCTGAAATCACTTTGGATCCCAATGGCATGCAGCTGGTAGGTACATATGCTTTGCTCCAAGAAGAGTAGATGCAACTTAGCTCAACCTCTTACTTGGTACAATGAAGTGATCTGCAAAACAATCTTATACACTTGGCAACATGGGGGTTAAAACATGTATTATTTACTAATCAAATCTCAAAAGCATGAAATACAACTGAATAAAACAATGCTCTTTGAGGGTTTTGAAAGTAAATGAAATAAACACGTAACTTGAAGCTACAAATACCTATTCCTACGTGCTTATAGAAGTCCTCTAAAGTATGTATTAATACCCACACATTATCAAAAGTAAAGAAACTAGAACAATTTCACCTCATTCGCAGGAACATATGCGCCTAGGATCCACACAGCATGAGCCTCCAAAGCATTTCTTTATTACAAAATAGGTTGCATAAGAGCAACAAGCATTACAATATTTTACTAGAGGTTCTTAACATCAATCATCCACTCTGATAGAGTTGAAAGAGCCTCTATTTATACAATGAGAGAGTGCTAAAACTCTAAAACCAAACCTCAAACCTTAACCAGCCTGGCCACCAAACAGAGGTCCAAACCTAAATCGGAGAACCGAGAGTGAGGGGAGGCCTCTACCCAGGCAAGGCGCCCCCACTCCAACCCTAAACACTGAAATCCACCCACAGATGAGCCCACACGTGTGGAAGGTGCCCTCAGGAGAGAGAGGGGCATGAGCTGCTGAAGGAGGCACCCTGTTGCATGTGAAAGCTTCCTGCTAGGTTTGGAAACCTACTTTGTTAGGTCTAGGAAGCCTACTGATGGTGTAAGCTTCAGTCTTCACCTTGATCAAATCACCGGACCAATGAGAGCTCTCCATCTCATCTTTAGCTGGAGATGACATGTCTGATAATTGATAATAAATTAATTGCTCTCTTAATGATGACTGAAGCTGAGTTATGATAACTCCAATCATTATAAGTGCTCCATGAGATGTCATTTAGCCTTTTGTTTTATTGAATTTGGATTAATTTGGAGAGTTTTATTTTTCTCCAAAATAATCATTTTTTAATAAAAATTCATTTCTTTACTCAAAACTGACTTTTTTGAGAAAAAATGCATTGTGTCCGATTGTTGATCTGAAAGCTGGTTCTGACTGGCTAGCTGATCAAGAATGATTTTTGGCTTAAGGTTAGAGCCATCAATCACTGAATTCGGAGTCCGGATGACCAACTTACCGCAAACAGGTTTTTTCCATTTAATTTATGGAAAAATTATCCCAAAAAACTTAGGAAAAGTAGAAGCCACACCTAAAGAATGGCTTTTGCTGGATTCTTTAAGGATAACTCTAGCAATGGCTTTTGCTGGATTCTTACGGCAATCGATTATTTCACTAAGTTGGTAGAAGCCACACCTACTAAGAATGCCACTGAAAAGGTTGTTATGGATTTCATTGAGGAAAGAATAATCACCAGATTCGGAATCCCCCTAAAAATAACAATCGATAATGCCAAGGCCTTCAGTTCGGGAGAAGTAAATGACTTTTGTTCTAAGTATGGCATTATCCTATCCCACTCATTAGATTATTACCCACAGGGCAATGGACTTGCTGAGTCCACAAATAAAAACTTAATGACCATTCTTAAGAGAACTATGGGTGACAATAAAAGAGCATGGGATAGCAAGATGAAGTATGCTGTGTGGGCAGATAGGATTACTAAGAAGAACTCAACTGGAAAATCACCTTTTGAGTTGGTATATGGACTCATAGCCACCCTTTTGGTCAGCATGCAGATTCCAATCTTCAGACTGTTGAGTGAGTATGGCACAGAAAGATTGGAAATGGAACAGAGGATCCATCAGATCATAGAGTTGGATGAAGCTAGAAGAGCTACCCTTGATCAGTCACTCAGACATCAAGAGAGTATGAGTGGCACCTTTGATAAGTCAACTAGGCCCAGATCCTTCAAAGTGGGAGATACTGTTCTCTTATGGGATAAGAGAAGGGAGAAGCCTGGGAAGTTCAACAACCTTTGGAAAGGCCCATTTATCATTCGTGATACTGTTGGCACCAATTCTTTTCTGCTTAACACCATGGATGGAGAGACATTAAGCCTGCCCATGAATGGGCAACACTTGAAGCCTTTTTATCGAAACAACCTCCAAGATGACCAAGGGGTCATCCCAGGGCTTCTCTAAACCCATCCTTGTTGTATTTTTATGTACTTTATTTTTGTACCATATTTTATATATCTTATCCATGTAGAGTATGTTGTATCATAACCTTTGTATATTAGCATTTTATCATATTTCATTTATATGCTGAAAAAGAAAAGATTTTATGCACTTTGATTTGAAAAAGCAAATTTTTTTTTTCTTTTTTTTTCTGGTACTTCATCATGGCATATTTTTTATATCATATACATGGGACTAAGACACTTCTGTTTATGTGCAGGTACCATAGATTCTTGGATTCTCGGGCACTCTCTTTAATCAATAAATCAAGTGAGTACCCGTCCCACAGTTGGAGCCAGATGTTACCAACTATTTTGTACAATAGTTGAGCTTCCTACTGAGCCGCCAGTTATCGAGCGTGATGAATGCTCATCTCCAGAGTTCAGAAGTTCAGTGTGTTCCAGAGTTTGCCAGTTTTTGGTTGAACGTTTTATTTTTTGTAAAATACATGTTCATACCCCCTTGGGGAAAATGTAAAAAATGTCCTAGCTGTTATCCACTTATTTGTACCATAGTTGGATTAGCTGAGGAGCCGCCGGTTGACAAACATGTCCAATGTTTGATTTCAGTGTATCAGTTGATTCATCTTTATGTCTAGCCAATATTAGCTAGCCAGTTTTTCATTTGAATAATTTTGACCATGGCCCCGCGGGGTTTGTAATAAAATGTGCTAGTAGGGTATTTTGAGTGGTTCGGTCTCCTAAGACATAGAATCTCAACTAAGGTATTCCAGGGAGTTTTTTGCCCTTGACAATTATGCTTTTCCTATAGCCGAGTATTATTGACGAGGTTTTCTCCCGCTTCCTCCAGAGCTGGAATGCCCGATTTTGAATTCTAGGCCTTGGGGGATTATTAGAGCCCAACTAAGTGTTTATAAACCTACTAGGCATTGTTAGAATAGATCATGGTCATGTCCTAGGTCATTGGGATCTTTAAATTTTTTCTGAAATTTTTTTTAGACGGGTTAAATTTTTTTTTTTAAATTTTTAATTTTTTAATTATTTCCCTAAGTTTTTTGGTTAATTTTTCCATAAATTAAATGGAAAAAACCCGTTTGTAATAAGTCGGTCAGCCGGACCCCGAATTCAGTGATTGAAGGCTTTAACCTTAAGCCAAAAATCATTCTTGATCGGCCAACCAGTTAGATCCAACTTTCAGATCATCAATCGGAAACATAATGCACATTTTCTCAAAAAAAGTCATTTTTGGGGAAAAAATGGAGTTTTTATTAAAAAATTATTATTTTGGAGAAAATTAAAACTCTCCAAATTAATCCAAATTCAGCAAAATAAAAGGCTAAATGACATCTCAATGGGAATTTATGATGATTGGAGTTATCATAACTCAGCTTCAGTCAACATTCAGTGAGCAATAAAGTTATATTCAGTTAACGGGTTTGTCATCTCCAGCTAAACTCCCGAATTTGATGAGATGGAGAGCACTTATTGGTTTGATGATTTGATCGGGGTAAAGACTGAAAATTACATTGACAGTGGCTTCTCCAAACCTAGCAGTGGCTTCCTCCATATCTAGGATGTGGTTTTACCTACTAGCTCATGCCTCTCCTCTTGCTCATGCCTTCTCTCTCCAACAGATGCGCCCTCACGCGTGTGGGATGATTCTGGGCTTGGTTTTTGGTGCCGAGGGTTGGAATGGGGGCGCCTTGCCTAGGTGGAGGCCTCCCCTCATTCCCAACCCATCTTCTTTAGGTCTGCTCTCTCAGTGGTGGCCAGGCCGGTTAGGTCTGGTTTTCTGGTTTTAGCGTTTTGGGTTCTTCATTCATTGTATAAATAGAGGCTCCTTTAGCTCTATTTGGGTGGATCTTTTGATTGTAAACTTACTCTGTAAGATTTTGTAATGGCTTATGCTCATTTTCTAGAATAAAATCAAGACTTTGGAGGTCCATGCAACTCAGTATTTGTGGTGAATGAATTTGTGAGGTGATTTCTGTCCATCTATTTTATTTGCAATACTCATATATGATATAATCAATTAGTTTTAGAAGTCTATTGTTTAGAACATAAAATATTCCATTTACAGTTGTTAAGTTGGTTGATTGTGCTATTTATAAAAGATTTCATGAGCAAGACATATTCAGTTATATTAATGTTGATGAGTCTTTATATTTATTAGCATGCTAGTTGATTGATCTCACTGGGTTTTGTGAAGTGTTTTGATCTTGGACAGGATCTACTATCTTGGAGAAGGGCGTGAGCTCGGTTGCATCTAGCTCATCTTCAAGATCACGAGTTTTTCTTTTAACATTGGTTTTTCTGCAGGATCTACAATAACTTGGATTCTTCCAAAAAGAAGGCTTCAAGAGTCTTTGTTTATTTCAAGTTCCATCTCATAAAATTTTCATAAGTTATTTTTCGTTTGGTTACCGGTCAGCCCTAGTTCACTTTTTTGAACCCTTAGGCTTCCATCCCTTTGCCTTGTTTGGCTTGCCTTTACTTCTTCTTCTTCGCTACCCTTTTTTCACTTTAGTTTGCAGCCCCTTTTCTTCACTTTGGACAGCCCTCTTTTGCCCTAGTTTTTGGCCCTATCTTTCCACTTTTTGGACAGCCCTCTTTTGACTATTTGCTGCCCTCTTTTTTACTGTTTTTCAGCCCTCTTTTTGTTTTGGAACAGCCCTATTTCTCACCTTTAGGACAACCTTCTTTCTCACCTTTTATCTCTCCTTTTCCTTGGTTTTTCTCCCCTCTTTCTCTTCTTTTTCATTGCTGGTTTTTGCCCTTTTTTTCGAGAATATAGTTTGTAGTTTGTCCTTAAAGTCTTAACTAATGCATAACGTTTAAACTGTTTTAAGCTCTTATTTGCAGGAGGAATCAAGAAAAGCCCAAAGGCTAAAAGCAAGCAAGAGAGAAAGCAAGAAGTGCAAAAAGAACAAAAAGACAATTTCCCCTCTTCTTCCATCCCTTTCTTTCCCTGTTCTTCCAAGAAAAGGCAAAGAACAAGTCATCAAAAAATTGTAAATTAATAAAAAGCGTGTGGGATTACGGCTCCCACACCCTTCTTCCCCCATTTGGGGGAAGCCTGTATCGTCTCACTTTCATGTTTTCCATTTTTGATGCTAATGGTAGAATAGTGTAGTGCAATCATCTAATTTTAGTCAAGTAGTGCATATTTGATTAATTTGTTGTTCATAAAAAATGAGTTAAAAAGTATTGTTTGATCATTCCAATTGAACGTGGCATCATTTATCTTAGAATACTAATTGTTAGATTAGCCAGTTTTGATTAATTAATCAAGTTGATTGCTTCATATCTTAAGTTTTGTATCTCTCAATAAGTAAATCAACTTTTTTTAAAGTAGAAATCTCTTGAATCTCACCATAAGGTGGATCAAGAGTGCTCTTTGTCGGAGAGTTTAATTAACCATCTTCACTTTACTTTTATGTATCATATTGTTTAATCAAGTTAATCAATAAGTAAGACTCTTGAACTTGTAGAAACACAAGTCAAGAGCACTCTTTATCGGAGAGCATCATTAGTTTTGCATATCCTTGCATTAGGCATTTAGATCAGATAAGACTCTTGAACCTTTGTCATAAGACAAGGTCAAGAGTGCTCTTTGTCAGAGAGTTTAATTAATTGACTTAATAAAATCTTTCAACTTACACTCCCTCTAATTAACTTACTTCGTTGAAATCCTTCACCTAGTATGCTTTGCCGACTTTCGAGTTGGGCTCGTACTTAGAACGGTGAACGAACTTGCTAAGACCGTAGTAGCAACATAATTAAAACTTTTACCCCATAACCAATGCACCGGCGTTGTCTCGATAGAATACTCAGGTAGTGGGCAAATTCCAAGTGTGGGCACCAGGCAACCCAATCTGGACACTCGCTAGTTAAGTTATTGAACACCTAGCTTGTGATTCCAGACAGGTCCGTCATGTCTTCGAACGGAGCCACTGAAAGTATTTCCGGTTAGGATTCCTAGACACCTTAAGCAAGATCACCATTAAAATCCTTAAAACTTACCAAGAACACTCGCACAATCTAACATTCATTGGTTTAAATTCCAGACTTGTGTTTATTTCTTTGGCGCATTTCAGTTTCATCGACTCCATAAGGCATTGGTCCTTGTTTTGTTTTGCATAATTATATGATCAATTGTCTATGGTTTAATATAATTGTTATCGCTGAATGCTAATTGATGTCTAGAATTTAAATTTATCTTTTAATCTCTCGCTGCAACGTGGATTGCCTTTTTGATCTTGTCTCACACTCATAATAAGTAAAACACCTTTAAATTATAATAACTCCTAAAAAACACCCATCCGCATCTGCAACCTTCAAAAAACACTTTAACAACTTAAGAGCCGTAGAAAACTCTTTTGTAGTGACTACCCCCCTTGGCTTCGTTAGGAGTTAGTCTAAACAGAGGAGCTAGGAGTAGGTGACAATACCTAGCTCTGTGCTTTCCCCCAAGGTCACACCTCTCCCACTTTCCTAAGTGAGGAGACAACTTTCAGAAGATTTCTGCTACTGGTGTGCAATCGGCGGACAACACTAGCATTTAAGTTTTTATAAAAGGCTCGGCTTCCCAGACTTGGGCATCAAGCCGATTAGCCCAAAATGTTTTTTCCCTTGGTTATTATTGGCTGTTGAACAAGCGACCAATAATTTCTGAGTTTTTCACTTGCTCCTCCAAAGCTGGGGTAGTTGTCTTGATGTTTCGACCTTAGGAGGTTATTAGAGCCTTCGTGTCAGTGTTTTTTGTCATGCCAGGCATTCCGATTGAGTCGTATGAACATGTACTAGGTCCCCCTAAGGTTTTGTTGGATTCCGAGAAAAATATATTTTTTTCCATTATTTAAGCCATTTTTTAATGGATTAAATGGAAAAATTCAAAATGTAATAAAAGTGTGATCCGGAGTTCGTTTTCGGCATGGTTGGGCTCATTTTCAAGCCTGGAGCAACATCTTTATCCAAGGGGACACTTTCACCATCTTTCGGGTAGCTGAAGCATCTCGATAGTCATTATTTGGCTAAAAATGCATCAAGATGGCATTTTAATGCTAAAATGGACATTTTGGCACTTGGTCAAACTATATTCAAAAGTCAAAATTAAAGTCAAAATTGATTTTTCAAGTGATGGAGATGATTTGGCATGGGCCCCCATTAACTTACGACCTTATGCTACATGGTTGGAGCTTAGACTTTGGATAAAATAATGATGAAGTTATGAATTATTTCATGGGAAAGTGACGTGAATGTAAGATGCTCACGCTAGCATGGTGCGTGTGGTGATGAGTGGGATTGGGGGACCCTCCCCACTTAAGAATTATATTATTTTATAAACCATGGTGATGTCACACTCATTTCATAGCTAGTGAATATGTTTTAAAGATGGTGACGTGAAGGAGGTAGATGGAGCTTACGCTGATTGGAGGTGGGCCTTCCTTGTTTTGGTGCCACCTCACGGTTCAGCTCCTTCAATTCATGTCAACCACAAAAATAAAATTCACGCCATGTGGAGATTGACGTCAACCATTCGCCAAGCTGCCGTGCCATACTCACGTGGAAGGAAGCTCACGCGTGAGGAATTGAAGGCTGCCGATTTAGAGGTTGGTAAATTTTGGTCGGGGTCTGATTGGGTGAGTTGGCAGCTTCAGCTCTTGTTCATCCCAGTTCAACTCCGCTTCACCTCAGCTTAACTCCGGATTGGGGCTTGGAATTTTGTATAAATAGAGGTGCTTTGCACTCTTTTCTTCATGGATCCTTTGTTGTAAACTTACTCTGTAGAATTTTGTAATTGCTTTATGCTCATTATTTGGAATAAGATCAAGACTTTGGAGGTCCATGCGACTCGGTGCTAGTGGTGAATGAACTTTGTAAGGTGAATGCTTTCCATATGTTTCAATTCAAATGCTTATGTGTGATCAAATCAATTGGTTTTAGAAGTCTATTATATTGAACGTAAAATCTCCCATTTACAGTTGATAATTTGGTTGATTATGCTATTCTATCAAGATTTCATGAGCAAGAAATATTTAGTTGTATTAATGTTGATGAATCTTTATATGCTTAGCATGCTAGTTGATTGATCTCACTGGGTTGTTTGAGTGGTCTGATTTTGGACAGGATTTGCCATCTTGGAGAAGGGTGTGAGCTCGGTTGCATCTAGCTCATCTTCAAGATCACAAGATTGTTTGTTTAACATTGGTTTTTTTTTCAGGATCTACATATTTTGGATTATTTCAAGAAGGAGGCACTAAGAGTTTGGCTTGCTTCAAGTTCCATCTTACAAATTATTTTAAAACTTGGTTACCTTGGAAGCCCTAAAACACCTTTCTTGCTTTCGTTTTTTTTGGTTTCCTCCCCTTCGTTTTTTCTTTCCCCTTAGCTCTTCTTTTTTGCCTCTCTTTTTTCGATTTTTGTAGCCAACTGTCTTCTTGTTGGCTGCCCGGTTTACCCTTCTTGTTTGCAGCCATCTTGTCCTTTGTGTGGCTGTCATTTTCCTCATTATTTTGCAGCCTATTTTTTTCTTGGTAGGCTGCCCTTTTTTTCTCTTTTTTGCAGCCATCCAACTCCTTTGTTGGCTGCTCTGTTTCCTCATCTATTTTTTTAGCCTTCTTTTTACTTTTTTTGCATGTACTTTTTCCTAGTTTTTCTTACTTCAAAAAGACAAAAAATTTCAATTTCATACTTAGATCTTAGTTGCATCTAGTTTCCTTTTCATTTGATTTGACTAATGCTAAAGGGTACTTGTTGCAGGTTTGAGAAAAAACAAACTCAAGAAGGGGACTTGAAGAAGAAGAAGAAGAGATTATCAAAGAGAAGAAGAAGATTGCAAAACCAAGAGGAGATTTGAAACCAAGATCAAAACCATGAAGACTTAAGCACTCTCCTTTTTTGTAAAGGTCTTAAGAGCCCTTTGAAAAGTCATTTCTACTATCTTCATTTTTCATTCCAAGGTTGAAAATCCTCAAAAGTTGTATTTGATTAATAAAATAAGGCTAAGTGGGATAAAGCCTCCCATAGTTTGTGTTTCTTCCCCATTTGGGGAAAAGTGTCTTGTGTGTTCTTAGCTTAGATTTGCTTCAAGTACCTAGATTAGTTTAATTTTTTCTTAGAGCACTAATTGCTAGATTAATTTCTACTTTATTTGAGCTATCATGTGGTTTCATATTTACAATTTGGTTGTCTCTTAAAATAAACCAAAGTCTCTTGAACTTGCCATAACCTAAGTCAAGAGCACTCTCTGTCGGAGAGCATAGTTAGATTTGCATTTTCCTTGCATTAGGCATATATAATAGTTAAAGTCTCTTGAACTTCCGTCATAAGACGAAGTCAAGAACGCTCTTTGTCGGAGAGTTGAACTATGTGCTCATAATAATAAAATCATTCCAACTCACATTTCCCCACTTAAAATTTACTTCGTTGCTATCCCTCACCTAGTATGCTCTGCTAACCCTGAAAAGTTGGACTCATACTCAGAACGGTGATCGGATTTGTTAATCTTGCAAGCGATAATATAATAAAATCTTCACCCCCACACCCAACGCATCGGCCCAACGCATCGGCGTTGTCAAAAGCTTTCGAGTTGTTCTCAGTAGGGGCACCGGACCCCCCCGTTGTCTAAGTTTCCCGGCTTGTTGGTTAATTTCTCCGAACACCTAGCCCAAGATACTAGACGGGCTGACAGGTCTCGAACAGAACGACTTAGAATACTTTTCCGGTTGGACTTTGATACCTTGTTCTCTCAGCCTTAATAATCCAAGATCACTAAAACTTGATAAAATTTACGAAGAGCATTTACAAAACGATCGCACAAACATTGAACTCTTGTATCAAGCATCCCAACACTACAATTTTTTGACTCCATGCCCATTGGATACGACACTGGTCTGTCATTATTGTATTTTCATATCTCAAGTGTATTGTTCAATATCTTATCATTATGGATGTTTTTGTTTAATTCAATCAGTGTTGTGTTTCATTTAAATACTGCAAGCATATCTTTGTAATTTTTAAAATTAAAATTGTGATCTTCCCATTAGAAAAATCCTAAACAACACCCATCCGCATCCTCAGCCACCAAAAAACATTTAAAACATTGAGCCATAGAAACTCTTTGTTAGGGACTACCCCCCATTGGCTTCGTTAGGAGTTAGCCTAAATAGGGGAGCTAGGAGTAGGTGACAGTACCTACTTTGTGCTTGCCCCCAAGGCCACACCTCTCCCACTTTCTCAAGTGAGGAGATAACTTTTCATTAGATTTCTGCTGCAGGTGTGCTTTCGGCGGACAACACGTTCAGAGGTGCTTATTCACCTAGACAAATGTTCACAATCGATAGTGTTGCCCACCTATTTCGACTAGGTGGCAACTCCATGTACACGAAGTTGTACATATTTGTACCTTAGAAAAATCTGAGGATTTTTCACTTCTGCAGGG
>LPNX010667105.1:213868-228229 GCA_001517045.1 Pseudotsuga menziesii
TGCAGTGGTCCCCAGCTCTCGCTTGCCCCCAAGGACACACATAGCAGGTTGTGACTTTCCTGCGTCTTAAAGTGTGAATTAGGCGGCAACAGATAGCAAATACAAGTGAGGCCAACAATCTTTATATATAACTTTTAAGAACCATTGTTTTTTTGGGCCTTTGAGTTTCCATAGCCTTGATCCATGCGTGTTCAAAAACACTTGTTTCATGGATTTATATTTATCAAGGCTTCATGCTCCATGCGTGTTTGAAAACACTTGTTACATGGGTTTTACATTTCACATTTAACATTTACACTTCAAAGCCAATTTCATTAGGCTTGCCTTGCATTCATGTGTGTTCAAAAACACTTGTTACATGAATTGGCTTTACACAAGATATCCATTTCTTTTCCATATACATTGTATTGAAGGCAGCGCTATTTGTTTCAGGTTTAGCCAACACAACCTAGGCAACTCAGAGCCGAGACACAAATAAAAAAGGAAGCTTATCCAACAAAGAGGCTATACTGGGGGGTAGGTCCTCCATGCCACTAGTTAAGTAATAGGTCGGGTTATAAACATAACTGGAAGGTAATGGATGGGTGGAGATAGTGAACAATGAGACCAACACTAGCAAGCCAAAGTATGGTGGGAATGATCACCTCTATTCTCCCTACGGAGGGTAAAACCAATGAGTATGGGTCAGGAACTTCTAGGTCTAAGTAGGGACATACATACATAATATCAATACAACCAAGTCCACATATTTATATAATTGCCAGATCATGACACTAAATGCTAAGACATGTCACCAGAATGAGTATAAAAGCAATAATAGCCATAACACAAGATAATACCTGCTGAATCATATACCTATGAATAACCAATCCGAACCAACATCTGTCCGCTGAGAAACTGTTGCTGCAACTTTGGGCAATATTGACTAGAGTTTCATCAATATGCTTTGAGGACAAAGCATCTTTGAAGAGTAAGGCAATGTTATAAACATAAATAAACATTAATTATAAACAATATAAATAAAATATAAGAATGAATGTATATAAATAAATATATAAATGCTAAACCTTAATAACACATAAATAGTTATAAGTAAACTATTCTGAAAGGACGCGTCCTTTCATCGATGGTCTCCAAAGTGCCTTCATGATTATTATATATATGGCACTCACTTTGTAATCTTTCATCTTCATTCATATTAATATTTATTTTATCTTTTTGACATGGAGTTATTTTTATTGGTTGATTATTCACTAGAGTAATCCTTGAGAATATTCGTATACAAATATTACAAGACCTTTGTCACTTTAAGCCAATTATGTGAGAAGGCTAAGGGGTGTTAGAATTTTATGCTTTAACGATGGTTATATTAGATCTTCAAACAATTTGCATTAATTCATCATAACCATATGCAATAGGATCACTGAAAGAAAGACAAGTACAACAACACAAAAGAACACAAATATTTTCCTCTGGGAAACCACAAAGGAGAAAACCCAACAACTTCTTTAGTATAGATTTTGTCACCAAGTACAATGCCAGACTAAGATAAGATGATCCCAAAAGATAAGAGCAACTTATTCTTCTTCCCAACAAACCTCTTCTTCTCTCTCTTGCACACTTGCTTGAGAAAACTGTGTCCAAATGAGAGGTGCTCCCTCTCTATTTATAGATATCATGTGAGTGACCTTTTACCCTAACTGGGACGACTTCTTACTCTCACTGGGTCGACTTCTCCAAGGAGACTAAAAATAACAGTTATATAATATTTCTTTTGGGTACTGTTATCACCAGCCTTGTAGTTGCCTGTGTGAGGTGGATCCATGATGGATGGTAGAGGGGCAAACAACTAAGGAGGTGGAACCAAGACTGCCTAGACTCCCAAAGAGATGGTTGTCACGCCAATCAAGGCAGTCTTCGCTTTATGTTGTACGAGTCCAAGACAACAATGGGGGAGACCCAGATCTGCTCCCGATAGGAGAGATCAGACCTAGACACCAGATCAGATCAAAATAAACTTTGAGGTACGTAAGGTGCAAGGTGTTCAGAGACTCTAGATCTACAGTAGGATTCCGTAAATGGATCAGGACTTCAGCAGTATATTGGCTGATCCAAACAGTAATAGGATGACCTTTGGGGGGAAATGGTTAGATCTAGGGTTTTGGTACTAGCAACTAAAGAAGATGATCTCTGTCTTGGGAAGCGTAACCAAAGCAGAATGGGCAGGAAAATAGTCGAGACTATCTAGTACCTGGCTGATAGACTCAATGAAGAAGATGAACAGGTGTGATTGTCTGAGTCATCAAGGAACAACCAATTTCAAAGGGGAAAGGTCAATTCAGGGCTAGCGCTAAGGATGGGAGATCAGTGCCTTTCGTGCATTGGGTAATGGAGTCAGTATATTCTCAGCATTAAGGTAAACCCACCTAGGGTAGACCCTGATCTGTGGACCTAGATAAGTGTTTTGGTCCAGATGGCTCAGTTTGGGCAGGAATTCAGTCAAGGAAGGCTAGTGCTAGAGTTGGATGAGACAGATTTGTAGATCTGAGGCCACCAGCAGACAACCAGCTCACTGTTGAAGGAGAAATGGGATCAAGAGGTCCTGATCTACACACTCGGTTTAGAGAAATTTAGGAAAAGTTAGATCCCAGAAGAGTCAAAGTTGATGAATGAGGCTGAGAGGATGAAAAACTGATTTCTTCAGATCTAGGGCAAGCAAGCTGGATCTAGCTCAGTGTTAGGGGTGTTTTGGAGTGCTCAAGACCCAATCTATAAGCCCAGCTGTTAGATTTCGGAAACAGTGAACTCCAGAAAGGTCCAGTTTTTCAGTGATGGCGCTAGGGTTGTTTTCAGTCTAAAATTCAGATCTAGGTCACACTGTCATGAATCTAGACAACATTAGGGGTGATTTGGAATGTGTGAGACCCGATCGATCAGTCTATGAAGTCAGAAATCATAAAAAATCAAAACCCTAGCAGGTCAAATTTTCAGTGGGGGCGCTATGCAGTTTTCAGACAATATTTCAGATCTAGGTCAAACCAGCAGGAATTTGACCAGCGTTGCAGTAGATTCAGTGAAGGGGAGGCCCGATCTATGAAACCCAGCAGTGGTTTGGCCAAAGATCGGATGGTTCCCGGATTTAGTATTTTTTAGGGGTTTTCTAGCATTTTAAGGGTTTTCAGAAAAATGGAAGGAAAACAGGTACAATGGATTGAGATCTACTAAAGAGAAAATAATTACCTGTAGATTGTACCTGGAAATGCTTGTAGAAGCCTTAACAGTGATGATCGTTGCTATCCCGATCAATTCTGGAAGATCCACGTCATTTCTATGATGGATGTAAACCCCAAGCCACCAATGCGCCCCCTACTCTGCATGAGCAAACGTTAACAATATCAGATTTGCTAAGACAAGATAAAGAAACCAAATGATATAGGAAAGTAAAAAGAAGTAATCATAGATCACAATGACACTAATGAAAACCTCCTAATCCAAGATGAAGATAACCGAACGAGTTGAAGTCCCCCTACAAAAATGCTCTAGCCAAAACACCCTCCTGTAGACAAAACAATGATAGCAGAAAAAATATAGATCTCACATGGATTTCCACAATGCTAGGAAGCAGAAGACTATCCAATCACCATTTGAGAACATTAGATGCAAAGCATATCCAAAAAATATCCACCGAAAAATCTTTCTATTATTCAGATCCAAGAGCCAAAGACCACTTACAAATGAGAAGCTCTCTCCTTTAAATAGAAATGAAAGAATCACAATCATAACCGAATCTTAACCACTTTCAAAACGAGTGGCTAAGATTAAAAGATGAAATGTTCTAATCAATGGTTGAGATGAGCTCAACATACAATACATGGATCAATATAACCATAATTTACCAAAGTGGACTAAACCACCCATAAAAAGGTAACCCACTCAATAAGAAATAAATGAAGCACATGGTGGGTCCAAGGAGTGTTTGACTAACTACCTCCGGGTGTCCCCATGGCACAATAAAATAATATAATAATTTAATTCTTTGACTTCATGCCTTCTTGAGGAAATTGTGAGCCTTCCAAAAGCTCCATAAAATAATAAAAAAATGCCCAAAAATAGGTGTGGGCCCAATTAGATGCTGCAACTGCTGGAGAAGGTGTGGAAGACATCACTCTCATCATTGTGACTCATCCCGTGCCATTTCTTTACCTCAGTAGCCCAAATCGATTTCTTCAATAGCCATTTAA
This sequence comes from Pseudotsuga menziesii, assembly GCA_001517045.1. Classification (NCBI taxonomy): domain Eukaryota; kingdom Viridiplantae; phylum Streptophyta; class Pinopsida; order Pinales; family Pinaceae; genus Pseudotsuga; species Pseudotsuga menziesii. Next base: position 218,110 of record LPNX010667105.1, read on the forward strand.
TCATTTTTAATTTGCCTCGAGAAACGTGATCCTGCCAAAATAGCCTCCTGTGGTGCTTGCGTTGACAAACTGAGTCCACCAGGTTCTCTGGGATGGGGGTACAATGGTACAAACAAGTGGCTACACCCCCCTATGCCCATAGAACGCCCTAGGAGATCTAACTAAAACATCTCCTTGTTCAAACATATCAACCTGTGAAGAAAAACTGCATCAGAGAGGCAGAATGAGTCCGATCATACCTATAAGTGCCCGGAACTGGAACTAAACTGTCTCATTAGACTCAGAGAGTCCAAATCCATCTAAAGTGTATAATCATACCCCTTATAGGTCTCTATCTGATCATCAATCATATCCAATAAACAATATAACCATCTGTAACTGATCAGACACCAATAATAACTCAGACTGTCACAGACTGTCATCCATCTGCTGTAAGTGTAAAAGGCTAAGATATGCTCTACAACTCATTCAAGTAACAATCACAACAAGTGGCATTCATTTCACTGGCGGTACATCAACCGATACATATATAAGGCTTTATTTATTATTACTCAGACTTAGACTTTCAAGACTATACTCACTTCATAGTTGTAGTCATTTTGCTAGTGAAGGGTGAAGGATGAAATTTACAAGCCTTAAGGCAAATGATGACTTCCTACTCAACATCATGACACTTCGGATATGGAAAGGGAATACTTACTATAACCAATGTCGGACAAACAACAACACAAGGAATGGTAGTGCCTCACAAATGGGTGAGTTGTTTAGAAAGTGCTTATTCAACTTAGGCATCATGGCTACATCAAGCTTGATCCAAGTTTATTAGGATCATCATTTTATTCCATGGCCTTTTTGGCCTATATGACCCTGTGGGACTTCACTAGTGCTTAAAAGCACAGCTAATTGCAGCTTTCATCCGAGACATATTTATTTTTATAAGGTCAGCAATATTTGGATATAGCATATTTTTAACCATTGCTTTTTTGGAGCTTTTCTTATACTTTTCAAGGAGTATTTTAGCATTTCATTGCTTTTTCCCTCTTTACATATGTTAAGAAACACAGTTTTATAATTTTCATTTTCCATGGGCGCATATTCAATATTTTCAATACAGGTAGTACATGAGCTTTCAGTTTTAGCCAACAACATCTCAAGTGACTAGGGGGAGTTTTGCATAGTGCCAAACATCGGGACAACCGACCAGAATGATTTAGGCATACTATCCAACTTACCAAAGGCAAGTTTTGTCACCAACTCAGAGTCGAGACACAATATAAACAGGGAGGCTTGTCCAACAAACGTTCTAGCGCGGAGAAAGATCCTCCATGCCATAAGTCAAGAAGTCAGTTGGGTTGAAAACTAAACTGGAAGGTAATGGATGGGTGAAGACAATGAATGATGGATCCAACACTAGTAAGCCAAAACAATGGTGGGAATGACTACCTTTGTTCTCTCTAAGGAGGGTAAATCCAATGAGTATAGATCAGGAACTTCAAAGTCAGAGTAAAGACATCAATACATGAATACAAATACATCCAAGTCCATATTATTATGACTGCCAAATCATGACACTACATGTAAATACATGTCACAAACATGAGTATAAGAGCAATGATAACCATAACACAATATAAAAAGATGAGTCATAATCATGCATATAATCCATCTGAAACATCATCTGTCCAATGAGAAAGCACTGATATAAAACTGGGCATCAATAATTGCTTTGTAACGACTAAATGGCTACATCGGTCCTCAAATCTGAGTGTCCTGAGACTCAGTCCTGACATGGGAGAGTACAATAGTCCACAAATAAAATAATGATCCGTCAAAACTGCTCATCTCAGCATCTCATATGTGTAAGAGATCTGGCTGAAAAATGTACTGTATAAAAAAATAGAATATGGTAGCCCGGCTACTATATATGTGATAACAGGTACTATTGACTCTACTTACAACAGAAGGTTTACATTGATTCTTTCAAGACTTTTACATGACCAAGTACATCAATAGCACCCCCCAAAGGAGGTATAACAATAATACAATAAAAGTACAATAAGAATATCTTCCGAAGTTACACAATCTTCAACACTCCCTCTTAACAAGGAAGGTATTCTTCTATCATGATCATCATCATTGGACATCATCACAAGACATCATCACTGGATCTCATCACTGCTACTGCAACTTTGTACTCGAGCCATTGAGTTGTGAAATCTCTCGAATCTATACATGGTAGGAAGTTCTACAGAGCCATCCCTTTTTCATGCTGGATGTAAATCCACATATCCATATAGTGCCAACCCTTTTTCATGCTGGGTGTACCTCTACAGTGCCAACCCTTTTTCATGCTAGATGTAGCTCTCTGCAATGCCGGTCCTTTTTAATACTGGATGCCTATATCTGTAGTGCCACTCCTTTTTCATACGGGATGCCTAACTTTACAGAGCCAACCCTTTTTCAAGCGGGATGTTAAGACCACACGTCTTCCATAAAGATAGCCCTTTTTCATGCTGGATGTGAAGACCACACATCTTCCATAGAGCCGACCCTTTTTTATGCTGGATGTGAAGACTACTAATTTGTATCAGGGACTCATCACTCCCTCTTGCAATCGAAACCGATTTGGACAAATCTAAGCTTGTCCCTGAATTACTCAAACTTCACTCTCGATAGAGGCTTGGTCAATACTTTGGCTATCTGCTCGTTCGTTGCAATACATTGGAGCATCATTGCTCCTCTCTGCACCATATCCCTGATATACTAATGCCTGATCTCGATGTGCTTCGACTCGTCATGGAACACAGGGTTCTCAGACAACTTTACACAACTTTGGTTGTTGCAGAACACATAAGTCGCCTCTAACTCGAGATCGAACAATTCTGCAAATAGATTTTGAAGCCATGCTGCCTTACAGCTAGCGGAACAAGCTGCAATATACTCTTCCTTGCCTGTACTCAGTGCTACACTTGTTTGCTTCCTGGTGAACCAATAAATTATGAAACTGAAGCAACATCTCAAACTGCTCTTCCTATCTATGGCACTACTAGTCCAATTTGAGTCAACATAGCCCTATAGGCTAATCCTCTGATCTGTCCCATATCTTAGGCCATACTCAATCGTACCCTTCAGGTACCTCAACACCTTCTTTACTACAATCAGGTGAACACGTCTCGGCTCTACCATGTACTGACTCAAAGTGTTCATAGCAAAGCATATATCTGGCCTTGTGTTTGTCAAGTACATCAACGAACCAATCATCTACCTGTATACTATGGCATCAACTGTCTCTGAAGTAGTATCACACAACAACTTCAATCTCGATGCCATCGGTGTAGCCATGGACTTGTAGTCCATCATCCCGAATCTCTTCAGGATCTCTATTGCATATTTTCCTTGACTAAGGAAAGTCTCATCTAGATTTTTCCACACCACTAATCCCAAGAATCATGCCAATATTCTTGAACTCTGGGATCTACTCCCTCTCAGTGAGGGAAGACATCTGGTATCACTCTAAGCATATCCCTGAGATACTGAGGTAAACGACCCTTGCTTGGATAGAGGCTAAGTGAGAATGTCTCTCAATCTGTCCTTGCAATCTGTGCTATAATCACTCCCTTTGAAACAGAGCTTTCCTGCTCCCTCTATAACTGAGCACTGTCATCCCTCTGCATCATAACATATTGTACTCTTTGCATCGAGACCTTTTGCATTACAGTGATTGGTAACCTTCTCTGTTGTTGATCTTCTATGTATCCATCTATGTCATCTCACATCAAATGATTCTACTAAGATGAGCTTCTTGTTGTTGAAAACCCTCTGATCCAAGACAAAGATAACCAAACGAGTTGAGGTCCCTCTGCAAAAATGCTCCAGCCAAAACGCCCTCTTGTAGACAAGACAATGATAGCAAAAAAAATATAGATCTCACATGAATTTCCACAATGCTAGGAAGCAGAAGACTATCCAATCACCATTTGAGAACATCAGATGCAAAGCAGATCTAGAAAATATCCACAGAAAAATCTTTTTATTATTCAGATCCAAGAGCCAAAGACCCCTTACAAATGAGAAGCTCTCTCCTTTAAATAGAAATGAGAGAACCACAATCATAACCGAATCCTAATCACTTTCAAAACGAGTGGCTAAGATTAAAAGATAAAATATTCTAATCAATGGTTGAGATGAGCTCAACATACAATACATGGATCAATATAACCATAAAGTACCAAAGTGGACTAAATCACCCATAAAGAGGGTACCCCACTCAACAAGAAATAAATGAAGCACACGATGGGTCCATGGAGTGTTGACTAACTCCCTCTGGGTGTCCCCATGGCACAATAAAATAATATAATATTTTAATTCTTTGACTTTGTGCCTCTTTGAGGAAATCGTGAGCCTCCCAAAAGCTCCAGAAAATAATATAAAAATGCCCAAAAATAGGTGTGGGTCCAATCAGGTGCTGCAACTGCGAGAGAAGGTGTGGAGGACATCACTCTCATCATTATGACTCATCCCATGTCATTTCCTTGCCTCAGTAGCCCAAATCGATTTCTTCAATAGCGATTTAATCATTTTTTAATTTGCCTCGAGAAACCTGAACCTGCCAAAATAGCCTCCTGGGGTGCCTGCGTTGTCAAATTGATCCCACCAGGCTCTTTGGGATGGGGGTACTATGGTACAAAGAAGTGGCTGCACCCCCTATGCCCATACAACGCCCTAGGAGATCCAACTGAAACATCTCCCTGCTCAGACATATCAACCTGTGAAGAAAAACTGCATTAGAAAGGAAGAATGAGCTTGATCATATTCGCAAGTGCCCAGAACTAGAAATAAACTCTCATTAGACTCAAAGAGTCTCAATCCATCTAGGGTATATACTCATACCCCTCACAGGTCTCTACCTGATCATCAACCATATCCAATAAACAATATAACCATCTGTAAATGATCAAACACCAATAATAACTCAGACTATCATCCATCTGCTGCAAGTGTTATAAGGCTAAGACATGCTCTACAACTCATTCAAGCAACAATCACAACAAGTAGCAGTGATTTCACTGGCGGTACATCAACCAATACATATATAAGGCTTTATTTATTATTACTCAGACTAGACTTTTAGGACTATACTCACTTCATAGTTGTAGTCAATTTGCTAGTGAAGGGTGAAGGATGAAATTGACAAGGCTAAGGAAAATGATGACTTCCTACTTAATATCATGACACTTTGGATGTGGAAAGCGGATACTCACTATAACTAATGCCGGACAAACAACAACACAGGGAATGGCACTGCCTCACAAATGGTTGAATTGTTTAGAGAGTGCTTATTCAACTTAGGCATCATGACTACATCAAGCTTGATCCAGTTTCATTAGGATCATCAATTTTATTTCCATGGCCTTTTTGGCCTATATGACCCTTTGGGATTTCACCAGTGCTTAAAAGCACAGCTAATCGCAACTTTCATCCGGGACACATTTATTTTATAAGGTCAGCAATTTTTGGATATAACATATTTTTAACCATTTCTTTTTTGGACCTTTTCTTATACCTTTCAAGGGGTATTTTAGCATTTCATTGCTCTTGCCCTCTTTACATATGTTAAGAAACACAGTTTTAGCATTTTCATTTTCCATGGGCGCATACATAATATTTCCAATACAGGTAGTACATGAGCTTTCAATTTTAGCCAACAACATCTCAATTGACCAGGGGGAGTTCTGCACAGTGCCTAACATCGGGACAACCGACCAGAATGATTTAGGCATACAATCCAACTCACCAAAGGTAAGTTTTGTCACCAACTCAAAGCCGAGACACAATATAAACAGGGAAGCTTGTCCAACAAAGGTTCCAGTGGGGGAAAAGGTCCTCCATGCCATAAGTCGAGAAGTCAGTCGGGTTGAAAACTAAACTGGAAGGTAATGGATGGGTGGAGATAGTGAATGATGAAGCCAACACTAGCAAGCCAAAACAATGATGGGAATGACTACCTCTATTCTCCCTAGGGAGAGTAAAACCAATGAGTATAGATCAGGAACTTCAAAGTCAGAGTAGGGACATCAATACATAAATACAAATACATCCAAGTCCATATAATTATGACCGCCAGATCATGACACCACATGTTAATACATGTCACCAAAATGAGTATAAGAGCAATGATAACCATAACACAATATAAAAAGTTGAGTCATAATCATGCACATAATCCATCTGAAACATCATCTGTCCAATGAGAAAGCACTGATATAAAACTGGGCATCAATAACTGCTCTGTAATGACTAAATGGCTACATCGGTCCTCAGATCTGAGTGTCCTGAGACTCAGTCCTGACATGGGAGAGTACAATAGTCCACAAATATAATAATGGTCCAGCAAAATTGCGCATCTCAGCATCTCATATGTAAGAGATTTGGCTGAAAAATGTACTGTGTCTGAAAAATAGAACATGGTAGCCTGGCTACTATATATGTGATAACAAGAGTCAGTAAACTCTCAGTATCATCCTTTGAGGATGAAGGTTATGGGATGATGGTGAGGTCTGGCTATGTTTTCCTATATCAGAGAGATGAGCTAGTTGGTACCACCATTCTTTCAGGAGATCGCAGGGACATACTCTATGTTTTGAGAGGGCACATAGTACGTCCAGGAGCAGGTGGGTGGCTGTCAGAGTCAAAGGATGAGGCGAGAGTTGCATCTTAATGGCATGGTTCTGATGAGGAGAGTGACTCTCTCCAGAGAACTAACAGGAGACTTAGCTAGTCCAGTGATGGTGTAGATGAGTAGGTGGATGAGGCTCTGGTGGATTAGGCTCAGGTCGAGTCTTAGGCTTCACTGTTTTGGTATGGAGTTGAACATCTGTATCCGAGAGTGAGTCCAGAGCAGGAGGGAGCTGTTTCAGGGGTCAGAGATGGAGATGGCGCTGTGGACCTTCCTCATTAAGAGGGAGTGTTGAAAAATTAACTCTGAAGATCCTCACTCATATTTTTTGGTGTGATGTGATGAGGAGGACTTAGACTTTGTCCTTGTACATAAGTGAATGCTATATAAATAAAAGTGATGTTTCATACTTTATAGAATATGTCTTACTTAAATGTTTATTTAATAAGTAAAGTGAATTAATTATTAAATGTGAATGCATCAAATGATGGCCCTAGATTTTGTAAAAGTATCTCAACCCTAGATTAGGTGGTTACAATTTTTAAAGTATAAAACAGAGAGAGGACAAATTGAACACACAATTAATGAAGAGAGAGGAAGAAGAAGATTGAGGAGAGAGAAGAGATACCCTAGAGCAGTGGCACAACTCCCAAGGAAAGGAGCAACACAATTCTCAAGGAATCCTGTAGCCCGTATAACAGTACCTGTGCATTAGATGCTGCCATACGTGTGGGCACAATTCTCAAGAAAAGTGATAGTGCATTTATTGTAGACTATAGCAATCGTACAACATTAATTGCAAGCACTTGTGGACACGGTTTTTGAGGTAGGTTAGTACAATAGAAGTACACCCATACAACAACACGTGTGGAGGCCGTAGAAAAGGCCGTACAGCTGTTAGTAAACGAGGTATTTTTGCTGCTGTTCCAGTTTGGGTATTTTTTTTAGTGAGGGTTGAAGGAATAATTTTATGTGTAGATAGAAAATTTCTGAGTATTCTTCTTTCTAGGGTTTTCCCCGGAATTGGGGTTTTTCCCGGTATGTTGACCAAAATATCCGTGTTTTCATGTGTGAATGGATGCTTCAGTATTTGAGAAGATCTTGAATATGGTGGTTTTTATTTCAAGTTTATGAGTAAACGTTTTTATCATAAACCCTAGACATTCAAGTGTTTGATAGAGTGTGTAAACTTTCAAAGTTTCATATTAATGTCATTGATTTTCTTCATGGTATCGGAACTGAACTGAAGAAGGGTTCAAGATTTTGATTCACAATTAGAAATTGTGTTGTCTTTCAAGTTAAAAGATTTGTTGTAAGTAAATTCCAATGATGAGCATATGATATGAAGATAGGTTGGATGGTATACCCAACTATCTTCCATGGAAGGTTAGGATTACTGCTGTGCTAAAAGAATGGAAGATATGGAGTTTTGCTAACACCAAGATGACCAAGCCTACAGACCATGATGCTTTAGATGAGTTTGAATCCCTTGAAGCCAGATCCCAGAGAGTGATCCTAGATGGTGTTAAATTTTCCATATGCTTAGCTAAGACATCAGTATATCATTTCACTTTTCATAATAAAAGCATATAAAACAGGATCATTGAAAGAAACAGTATCACAAGAACAACACAGATTTATCCTGGGAAAACCCTAAAGGGAAAAACCCAGCAAAAGCTTCCTCAATATAGATACCCCAAAAAGGGAAAAATGTAAAACCAACAAGGAGATCAAAAACCTGATTCTCCTCCTTCTCCAGCAACTTCTCTCCTCCACAAGTGCGCTATTCCAAGTGAGTGTGTGTCCCAAATGAGGAGCACTACACCTCTATTTATATTCATCCGTTTACTTAAAGTTTACTCAATTAACATGTCGGCTTAAGTTAACTCATGTAGGCTCAAGTTACACATGTAGGCTCAAGTAACCACACTGGGGTGCTGATGACCCACCTTTACAATTTGAGGGGACTATCTCATGACTCCTATTAATTCTTCCGATTAGGAGCATCGGGGTACAATGTAATACAAGTGGTTCTCCCGGTTGGACCATCGGGGACCACAAAAGATACATAAAGAATATTCTTCGAAGTTACAATATTTCAACACTCCCCCTTAATGAGAAGGGTATTCTACATCAACAACAACAAGAGTAGAGATAGAGGACATCATCAACATCAGCAGGGTAACACATCTATAAATCATTGGAAGCTTTTCAAAATCATGTAGTCTTCATCTTCAATCTTCAGTCTTCATCATCAACAACATCTTCAGCATTTTGATCTTTCAATTTGCAGCGACATCTTCAGCACTTTGACCTTTCGATCAGCAACATCTTCAGCACTTTGACTGGTTCGATCAGCAACAACATCTTCAGCATTTTTGATCTTTCAATTAGCAACGACATTTTCAACACTTGGACCCTTTCGATCAGCAACATCTTCAGCACTTTGACTGTTCGATCAGCAACAACATCTTCAGCATTTTGATCTTTCAATTAGCAACGACATCTTCAGCACTTGGACCTTTCGATCAGCAACATCTTCAGCACTTTGACTGTTCGATCAGCAACAACATCTTCAGCATTTTGACCTTCTGATCAGCAACATCTTCAGCATTTTGACCTTTCGATCAGCAGCAACATCTTCAGTACTTTGACCTCTCGATCAGCAGCAACATCATCATCATCATATTCTGATCTGTCGATCATAATCATCATCACATTCTGATCTTTCGATCAGAAACATCATCATCATACTCTGATCTTTTGATCAGAAACATCATCAACATAGAAACATCATCATCATACTCTGATCTTTGGATCAGAAACATTATCAACATATTCTGATCTTTCGATCAGAAACATCATCATCATACCCTGATCTTTCGATCAGAAACATCATAATCATAGTGTGTCATCATCATACTCTGATATTTTAGATCAGTACGTCATCATCATCATACTCTGATCTTTCGATCAGTACGACATCATCATCATCAGCAACAACCTGCAATCCACAACTCATAGACAAAAAAAAAGTCTTTGGATCACTTTTGGACTTAAAGTCCAGGGATGATACAATCCCACCACATTCTCGACAACCGAAGTTACCAGATTGATTACGGGAGAATCAGTCCCTATCACTTTAGGACTAAGTCCAAGGACGATGCAATGCTACCACATTCTCGACGACCGAAGTCACCGGATACAATTACGGGATAATCACTCCCTATCACTTTAGGACTTGAGTCCAAGGATGATGCAATCCTACCACATTCTCGAGGACCGAAGCCACCGGATCTATTATGGATAGATGTCCCAAGATGATACATTCCCTCTTCATTCTTGAAGACCGAGGTCTCTGGATCACTTTAGGGAAGGTGCCCAAGGATGATACAATCCCATCACATTCTCGATGACCGAGGTCACCGGATCTATTATGGACAG
>LPNX010667105.1:230067-259006 GCA_001517045.1 Pseudotsuga menziesii
AAGAAATGACAATTGAATACTTATCTTTATTTGTTTCATGGGTATACTCCTTCTTGAGTCTTCAGCTTCATCGAGTTCTTCATTCATGATAGCATCGTTTCTTATCCGAATGCTGAGGTGGATAAGAAGTTCTTCAAGAGTTGAGATCTTCATATTTCTCATTGATTGAGGGATCTTCTTTGGAAGATGAGAGCTTGATCTTCAGAGACGAGCTTCTTCTTCTTCCCAAAGTTGGCTGAAAGTAATCACTTCCTTCTGGAACACATTTCTTAAATGAGTGAATTTCATGATCCTGGGAGGCCATCCAAGGTGGCCATCACCACTTCTGCATTCTTCACTTCTTCTTTCCCCGCTTGAAGTTGTTCTTTGATTTGAGAGATCCTTATGACTGCATGGTCTCTGCATTCTGGATCTTCACATTCTTCAGCTGGTTTCTTAAGGTCATATTCTGATCTATGTTCTTCCCTTCAAATAGCTTGGTCAAGGAATCAACCTCATCGATGTCTTTAGGGAAGACACTTGTAGTACAAGTTGATTCGAAACTGAATCATCAATGATCTTCTGGGATTTGACCAAGTTCTTCTTGAGAAAGGCTTCTAGCCTCATCTCCCTCTGAAACTGGAACCTCTATGCTCATGTAGGTGTCCAATCCATTTTCTTCAGAGAGATCATATACTTCTAGGCTTGGAAGTTGTCAACTTCACCAAGCTTATCATCAAGCAGATGTCATAGATCACTTTGAAAAGAGAACCTCAAATGAACATAGCAAAGGATTAGATCTTACCGATTTGAGGTGTCCGTCCTGGTTCCGGAGCTGGCTGATCTAGGGTTTGTCACAGAAACCCTAATTTCAACAACTTGGAATCTTTCAGATCTGATTGGATAGACAGATAGATCTCTTCAAATGGAGCTATCCAATGTACTCCATTTCTGAAAACAGTGGAGGGAAGCTCCGGGAACAGGAAGCCCTAATTTTCCAATTTCTTCAGCAGAAATGCCTGTTAATGTTTCTGTGATATCTCCAAAATTTCTGCTCCTCTGTGTCTGAAATTTTGTATTGAGGTATCCTCGCATGTCCTTGATCCAACACCGCAGGTTTCATCAGAATTGGTTTCACCATTTGGGATTTATGATCCTTTTCCCAAGGTGACCTGTTACAGGACTGTTCAGAACAGCGAAGTTGTTCGGCATGCCACGTGTCACTGGTTCATCTTCTGAGTCTGATATTCGGACCACCAAAATTATAGTCCGTGCCCTTTCTGGAAAATCTTCAGGAATTCCATTTGGACCTCTGTAGCCCAAGATATTGCAATTCTCCCTAGGTGTCTTGTTTAGGGATGAATTCTGGAAGAGGCTGGAACCCTAACTTGGAGAGAACATATCTTCTGAAATACAGCGAATCGGAGGATGAATTTTGGACACAGTGTTCATCAGGATTTTATCTTCGGCCCCTGCAATTTTCAGCTCCCGATCCTTCGCCAATCTCGGAATATAGCGAATGTACCAAAACGTAGCAGTTTTAGTATTTAGGGGTTTTCTAGCTCGGGGTCAAACTAAGGTTTGACTTTCCCAGAGTTTCACCCAACCAAATTTCTTGATCCAGGTCTCTAAACTTCGGTTTTGATGAGGAGAACAATCCTATGCTGGTCTCACTAAAAAATTCCTCTTCTGTAGAAAGCCCTAATTTCCACATCGAAAAACTGAAAATGCTCGGAATCGAATTCCGCTTCGAGAGAAAGATGCACCCTTCATAGGAGAGTCAGCCTAGCCTTCTTCTGCTTATTGATTGTGGAGAGAGAACCAAAAAATAAGAAGCCCTAGCTTCTGTAGCTTGTGAAAGCTGCCCTATTCAGGTTAGCTCTGATATCATGTTAAATTTTCCATATGCTTAGCTAAGACATCAGTATATCATTTCACTTTTCATAATAAAAGCATATAAAACAGGATCACTGAAAGAAACAGTATCACAAGAACAACACAGATTTATCCTGGGAAAACCCTAAAGGGAAAAACCCAGCAAAAGCTTCCTCAATATAGATGCCCCAATAAGGGAAAAAGGTAAAACCAACAAGGAGATCAAAAACCTGATTCTCCTCCTTCTCCAGCAACTTCTCTCCTCCACAAGTGCGCTATTCCAAGTGAGTGCGTGTCTCAAATGAGGAGCACTACACCTCTATTTATATTCATCCGTTTACTTAAAGTTTACTCAATTAACATGTCGGCTTAAGTTAACTCATGTAGGCTCGAGTTACACATGTAGGCTCAAGTAACCACACTGGGGTGCTGATGACCCACCTTTACAATTTGAGGGGACTACCTCATGACTCTTATTAATTCTTCCGATTAGGAGCATCGAGGTACAATGTAATACAAGTGGTTCTCCCGGTTGGACCATCGGGGACCACAAAAGATACATAAAGAATATTCTTCGAAGTTACAATATTTCAATAGATGGAGTAAAGGATCATCTCATTCCACATTTGGCAGAGAAGAAAACTGCTAAAGACATGTGGGATACTCTGATCCAGTTATTTGAAGCCAAGAATGAGAACCGCAAAATGGCACTGAAGGATAAGCTACACAATGTCAAGATGAACAAAGATGAGGGTGTGGCTTCCTACTTAACTCGAGTGGTGCAAGTCAAAGATGAGTTAGCAGGCGTAGGAGATACTATCCCATATTCAGAACTGGTGAGGATAGCCCTGAAGGGTTTCACCAAGAAGTGGGAAGTATTTGTTAAATGCATTGTAGGTAGGGAGAAGCTTCCTAATTGGTCCAGACTGTGGGATGACTTTACTCAGAAGGAGATTCAAGAAGGGTCTCTAGGTAGTCAGGCCAATAAAGAGGTGGAGCAGAACCTTGGCACTTGCAACAAAAGTTAACAAGAGGAAGAAATATATTTGTCATTTCAGATGTTACCAACGTGGTCAGATGGGACATTATGCTTCGAAGTGTCTTGAGAAGAAGAAAGAGAAGACTAAGAGAGACACGGCAGCGTCTGCAATAGTAGAAGACTATGCAACGAAGTTTGAACAAGAGTTTTCTCTTTTCTCGATTGATTCTAGTATAGGGAGCCCAACTTTTGAAAATGTCTAGGTTGTTGACAGTGGTGCAACTAGACACATGACTGGAATCTACGATATCCTTCAGATCATCACAGAGTTGGGGCCATGACACTTCATTCAGACAAATATTGATAGTCCACATATAGCGATACGAGGGGTTGAAACAATCAGGTTCCAACTAGACCTTGGTGTGATCTTGGAAATACACAGAGTGCTTTTTGTACCTGGGATGAGAGTTAACAAATTCTTAGTATCATCCTTTGATGATGAAGGTTATGGGATGATGGTGAGGTCTTGCCATGTTTTCCTGTATCAAAGAGATGAGCTAGTTGGTACTACCATTCTGTTAGGAGATCGCAGGGACATGCTCTATGTTTTGAGAGGGCACATAGTACATCCATGAGCAGCTGGGTGGCTGTCAGATTCAGAGGATGAGGTGAGAGTTGCATCTGATAGACATGGTTTTGATGAGGGGAGTGACTCTCTCTAGAGCACTGGTAGGAGACTCAGTCAGTGTAGTGATGGTGTAGATGAGCAGGTGGATGAGGCTCAGGTCGAGTCTTAGGGTTCAGAGTTCCGATATAGAGTTGAGCATCTGTATCCGAGAGTGATTCCAGAGCAGGAGGGAGCTGTTTCAGGAGTTAGAGAAGGAGATGGTGCTGTCGACCTTCCTTGTTAAGAGGGAGTGTTGAAAAATTAACTCTGAAGGTCCTTACTCATATTTTTTGGTGTGGTGTGATGAGGACAAAGACTTTGTGCTTGTACATTTATGTAATAAGTGAATGTTATATAAATAAAGTGATGTTTCATACTTTATAGAATGTGTCTCACATAAATGTTTATTTAATAATTAAAGTGAACTAATTATTAAATGTGAGTGCATTAAATGATGGCCCTAGATTTTGTAAAAATATGTCAACCCTAGATTAGGTGGTTACAATTTTTAAAGTATAAAACAGAGAGAGAGAGGACAAATTGAACACACCATTATGAAGAGAGGAAGAAGAAGATTGAGGAGAGAGAAAATATACCCTAGAGTAGTGGCAAAATTATGAAGGCAAGGAGCAACACAATTCCCAAGGAATCCTACAGTCCGTACAGCAGTACCTGTGCATTAAATGCTGCCACACGTGTGGGCACAAATCCCAAGAAAAGTGACAACACATTTATTGCAGACTATACCATCCATACAACATTAATTGCAGGCACGTGTGAGCATGGTTTTCGAGGAAGGAAAGTACAATAGAAGTACAGCCATACAGCAGCACGTGTGGAGGCCGTACAACTGTTAGTGGCACAAAAATTGAGGTATTTTTGCTGCTGTTCCAGTTTGGGTATTTTTTTCAGTGAGGGTATTTTTGCTGCTGTTCAAGTTTATGAGTAAGCTTTTAATCATAAACCCTAGACATTCAAGTGTGTGACAGAATGTGTAAACTTTTAAAGTTTCATTTTAATGCCATTTATTTTTTTCAATCACCTAGGCCGATATTTTATATACAAACAAAAAGCCATGTTGATGACTATACAGAAGGTAAAGTGAAGAAAACCTAGGAGAACTCTAAGTCATGTGTCCCAATAGACCCATCCCCAAACCCCCGTATGTCCACCTTGATCATAAATGATCTAGAGAGAATGTTTAGAACGAGCCAGAAGGGCAAGAATATCGTGGACACAGAACCTAGAGGGACAATCACAAGTGTCTAGAGAATCACCAAGTAAAGAAAAACCACTTTGCATGGTTCATCATGCATGGTCTATTGAGGATACAATTTATTTAGCATGATCACATCAGGCCCATCATATAACCAAACACCTCTCTGACATCAAAAGACACCACTGATCATGGAGCATTCTGCTCAAACATTTGCTCAAATGGATATGCAATAAGGTCAACTGTGGTAATGTGACAACTATACAACTACGTTACCCTGATGAAATTTGAGGGGTAACAAGGAGCACAAACTCTTCCTACCAAGTTGGGTTGAAAATGACTTTTGAAAGGAAGGATGGGCTACCTTTAATGGCAAGATCTCCAAAGACATGTTTCCTAGGTGCCTTCCATTGTTTCTTGCTTTTTTGCAGATCGATGCTCTTCGGACCAGTATTATTACACCCAGATGTGCTTTTTACCTTTGGCCCCATTGCTTGGTTCTCTAATTCAGGTTATGCACTGAATATGGCTTCCTTATTTTGGTGTAAAACATTCATTTGATCTCATGTCCTGAGATTTCATCTTTTATGTCTTTGTATGTAAAATACTATTTACCTTTCCTGTTCAGTTGTTATATGTCTAGTTTTGACTCTAAAAATATAGTCCTTTTGTTAAATCATAGTTATGATGAGTAATATTTTTATTCTAATAATAATATCTGAGTTCTCTATATAGAGGCTCTTTTGTGACAATTATCATTGAGAATGATCTCTAGTGCAGTTTTGGTTGTGGACACTCATGAAAATTTTACATGTATAAATATATATAAAATACAGGGAGGGAAGCAATCCAGAGTTGCCTGCTGTAGCAACTGGATCTCATATTGATGCTATTCCATACTCTGGCAAGTTTGATGGAGTTGTTGGGGTTTTGGGTGCAATTGAAGCTATAAATGTGCTGAGAAGGTTTGTGCAATTGCCTTTTGCTTGTTTGCTATTTTTTCCTTTCAAATTTCTATATTCAGAGCACATGTAGTGGTGATTGTGTTTCTCTTGAACTGAGTACAATGTATTTTTCTCCTATTGTGAGTTTCACTTTTACCCTTTTTTTCTATCTGATTTATAAGTTGATTTTCACGAACAGCTATATTGTGTTAAACACTATTTTTTCATATATTGTTATTACATTCTTAGTGCTGAATAGTGCTCCTTTTTATTTTAGTTTGCATTGTTTTACTCTTTCAGGTTGGCATTCAAACCTAAGAGGTCACTGGAGGTGATTATGTTCACCTCTGAGGAGCCTACACGCTTTGGAATTGGCTGCCTTGGAAGGTCAATTCTTGTTGTTACTAGCTTGCAAACTGTTTTTTTCCCTTATGTAGTAGTATTCGAGGAAGTGAAGAGAATTACTTGTCAGTCTCTTTAATAAGAAGTTTCACGCTCCCTATTTTTCTAGTTTTGTGTCATTTCTCCCTGGTTAAGGTACATGCAAAGATGTTTTCTCTCTAGCTTCATGCATCTATCTGTACTAAAGGTATCGCTGACCAGCAAGTCTCAAACATGCAATTTCCATTGAGGAAACATTAATAAAAGAAGGAAAAGGTAAAAAAATATATACATTTTTTATGTCACCTCTCACACAATTGGTTTGCATGCAGCCGTTTAATGTCAGGGAGTGTAACTCTTGCAGAGGCACTTAAAGGGTTAGTTGATAACCAGAATGTATCATTTGAAGAAGCTGCAAAAACTGCAGGTTATACTGGATCTCTAGAGCACTTGGATAGTGTTTCATTACCAAAAGGTGCATACTTTGGATTTGTGGAGCTGCATATTGAGCAAGGTCCTCTTCTGGAGGAAGAAGGTAAGAGTATCCATTATGCAGCATGACCAAGTCCTTGTGCTTTTGTATGTTATGCCACTTTATTAAATCTTAAGAGAGTCACAACACTCCTTTTCGTTCTTTGTAAATTATTTATATTATTTAAATGAAATGCAGACATTCCTATAGGAATCGTGACAGCAATTGCTGCACCTGCAAGCATTAAGGTTGATTTCAAAGGTAATGGAGGGCATGCCGGTGCTGTATTGATGCCCCAAAGGTATAGACCTAACTTATGAATTGATCAACTCTTCTAGAGAACATGCTTTTTGTAAAGAACATCTGAAATCTTTAAGTTGATTTGATCACATTTTCATTGGTTTTAAAGTGAGATTATGGTTTCCCTTCATCTAGCAAGTCCATGTGTAACCCCATTAAACTATTTAAATATCTCTTTATTTCATGTTTTTAGTATGCCGATTAATCTTTTGCTTTGCTTGGTTGTTGAGTGGATTGCCATTACATTGTGTTTAGAAACTAGGTTCACACAAATAATAATGGGATATGTTGTAGTTCACATATGATGAACAGCACAAGGTTGGCCTTGTGTTTTCTCCTGGGAGGTCACAGGTTTGAATCTGGAGGGGGGTAGGACATGTACACCTTCATAGACTAAGCAGTGGAATTGCTTCATGGAGAGGTTCCCTTATACCACAAACAAGGAGGTCTCATACATCAATTTGGTGTCTGGCTAGGCTATGAGCCTATGACATTAATATCAGATTATTAATATTATTATTATTAGTTTTAAACTTTTAACACTTTAGTCACAGCAAGCAACTAAACTGTTCTATAGCAATTTGATTTTTATTTTGAGGAAATACTTATATTACAAAGAAAATATGTTCAATATGTACAAAGGAGAGTATAGTCCAACAAATCATCTTGTGCCTGATTGAAATTATAGATGCAATAAAATTAAAATAAGCTGAAGCTGAAATATCTTTCACATTATTAGCAAGTAAATAACCTTTATTAGTGACTTGGGCACATACCTCATTTGAAAACATCTTTTAAAAAGTGGAAACAAAACAATTAAAACCTTAAAATACATACTTACAATGTAATTTCCCATAGAAAACATAGCTGCAACCTGGATGAAATGCCACAGGTCATCATTGGACAAGAGAACAAGATGATGCAAGTCACCAAGAAGGGCTGTTGTCTTACCAGTTTGGCTTGTAGTTGAGGTTCACTCTGAAGTTCTTCAAATTCTTTTGGAATGCCCTTCACATCATGATAAAGTTAAGCAAAGACATCAATGAAATCCCAGAATAGAGCGATAGATTCAACCACTTTTCGAGGTATCCCTCCAGGGTGTTTGGCTTTTGGCCTTTTGCAATCCATGTATTGCTCCATACTTTCCAGCAGCACTATCTCTTTTTGGCTATTAGGGCTTAGATCTTAGATTAGATCTATTTTCAGTCTTTTCTATAGGAGCGATCTTTATGCTTCCATGGTTTGTACTTAGCAGTTCCATGACCTATTTGTGGTCATTTGTTGGACATTAATACAAAATTATCTACCCTTATCTTATGTTTTTGGTCATCCCAACTGTTACCCCCATTTTGCAAAGGGGTGACAAGGGGGAAGTTTCAAATTATGATGACAGAAGATTGCTGCACAATTGACATTTTACTGTCTGTAGCAGAGGAAGAAGGTATATCTGGGACTGTTTTGGAGATTTTTTGGGTGCTCTATGGCGCAATGCAGAACTTAAAGGGGAGTTCTGAACATGATTGCAGCCTTATTTAGTCTCGGGAAGTAGTCACGGGTCATTTTCAATAAATTCTGGGTACATATGAGCATACAAGCAAAAGTGTTTCTGAGTTCTGAGCACAATCTCAGACCTAGATCAGTGAATCTGAGCAGAGATAGCAGTATGGAACTCATGAAAGTGACTCTAAGATGAATACTAAAGCATAAATTTGGATAAGGGCATAATTTTTGGGTGCTGTCAATGGTTTTGATGAGTTTTTGCACCGAATAGAAGTAAAAACTGTTTATTAAGTGATCTGTCAAAGGATCTGTTTGGTTATCAGTTGAAACAAATCCTGATGATGGATTTCTTGAAATGTTTGGGCTAAAGGAGGGGTGGGATTCATCGTTTGTCATGATTGATCTTATATCAGTAAAGCATCTTGCTCAGGCAGCTGTATCAAATAAGATTTGAGGGGTGTGTTGCCTGCCCATGTGCAAACCGTCAACAGAAATCTTTCGAAAGCTGTTTCCCAAGTGGGAAAGGCGTGGCCTTGGGGGCAAGCAAAGAGTCAGGTGCTGTCACCTGATCCCGACTCCTCTGTTTAGGAAAACTCCAGATGAAGCCAAGGGGGGTAGACCCTACAAAGAGTTTATAAGGCTCTTGTGTTTTAAAATGTTTTTTGGTGTATGATGAGGATGGGTGTTTTTTAGGAGTTTTTTAAAGAGATATACAATAACAGTTTAATGATCTGAGTAAGTACTTGCAAGATAATTAAAGATGCACAACCACTTGATAATGACAATTTAAAAAGTAAAGCATCCATAGCATGATATGAATTAAATAGATGTTGGGTTATGAGCGTAGGTGGTCTAGTCACCATATTGGTGTTGTCTCTATGTCTTGAAGCATGAAAGGTTTCTCCCCCCTATTCAGTGCCTAAAAAGGGCACACATAGCAACTTTTAGCCCCGGTTGTTGATGCTCAACATCGACATTATTCTGAAGTGTCATAACATGACTCCACAGGAGAACCTATTGAACTTCATCACCTTGTCATTCTGTCTTCGCCATGATGTCTAGTGCAATGTCCCCATCTTGTCCATGCTCACTTTTGTCATTTGCATCATCATTTGGTCTCCACCAAAGTTACAAAAACTGAACCGGTGGACGAACTAGTCGACCCTCATAATCGGAACCGGACCGGAACCGATCAAAAACCGGGTAAAAAACCGGATCATAAAACCGGTCCACCAAAAATACATAAAATATTCAAAATTTATTTAAAAAAAAATATTCACGTGCATCCATGTGAATTCAAACCATTATACACAAAATATGCAAAGTTTCTCATGTATATAGCATATAAGAGTTCATACTACATATAACCAAAATAACACTTAACATCGAGTGCAATCCATGTCTGCATCAAAATACATCAACAAAAAGGCTCTAAATGGCCTATACAAAAGACTAGAGTCAGACTAAACAATTTAATCATCAGAATCATCTCAATCCTCGGGATTAGACTCATCAGAGGCCTCAGACTCAGACTTTGAGCCATCATCTACATCCTGATCCTCAATATGGGATGCCTGAGCTTAGGCCACTTGACTTGACTCCCCTGGTCTAGAAGGCACATGTCCAACATCAACTCCCACATCCTGTTGTTGTGGAAGTGGGTCCAAATCCAGCCAGGAGGGGTCTTCATTGTCAAATGCTGCTGGCTGAGTCTCCACAACCCAATCTGCTGATGCATCACCATCATCTAAGAAAATGGAACACGATTTAGGGGTCTTGATTTGCAATTGGTTGCGCTTCAACCTAAGGTTGTACTGAACAAATACCACATCATTCAACCGTTTTTGCTCTAAACGGTTGCGCTTCTTGGTGTGTATACGCTCAAAAACACTCCAATTGCGTTCACAACCAGAAGCACTGCATGTTTGGCTCAATATTCGAACTGCAAACTTTTGCAAATCAACGCACTGACTACCAAATTGTTGCCACCAATATGCTTCATATAAGGACAAATAAAAATTAGCAAATGAATTTAAGCACAAACTCGAAAAAAAATCCAATGAATTAAAATTTACTTCGTAGTTAATTACCTGGAGGATCTTTTGATCTACCTTGTACGGCTGTAGCCAAGCAGAAGATACCAAGACTCTCATTGAAATGCAAGAGCTTGTTGCGTATTTCATCTTGTTTATTGAGATCAGAGACCATGCGCTCAATGCATTTATATAATCCTTCTTTTACCTCCCCATCTGCTTCAAAATATTTTGTGTAATGGTACCTTCAGAAGATTCAAGACAAAAAAGATGATCACATTAAAAAAAGGATAAACTTTTGCAGTTAAAATTTAGTAATATAACTTAAAAACTTTGAAATTAGTTACCTTGGATTCAAGTAATAGCCTGCAGCATGTAAAGGCCGATGAAGTTGTCTGTTCCATCGTTCTTCAATGATTTTCCACGTAGGAAGATATTTTGTCTTTTTCCCTCATATGCTTCCTTTATTGCCTCCTTGGCTTGATCCATGGCCTCATAAATAAACCCCATTGCTGCTTTATCACTATCCACCATTCTCAAGACTTTCACAAGAGGCTGGCTAAAAAGTACGATCTCCTCTGCCTTTTTCCAAAATGCTTTCTCATAGGCTTTATCAACAATGTCCTTTCCATCAACCTTCTTGCTCCATTGAGATGCATTCCACTCATCAAAAGAGAACATCTTCCTCAAGTTGGCCTTTTGCTCAATCAAGGACTGCAATGTAAGGAAATTTGCTACAAATCTTGTGATAGCTGGCCTGACAAGCCGTCTTCCACCAGTGCATTTTCTCATAAGTGTCAAAACCCATGAGTGGTTGTAAATGTATCTTGTGATAGATTTAGCTTGTTCCACACACTTTCTCACCCACTCAATTTTCCCAATATCCTCAAGCATGAGGTCCAAACAATGGGCTGCACATGGAGTCCACCAAATGGTGGGATGTTTGTCCTCTAACAACTTTCCAGCTGCAACATAGTTGGAGGCATTGTCTATGATAACCTGCACTACATTTTCAACCCCCACCTCCTCAACTACGTCATCCAAAAGACAAAATAGTAATTGTGCATCCTTCACTTGATCAGATGCATCCACTGATCTAAGGAACATAGTCCCTTTTGGGGAAGTAACTAGGAAGTTAAGAATGGTGCGACCTCTTGCATCAGTCCATCCATCAGACATGATTGTGCACCCTGTTTTACTCCATGAATTTTTGAACTCTATGAGGTACTCTTGTACCCTTTCAACTTTATTTTTCAAAAGTAGCCCCCTAATATCCTCATAGCCCCCTTGAAGCTTGGACCACATGAAGCTATAGCATCCAACATAGGTTGATAATATATCGACCGTGAAGCATTGAAAGGTATGTCTGCATCATACCACCATCTAGCAATGCATTCCCAAGCAGCGTCCTTTTCCACCTTCCATTTGGCATCAATGGTGGGATGAGCACTAGGGGTAGTGCAGGGTTGAAAGAAAGACTCAAGGCTACCATGGGGTTTTTTTAAATTGGGATGTACTACTACCAACACCACCAACTAAAACATTTTATTCCCTAGGAATGGTATAAAGATCATGGGCAGGGTTGGGAAAACTAGAGGATTCTTCAAAACTAGGGTTCCTCAAGAAAATCAGAGTTACAACTTCTCCCTATCCCTCTTTGCACCCTCTTGTTTTTGGATTTTTCAGCTTGGTAAGATTCAAGAAGACCAAGCATCTCAGCTCTCAAGTAATCAGGGACTTTGAGGCATGGTCTTACATTCCTCCTTGTACCAGCCAAGTGTTGTTTCAGCCTATTTATACCTTCCCCCCCAACCTCTTTCTTGCAATAGTTACACAATTTTTCCCTCAACTAATTGACAATGTACCCATGCATCATCTTTTCTATCTTTCGGGGCCATGGCAAGCAATATAAATCTGCAAATTAAAACCCTATTTTTTTTAATTCTATGAAAAAAAAACAACACTATCAAAGTTTAAAGAGACTATTCCATACAAAATTAAATGAATACAGACTATAGTGCACATTTAGAGCCTTTTTACATACCTTGAAGAGTGCCTCCAAAATGCTCGAAATCTGATGCAAATGTCTCCAAAGAGATTCAGCCCACAAATTCTCCAAAATACTCCTTCAATCTCCTCTTCCAATCAGCCTAGGAACCAGCGCTAAGACCCTTAATAATCAGCACAATCAAACTTCAAAGATTTGAAGACACCCAAGCACATACTTGAAAACACTCAAATGAATAGTGTGAGTGAAAGAGAGGGGGTGGGGGTCTTTTTATAGGTTAATGAGGTGTCTTTTGGGTGTCTAGATACATCCCCCCAACCAACATTCCAAAAAAGAAAAAGAAAAAACATATTTTTGAGCCTTCGTACGGACGGACCGGTTTGCTGAGAAAACCGGTTTTGAATTGGTTCAATACCGAACCGGGCGGTTCGTGGACCAATCCGGCCGGTTCGGTATCGAACTAGCCCAAAACGGCCAGATGCCCCGGTTCGGACTAGATAGCTCCTGAAACCGGGTTGACCGGCTGGTTTAACTGGTTCCGGTCCGGTTTTGACAACGTTGGTCTCCACACCTCTCGTGGGAAGCATCGTCACATGTGTCGTCATAGTGTAACTAAGTCATGTTATGGCATTCAACTGTTTTCGTTATATGCATCATCATGTCATGGGATCATCATCATTACATTCGTCTTGTAACATTCGTTGCGTCCATATGTCATTTGGAAAAAGTCATCTTCGTTTGACCCTTTCGGTACTTGGTTGAAGTTTTGGCCAATGTGTGTCTTTTGCATCATGTCAACTAAAATTTGTCAATTTCATGTCATCCAATGAATTGCAGATGCATCTGTCCATCAGTGGCATTGCCACACCTAAGCTTGAAAAGTCACAACTGTTCTCTAGGTACCTCGTAAAAAAAGACACCAATATCCATGATTTTATAAAAAAAAAATCCTAATAGTATTGTTATCCACTAAGTTGCACTTAGGGGATTTTTTAAGTGAGCCACCATGGATCGAAACAAATCAATTGTTCTTACTCAGGTGCTCAGGATGTTCCATGGTTTCATCAGGGCTAGTTGTGCTCCTTTTTTCGCATGTGCACACCTCCTTGGGGGAATTGTAATAAATGACATAGCATAATGGTTTCTTTTATAAAAGACTTGGCCTTCGTAGGACTTGGTTATCAAGGCCATCATCCTTGAGTGTTTTTTCCCTTGTCGATTATGTGATGCTCTTTTAAGCAACATAATTTTTGCTTTTTCACTCAAAATCCTCCAAAGTTGGGATGGTGAAATTGGTGATTATGCCTTAAAAGGTTATTAAAGCCTAGGGTCTATGCATTATACCATGCTAGTCATAGTCCCAAAGTTTCGTGGACATGCGCTAAGTCTTTCATAGTTTTTTTTTAATTTTTTAATTTTTTAATAAAATCATCGATAAGGTGTATTTTAATTGTAAAAGTTCAAAAGGTCATAAAATTGGGCCTAGGGAACCAATTTGGTCACGGGGATGCTCGTTTTTGGACCTAGAGCCCCCACTTAACCCTTAAACCCACTTTCCCTAAGTTTTAAGTGATTATTTGTCACTTAAGTTAAGTGAAATTCTCTCCAAAATAGGAAAAAAATAAATAAAAAATTAGAAAAAGGGAAAATATGGAGAAAAAACACATCCCTAAATCAGTGGGAACTTGTCCCAAACATGTGCCAAGTTAACTAAGGATGATGTTGGGGGTAGTTGGAGACCAAATCAAGAACAAATTGGCTTGATTCAATCAAATTTATGAGGGGGTGAATTTCTCCTTAGAGGGGCACATTTATCCATGAAAATGCTCACTTCTTCTTGTATACGTGTCACAGAAAGAGGGGGGGGGGGTGACCTACCTTTTGAGAGGTGGCGCCTGCCACCTCTAGTTCACTCTAGTTCGCCCCCAATCATCTCAAAAAGCTCCAACACTTGGCAAATTCGCCCCCTTGGGGTTTTCTCTCATTTTTCCTATTTAAGCGAGGCTTTCTTCCTCATTTGGACGGAAGCAAAGAACCTCTACTCTTGTATCATTGTTATTGTTGTTTATGAATAAAATTTGAAAGGCTTTGGAGGTTCATGGTCTATGGCAAGTTGTGCATATGGTGATTTTTTTGTGAGGTAATATTGTTCAATTATTTTGCTTTGCATAACTAATAGTCTAGCTTAGAAGGCTCTCTGTAGCACGTAGGGTAAGCATTTGCAGCTGTCAATTTGTTTATTTATTTCTTACTATTAGCGATCTAAGAGTTCATGCTTTTGTCGGTTATAATTCATGATCTTTTGGTTTTCTAACTATGGGGTATACCATATCTAATTCGTTTTGTGCAAGCTTGATGAGTGTGCAGATTACCATCCCGAGTGAAAGGTTGAGCTCGGTTGCATCTCCTTTGCTTTGGATTATAAGTTGAAACCAACACATAAGCATTCTTTTCCCGCATCAAAGATCCTTCCAATCTTGCAAGAAAGATTCAAGACTTGAGCAGTTTTTCTTCTCCTTCTTAAAATTTTGTCTCTCTCTTGGTTACATTCATTTAACAAGTAAATCGTATGCTAAAGTTCATCACTTTTATTTACTTGTTTGATTAGATCTAAAAAGTGCTTTTGTTTCATAATCAAAAGTTTAGATCTAGTTTCTCTTTCCTAGTTCTCGAAGTAGCAAAATCTTTCTATCTTTCAGCAAGTACTAGGTTGTATTTTTTATGTATTTTTAAAGCATTAACCCACTAACTTTGTTTTATTAGCTTGCTGGTTTTTAGCAGGTCGGAGGAGAAAGAGAGGGAGGTGCTGCCGAAAAATCAAGTTTTGGGCCATCTAGAGCACCCACGATCCATCTACCATCCCCCTCCTTCATTCCTTTTCTTCCATAAGCTAGTTTATAAGCCGTTTTGCCCGATTCTTCAAGGGTTAAAAGGAATTTCTTTTTGTTTTAAGCATTGTAAGTGATCATAAATAAAAAGCAGGTGGGCTACACAGCGCCCATAGTCCATCCCCTTTGGGGAGTCTCGCAGTGTCTTTTTATGGTTTGTCTTTTTCTAAAGTTTTATTTTTACAACACATGCACACAATCCGCCTTCACGGGTTGTATTCTTTGCTTAGTTAGTTTTAGTTTTCTTTCTGTCATTTTTGGACAAAGTAACGAACACTAACTCGACATTGATCTACCGAATTATCCAAAGGAGCTTGCTTGTTTGGGGAAAAGATATTTCTTTCCGTAGTAATTAGTCTCACCAATTTTACCTTTTTCGTTTTACAATATCAATTTGGAATAAAACAATTTGCCATTCTGGTGTATGCTCTTGCCCATCATAGGTTCGCCCTGAGCTTTGGGATAATCAAAAGCATGAATGCGCATTGATTGATTTCTCACATCTAATTAAGCAAACTCACATTAATAAAACAACTTCCCCAAAACATTATAGAAATATGGCATAATGATCCTTAGAAATAGTGGGCAAATTCTTCAGGGAAAGCGGGAACAACTAGAAAGCGACCATGGCGTCCCGTTAGGCTACATCCTTGTTGGTGTAGTGTTGAACACCCCCCACGACTCCATCTAGCTCACATTTTCCTGTGCAGAGCCACTCTTCTCAAAATCCGGACATATTCTCAGTACTTCACAGTATATCGAGAATCCCCTTCCCATAACTTAATTCGTCCTTAATAATTTTAAAACTGACCAAGACTCCACTTGCAATACATTTACATCTTTCAACAGTATTAGACTCCATTCGACTTTCGCACTATTTTCAATTTCATATTTTTTTTTAGGTCATTTATGTTATAAATTGCCATGTCTATTTTCATGCAGCTGTTATATTAATTTTACTTGCAAGTAGCTTGTTTTAGTATTGATTTATCAAAACTCCTAACAAAAACAATTCATTCATAACTAATAAAAGTAAGAGCTTTAGAAACTCTTTCATAGGGACTACCCCCCTTGGCTTTGTTAGGAGTGGCCTAAACAGAGGAGTCAGGATTAGGTGACAGCACCTGACTCGAGACTTGCCCCCAAGGACGCACTTAGCAGCTTGAAGATTTCTGCTGCGCTAATCCCCCCTAGGTGCGTGTAAGGAGGCAACAAGTATATCTCCCCTTCTCATTTTATTATTACCTTCCCTTTTCATTAAATCCTACTTGTCCTCTTCCTAACATTCCCTATATACCATATCCCTTTAAATCCCCTTGTTATTCTCCATTAAAAGAAATCCTTCTCTCCTAAAGTTTGTTTTTCTTTTCCCTTTATTATTCCTAATGTGAAAATTAAGAAGAGGTCTGACCCTTTTTTCCCAAAATAAAGCATAAAGGACTCCTTTAGCACACATTTTTATGATTCATCCTTTTTTCATCCTGTTACGCTGCATCTGTACCCAGCACACCTTCAGATGTGCCCCAGGGAGAGAGAGCCATTTTTTTTGACCAGGAGGGGCGTTATTGAGCAATGGTGGTCATGGTCGGGCCCTTTAGTCCTTCCTTTAGGAGTACTATGGCTTAATGGCACTGCTGACTGCCCTTTGATGGTATTTTTAACCCCGGGGTTTGTGTTTGGGGCTCCTAGGGGTTGATCATTGGGTCACATGGCCCCATATCTTGTTTTCTTTCTCTTGTGGCCTTTGCTTCAGCTGTGAGACATTTGTCTCCCTTCACAGCCATTTAAGACACCCTTCTAGCCCTTCTGCACATTGGCGCCTTCTCTTCCTGGTCTTATTTCCTCAGAGGAAGCTATCCTCCACGCTAGGCCTTCTTGCTGCTTTAAGGAGGGCGTTGAGGGATTTTACAACATTTTGGGGGTTAGATGGGGTATAACACCCTCCCTGTAGCTCACTCTAGCCTTTCGTTCGGAGTGATTCGCTAATTTTAGCAGTTTTTGGCACCTAGGGGAAAAATACCCTAGGTAACGTACTTTGAGCCTACATTAGGCTGTTTTTTATTATTATTTTGTTTTAATTTTAAGTTGACATTTTATAATTTCAAATCGACATTTTATAATTTCAAATTGACATTTTAAAGCCATGTCTGCCTATATAATTTTTGTAAAAGTGAGTTTGAGATCATAAAAATAGATCTCCGCACTTCATTTTAACATAAGACTCATGGGATAAAACACTATGTCAGTTCTTTACCCTTCTAGGGCTCTTTGGATGTGATGCACACCTCTTGAGGAAGGATTTTTTCTGTGTTTGATGATCAATGCTTGGAGTTTCTTTGGTTCAACGCTTTTGCTAAGGTGATGCTAGATTTGTTTACTTAACTCATGCACAAGGAGTTATCTAGGATTTGCATCTTGATCTCTCTTTGCTACTTGTTGATAAATTATGTATGTTCATGGATTGAATGGTAGCGTTTAGGGTTGCATTTTGTCTTGGCTAGATCCTTGTCAACTTTAAGCACCTTGGTTGTGGAAGTATGTCCTTTTAGGAGTACTTCTAGGGTTAGAACTTTAGGGCTCTAGGGGTGAGTTGTAAACGTAGGTTAATCTTCTCTAGAGGCTAGTTATTCACTCCTTAGATGCCCAAGGTAGGGTAGGATTGTGCTAGGGTTTTCCTCCCTAGGTCTCAAACCTCCCTCTTTTCGCAAACCTAGTCAATAGGGTTAGATAGATTGCATTTTTCGTAGTAGATTAGAGTAATTTTAGGTCTGGAATTTTATGTTAAAAACCTTGAAAATCAAAAATATAATTTTTTTGCACGTTCAGGCCTCCCTAAAATTTCGGCCACTTTCCCTACAAATTCGCCCCATCCTCTCTAAAAGCCCTAAAATTTAAAATTTCCTAAAAATCTAAAATCTTCCCTAAATCTAACCCTAAACAGTCCCAAAACCCTTTCCTTTTCCATCTTTGAACTCGGACTTTCTTTCCCTTGCTTCCTTCACCTAGCAGCCCTAGGGCTTCCTCTTATTCTACCCTTGGAAGCCCTCTTCTTGAAAAAAATGCAGACTGCAATTTCTTTTGCAGACTGTCAAAACAGTCCCTACCTATCCTCTAACATCCTAGGCGTTCATTCTCTTATCCAGCGCTCTCTTCCTTTGTATTCGTCTTGCCTTAAGCTTCTATCCTAGCCGCAAACAGAACCTTTACACTTCTTCCAAGGTGGCCTTCTCCCAAACTTGCTCACTGCTGCTAATTATATCAAACCTGCAATAATATCTAACAATGGTCAGAAGGTGGTTTTTTACAAGTTAATACTACTGTGCATTATCGTGAATGCCATGGTGAATGATAAATCTGATTGAATTTAAACACCTGTTGTCCACCGAATGCACACCGTCAGCAGAAATCTTTTGTACTGCTGTTTCCCTAAGTGGGAAAGGTGTGGCCTTGGGGGCAAGCAAAGAGCCAGGTGCTGTCACCTGATCCCAGCTCCTCCGTTTAGGCTAACTCCTAACGAAGCCAAGGGGGGTAGTCCCTAAAAAGGTTGTCTAAGGCTTTTGTTTAAAGTGTTTTTAGATGGAAGATGAGAATTAGTGTTGTTTAGGAGTTTTTTGATATACATTGTTGCCGCTTAATTCGCACCTCGGGTAACGTGGCAGAAATCTTCAAGCCACTGGGTGCGACCTTGGGGGCAAGCTCGAGCCAAGTGCTGTCACCTGATACTTAGCTCCTCCGTCTAGGCCAACTCCTAGCGAAGCCAAGGGGGGTGGACCCTAATGAAAAGTAAAATCTAAGGTTTTTACTCTACGGGAGAAATAATTAATTCTAGGAGTTTTAATATGGAATGGATGAATTTAAGAAATTACCAATTACCGCCAACAAAATTTAACCTTAGCAACACCTTAACTCAAATTAGATACACAAAATTCAATGACACATTGCGAGATTAACTTATGCAAAAAAAGGAACAGAAAAGACCAGTGCCAAAATGAAAAGAGTGCTTGCAAAAGTGGGTTGCTAGTGTAGTCTCAGTGAAAGTATTGCAGTGTCTCGGTTGGTAAATTTTAATTTATTAAATGAATTGATTAAGGAATGGGTAAATTGTGGGTTTGGCCCAACAAGTCAAGTCCCTTCGAACTGAGTGCTAAAGCAGTAATACCAAGTGTCCAACAGGGCGAGGATAGACCTGCTTAGAGTAGCCTGTAGTGATTACTCTTTGCAACCTCCCGAGTTCTCAAGAAAATTATTTGTGTGGATTTTCCTATTAGATCTAGTAACTCGTATCCCTTTCTGATACAGCCAACTGATCAGACAAGCTGCAGCGGTGTATAGCATACGGGGAAGGAATCTTGGTTTATTTTAATTAGAACAAGTTTTCTGATTTAGAAAAAAAGATAAAAACCCTGGAGTCTCTTTCCAAATTCAGTACTCAGGCAAG
Source organism: Pseudotsuga menziesii (assembly GCA_001517045.1). Classification (NCBI taxonomy): domain Eukaryota; kingdom Viridiplantae; phylum Streptophyta; class Pinopsida; order Pinales; family Pinaceae; genus Pseudotsuga; species Pseudotsuga menziesii. Next base: position 249,748 of record LPNX010667105.1, read on the forward strand.
CCCTTATCCACGAACCTGTACTCGGGAAAGCGAGGGGGTTTATTTTAACTTAGCAGTGCATAACAAAATTGTTTTTGTTTTTTAATTACTACACTGCTCAAATCTTTTCCCTTATGGTACTTCGGTATAGTGCAGTGGGTAAGTATTCAGGTTACTTTTGCACAACTTAAACACAGCATGAAATGATAAAGAAAGACAACTACGCTACCAACATATAAGAAAACAGAAAAAGACACCGACACAAATCCCCCAAGGGGGATGGGGACCGGGCTCTACTGAGCCTACTCAAACTTGTTTTTATTAATCGGTTACGATGCTTCAGTAGAGAATGCTCTTTGGTCCTTGTTATTTGGGATCCAAAGGCTTACAACATGCAAAGGAAATAGGCCCAGCTAAAGGGAAAGCCTCCTAGGAGCTCCAGATGCTCGAAAAAACTAATTTCGGGCAGAGTTTCCTTCTCTTTTTTGATGGGCCTGCTAAAAACCAGCAAGCATATGTCAGTGAAAGATGCCCAAAAACACTTTGGAAGTGTCTTTGGGTAGCATGCAAAAATTTACAAAAAAAATCCAAGTAACAACTGATTACAAAAACAAGAAAATAACTAAGTGAGGTAAGCTAGAAAGCTTGCCCTCTTAGGATCTTTGCTTGCCTCTTGAGGAGAATGGCAAGCAAATCTTAAGCACAAAATGCTAGATCAAACTTTAAAATGCATAGAAACTCTTTCAACAAGCTTTTTTAATTTTCAAAATTTTTAAACTTGCAGAAATAAGGGAAAAGTAACTAGATCTAAAATTTTAAATGTACCTTTGAAGCAGAATAGAAGTAGAAACTTTTAGACATCAGATCTACCTTTGATATGACTTTAGATGCTTGATCTAATGTGGAAACGTTTGAAACCGAAAGGAAATTTTAAGAAATTTGTAGATCAAAATTCAAAGAACCCAAAGTAGAGCAAGAAATAAAGGACAGAAAAAGCTTCCTTGGTGAGACAGAGGGACAGAGCTTATTTTCAAATTTTACTGAAGGAAAGGTAGAGCACATTCGCTCATCAATACTCCAGCATTAGCTTCCTGCAAAAGATTATCAACACTAGCAATGGGAATTAAAAAATACCTGTGTAAACCGAAAGAGACTACAACAACAATGTAGATCCAAGCATGAAATCATACATATATCAAATAGTCTTCCTCGACTTGCAATAAAAGAGTAACCTAACAAGAATTACCTTTTATCTCTACAAAAATACCATTTCCTTCCGAAAGCAAGTTAATCCCAAACATATGCAAGCATGAAAACAAATACAGGTTACCTCACAAATGTAGAGTAAACTCTATCCAAACATCCATAGATCCCACACAGAAATTGCCTCCAAAGCCTTTTATTCACAATATTTCAAGAAAACTATTACAATATTACCAGCAGAGGTTCCACTTTTTTGATCCTGAACAAAGGAGAATAGACCATCCTATATAGAAAATGCCAAACCAGGGAGTGCTTCCAAAACTAGAGATGGAGTTGGCGTGAAATTGAGATAGCTCGCAGTCTTTGTTGGCGCTATGGATGTGATTTGATTTTGTTGGAAAGATCACCTTAGAGGAGGCGCCACCTCTCAAAAGCTAGGCGACCTCCCTCCACTATTCGCCACCACTCCAACATCTCTCAAGTCAAGACGCCGAGCCCAAGTTCACGCTGCCATATCTTACGTAACACATGCCAATTCACCTTACCACGTCATTACTTGAAGTGATACACGCAACCTTCACGTGGACATGTGCATACCATTGAATGACTTAGAATAAGGCGCCAATCCCTCCATGATGTTATTACTCAACAAATCAAGGTACCAATAAGAAAGGGCGTGGGCCATACGTTGAGTCACGAAGCGAAGAGGTGAGTTGGACATAGGCGTCACCTCCAAACTTTGGTTAAGGAAATGATACAAGAGCCAAAATTAACTTGACGCCTTCCTCCTCAGGAATCGTGACCAAGGGGACCACTATGCCAAGTCATCCATCCACCAATATTTTAATAATGAATTGACTTTTTAACCTTTGACTATAGTGTCAATTTGTCATATTTTAACATTAAAATGCCACTTTTATGCACTTCTAGCCCAAATAATGCCTCACGGGGTTTTTCGGCTGCCCGACTGATGTAGAAAGTGGTCCCAAGGGTAAAGTGGATGCTTCGGGTGTGAAAACGAGTGTTCCCACGTTAGAAACGGACTCTGTATCTGATTTTTATTACAATATGAAGTTTTTTAATTAAACCATTAAAAAATGGCTTAAAAAATGGAAAAAATTATTTTTTGCGGAAATTGATGAAACTCTAGGGGGACCTAGTACATGTCCATACGACTCAATTCGAATGCCTAGCATGGTGAAAAACACCGACACGAAGGCTCTAATAACATCCCTAGGCTGCAACACCAAGATGACTACCCCAGCTTTGGAGGTGTGAGTGAAAAACTCAGAAATTATTAGTCGTTTGTTCAACAACCAATAATAACCAAGGGAAAAAACACTCTGGGCTAGTCGGCTTGATGCTTAAGTCTAGGAAACCGAGCTTTTTATAAAAAATTTAAATGCTAGGACATTTTTTACAATTTCCCCAAGGGGGTATGAACATGCGTTACAAAAAATAAAACGACCCTGGAGGCCTGAAAGGACCTCTGAACTCTGAATATGAACAAGTATCTTGTTCATCACTGGCGGCTCACTGAAAGTCCAACTAGGTGCAGCCTAGTCGGTAACATACATAATAACCAATTATGCAATCAACGTTGCTATTTGCGAAACACGATATGAATAACAAGACAGAAATTAAAAGCATCCACACATGAATAACCTAGAAATAAATGGACAAATGGTTCAAACAAGATAATTCAAGAATTAACAGACCAGTGCCTTAAATGGAGTCAGAGTGCTGGGGATGCTGAAATACAAGTCTTTGATGTTTGTGAGATCGTTTTGCAAATGCTCTTGGTCGATTTTTATTGTGTATTTTAAGATGAGGTTGATTATTAAATGGGAGGGGGATCTCCAAGACATACCTTTCGGTACGGGAGATATGTCCAAAACCCTTAACCGATGCAGCTACCCGCAAGGAATATGTAGGCTGGTCTGGAGTCTCTGAAGCTATGTTCAACACTACACCGCAAGGGTGTAGCCTAACTGGCGCCTCGAGGTCACTGACCAGTTGTTCTTGCTTCCTTTGGGTATTTTGTCACTGCAACGGCTTAAATCTAGGCGTTGGATTTTCGCCTGGGGAAAGTGGTAAATTTTATTATGGTTGTACTTGGAGTTAAGCGTGAGAATTAACAAGTTACAGTGCTTTTGGGTATCCTGTACGGGTAGAGCATACACACTGTAGAATGGTAAGTTCCAATTTTAGGGGATGTGTGAGTTGCAAATTTTATTAACAAACACAACTCTCCGACAGAGAGTGCTCTTGATCCACCTTATGTTGAGATTCAAGAGTCTTATCTAACCTACTATACGAATGCAACGCAAATGTTCTCCGATAGAGAGTGCTCTTGACTTGTCTTATGACAGGTTCAAGAGTTTTTAGGTTCTTTATAGGAATAATTAAAAAAGCACATGAAACAAGAAGCATGCAAGTGAAGATTAAACTAACAATTAGTAGAAAATAAACTAAGTCTAAAAGCACTCTAATCTAAGCATGGAAAAAGACAAGACACACTTCCCCCATATAGGGGAAGTAGAAAAAATGTGGGAGGCTTAACCCCACTAGTTCTTTTTTATTAATGATTACAATAAGAGGGATTTTAACCCTTGAAAAAGAAAGATTGCAAACTACTAAAATGAATAAGTCCTAATGGCTTTTTACAAGGATGCAATTTTATGCTTGATTTGTCTTCTTAGTTTCTTGCATTCCTCTTCTATCTTCAAGTCCTTGAACTTGTCCTCTTGGTTTACTCTTCGATACCTGCACAACAGAAACAAGCACTCATGCACCTGTTATTGTTAATAAACAAGACTAATCTAGATGCAAAAAATTGGAATTAATCTATAAGTATGAAATTGCAATTTTTTAGTCTTTTTGAAATAAAAAAACTAGGAAAAAAGTACATTAAAAAAGTAAGATGAAGGCTGAAAAAGATGAGGAAATAGAGCAGCCGACAAAGGAGTTAGATGGCTGCAAAGGATGAAGAAAAGGGACATCCAAGTATGAAGAAAGATGGCTGCAAAAAGGGGAAGAAAAAATGCTCGAAAAAAGACAAAAAAGTGCCCACAAGGGCTGAAAATTGAGGTGAAAGAGGGCAGCCAACTAAGAGAAAAGTTGGCTGCAAAATAATGAGGAATAGGACAGCCAAACAAAAGAAATGATGGCTGCAATAAAAATGACAAAATAAGGAAGACAACAAGAGGACAGATGGCTGCAAAAATTGAAGGAAAGAGGGTCAAAAAGAGGAGCAAAAAGAGGCAAAAAAGAAGAGCAAAAAGAGAGCAAAAAAGAAGAACAAAAAGTAAGGAAGAAAACCAGAGAAGCAAGAATGATAAGGAGTGAAGGCAAGAAGTAAGGTAGCAGGTATATGAAAGAAGGAAAGAAAGAGGAGACTTGTAACCAAAGGAAAAGGTTTTAAATTTTTGAGAGAGGTAAGAAAGAGCCCCTTTTTAGCCGTGTGTTTTTTGAAGCTGGGATCAAGCGCTCTGAAGAACCTGCATGGTGAAAGTATTAGATTAAGAACTCTTGATGAGAAATTGGTTGAGCTTCAACCCCTCCTCCTTTGATAATTCCTGAAACCAAAACAACTCAATAAAAGTAAATGAGATCAAATGCTAGGATGTAATAATCAAAATAAATATTTGAAAAGCATTGGTATAACTGACTACTTCCTCCCCGCTTCAAACATATAATAAATATTGCATAGATAACCAAGTTAAGATATTAAATGGATGCCCTACCGTTCTAGATTTATAGCTCTCATGAGCTAACATTGATCAAATATTTACTAAATAAAGAGAGTAGGGTAAGAACGAGATCACCTCACAAGATGAAAATCACATACAAAAAGCCCACGCATAGACCTCCAAAGTCACTTTATTCCATTAACAAGTATCGGTTACAATCTAGGCAGAGTTCTTTTGCAAATTCTCCATATGCAAATGAGAACAAGAGACCCTTATTTATACAACAAGGGAGAAAGATAGGGCTTAAAACCCTAGCGCATGGATCAAGGAGAGATTAAGGGGGTGCAACCCTCACTAACTGAAGCTTCGGCAATTGATTTTGAGTTGAATTGATCACTAATTGAGATGCAACTGAGTTGGAGTAATGAGGGGGGGTGAGGTGGCCTCAATCCCCCTCGGTCTTATCACCAATCTAATAGAAATGTGCCAATGAAGGAAAAACGTCCATGCATGGAGAGGGGCACAAATCCCAAGGTGAAGTTCATTGTAGCACTCCGATACTGACTCAAATCAGTCCAGATTTGATTGGAATCATCCTAGATGCTTTTTGCTGGGCTAATTAGCCCTTTACTTTATTCAATTTGGTCTTTTTTGGAGAGATTTTGATTCTCCATTTAATAAAATAATGATTATTTTAATTAAATATTTCTCATTTATTAATTTTGAGGAAATATTTAATTCAATGAAAATTAATAATCCAAAACTTAGGATAAGTGTGTCTAGGGGTTAAATGAGTGTTTTGCTTAGAAAACAAGTCTTTATTTGCCAAAAACACTGTTAAATTTCCATATGCTTAGCTAAGACATTAGTATTTCATTTCATTTTCATAACAAAAGCATATAAACAGGATCATTGAAAGATAGACAAGCACAACCATACAAAAGGAACACAAAGATTTATCCTGGGAAAACCCTAAAGGGAAAAACCTAGCAAAAGCTTCCTCAATATAGATGCCCCAAAAAGATAAAAGATAAAACCAGCAAGGAGATCAAAGCCTGATCCTCCTCCTTCTCCAGCTACTTCTCTTCTCCACTAATGCGCTACACAAGTGAGAGTGTGTGTGTCACAAATGAGGAGCACTACACCTATATTTATATTCGTCCGTTTACTTAAGTTAACTCATTTGACATGTAGGCTCGAGTTAAATCATGTAGGCTCGAGTTACACATGTAGGCTCAAGTAACCACACTGGGGTGCTGATGACCCACCATTACAATTAGAGGGGACTGCCTCATGACTCTTATTAGTTCTTCCGATTAGGAGCATCGGGGTACAATGTAATACAAGTGGTTCTCCCGGTAGGACCATCGGGGGCCACAAAAGATACATATAGAATATTCTTCGAAGTTACAATATTTCAACACCCCCCCTTAATGAGAAGGGTATTCTACAGCAACATCAACAACAACAAGAGTAGAGATAGGGGACATCATCAACATCAATAGGGTAACACATCTATAAATCATTGGAAGCTTTTCAACATCATGTAGTCTTCATCTTCAATCTTCAGTCTTCATCAGCAACATCTTCAGTCTTTGATCCGCAACATCTTCAGCATTTTGATCTTTCAATTAGCAACGACATCTTCAGCACTTGGACCTTTCGATCAGCAACAACATCTTCAGCATTTTGACCTTTCGATCAGCAACATCTTCAGCACTTTGACTTTTTGATCAGCAACAACATCTTCAGCACCTTGACCTTTCGATTAGCAGCAACATCTTCAGTACTTTGATCTCTTGATCAACAATATCATCATAAACACTTTGCCCTTTCGATTAGCAACAACATCATCATCATCATATTTTGATCTGTCGATTATAATCATCATCACATTTTGATCTTTCGATCAGAAACATCATTATCATACTCTGATCTTTCGATCAGAAACATCATCAACATAGAAACATCATCATCATACTCTGATCTTTCGATCAGAAACATCATCAACATACTCTGATCTTTCGATTAGAAACATCATAATCATAGTGCGTCATCATCATACTCTGATCTTTTATATCAGTACGTCATCACCATCATACTCTGATCTTTCGATCAGTATGTCATCATCATCATACTCTGATCTTTCGATCAGTACGTCATCATCATCATACTCTGATCTTTCGATCAGTACGACATCATCATCATCAGCAACAACCTGCAATCCACAACTCAAAGACAAAAAGTCTTTGGATCACTTTTGGACTTAAAGTCTAGGGATGATACAATCCCACCACATTCTCGACAACCGAAGTTACCGGATTGATTACGGGAGAATTAGTCCCTATCACCTTAGGACTAAGTCCAAGGACGATGCAATCCTACCACATTCTCAAGGACCGAAGCTACCGGATTGATTACGGGAGAATCAGTCCCTATCACTTTAGGACTATGTCCAAGGATGATGCAATCCTACCACATTCTCGAGGACCGAAGCCACCGGATTGATTACGGGAGAATCAGTCCCTATCACTTTAGGACTATGTCCAAGGATGATGCAATCCTACCACATTCTCGAGGACCGAAGCCACCAGATTGATTACGGGAGAATCAGTTCCTATCACTTTAGGACTATGTCCAAGGATGATGCAATCCTACCACATTCTCGAGGACTGAAGCCACCGGATTGATTACGGGAGAATCAGTCCCTATCACTTTAGGACGATGTCCAAGGATGATGCAACCCTTCCACATTCTCGAGGACCGAGGTCACCGGATCTATTATGGACAGATGTCTCGGGATGATACAATCCCTCTTCATTCTCGAAGATCGAGGTCTCCGGATCACTTTAGGGCAAGTGCCCAGGGATGATACAATCCCACCACGTTCTCGAGGACCAAGGTCACTGGATCTATTGTGGACAGATGTCCCGGAATGATACAATCCCTCTTCATTCTCGAAGATCGAGGTCTTCGGATCACTTTAGGGCAAGTGCCCAGGGATGATACAATCCCACTGCAACATCACTACTCCCCCTTTCGGGGAAGATCTTTTCGAACCACACCAAGCTTGTCTCGAAAGTGTTCGAACTCTACTCGAGGCAGAGGCTTTGTCAGTACATCATCATCCAAACCATCATCATCTACATCTTCAGTATGTGAATACTGAACTATCACCATCTGTATCTCCAGTATGTGAATACTGAAAGCATCATCATCTATATCTTCAGTATAGAAATACTGAATCACCATCATCTGTATCTACAGTATGTAAATATTGAAATATCATCTATATCTTCAGTATGGGAATACCGAAATCATCATCATCTATATCTTCAGTATGGGAATACTGAAACATCATCATCTCTATATTCAGTATAGAAATACTGAATCACCATCATCTGCATCTACAGTATCATCATCTGCATCTTATCTTGTATGTAGAAATACCGGATTTCTACGTGTTACGTCGAAACACAGGGTTCTTTGTCATCACAACTATGTTTATCACATAGAATCGTTGTAGTGTCCATCTTCAGGTCAAAGAGACCTGATATCAGCTTCTGAAGCCATATGGCTGCACAACTTAGTAGAGTAATCTGCTATGTATTCTGCTTTAACCGTGCTAAGAGAAACACTGGAATGTTTCCTGCTAAACCATGAACTCATAGCAGACCTCAAACAAAAGCATCTACCTGATGTGCTTTTCCTGTTTGAGATACTTCCAGCCCAATCTGCATCTGTGTAGCCATACAATCTATACTCATGGCTACCATCATAGTATTGACCAAAGTCTATAGTCCCTTTCAGATATCTCATCACATGTTTTGCAGCTACTAGGTGAACCCGTCTTGGTTGAACAAGATATTGACTTAAGGTGTTCACAACAAAACAAATGTCTGGTCTGATATTTGTTAAGTACATCAATGACTCAATGATCTGTCTGTAGTGAGTCACATCCACTAACTCTAATGAGTCATCAGCTAACAGCTTCAGGTTGGAGTCCATGAGTGTTTCCATGACTTTGCATTCCAACATATTGAATCTCTTCAATATCTCTACCACATACTTTCCCTGGTTAAGAAAGATTCCTTCTGAGCTTTGCCATACTTCCAGACCTAGGAAATAATGCATTAACCCAAGGTCTTTCATCTCAAATTCTTCTGCTAGTTTCTTCTTGCTTTCCATGATCTGTTTCTCATTCCCTGTCAAGAATAAGTCATCCACATATAGTAATAGAATGACAGGTACATCTTCTACAACCTTGTAGGAAACGTTAGGATCGACTTTACTCTTGGCAAAGTCCATGCTCATCAGGAAACTATCTATTCTTCCATACCAAGCTCTGGGAGCTTGCTTCAGGCCATAGAGGGCCTTCTTCAACT
>LPNX010667105.1:260412-312739 GCA_001517045.1 Pseudotsuga menziesii
GAGCCTCATCTCCCTCTGGAACTGGAACCTCTATACTCATGTAGGTGTCCAAACCATTTTCTTCAGAGAGATCATATACTTCTAGGCTTGGAATTTGTCAACTTCACCAAGCTTATCATCAAGCTGATGTGATAGATCACTTTGAAATGAGAACCTCAAATTAAAATAGCAAAGGATTAGATCTTACCGATTTGAGGTGTCCGTCTTGGTTCCAAAGCTCGCTGATCTAGGGTTTGTCATAGAAACCCTAATTTTCAAAAATTGGAATCTTTCAGATCTGATTGGATAGACAGATAGATCTCTTCAAATGGAGCTGTCCAATGTACTCCTTTTCTGAAAACAGTGGAGGGAAGCTCCCAGAACAGGAAGCCCTAGATTTCCAATTTCTTCTGCAGAAATGCCTGTGTCTGTTTCTGTGATATCTCCGAAATTACTGATCCTCTGTGTCTGAAATTTCGCACGGAGGTAACCTCGCATGTCCCTGATCCAACACCATAGGTTTCATCAGAATTGGTTTTACCATTTGGGATTTATGATCCTTTTCCCAAGGTGACCTATTACAGGACTGTTCAGAACAGCGAAGTTGTACGGCATGCCACGTGTCACTGGTTCATCTTCTGAGTCTAATATTTTGACCACTAAAATAACAGTCCGTGCCCTTTCTAGGACATCTTCAGGAATTCCATTTGGACCTCTGTAGCCCAATATATTGCAGTTCTCCCCAGGTGTCTTGTTTAGGGATGAATTCTGGAAGAGGCTAGAACCCTAACTTGGAGGGATAATATCTCCCATAATATAGCGAATCTGAGGCTGAAATTTGGACACAGTGTACATCAGGATTTGATATTTGGCCCTTGCAATTTTCAGCCCCTGAGCCTTCGCCAATCTCGGGATATAGCGAATGTACCAAAACTTAGCCGTTTTAGTACTTAGGGTTTTTCTAGCTAGGGGTCAAACTAGGGTTTGACTTTCCCAGAGTTTCACCCAACCAAATTTCTTGATCCAGGTCTCTAAACTTCGGTTTTGATGAGGAGAACAATCCTATGCTGGTCTCACTCAAAAATTCCTCTTCTGTAGAAAGCCCTAATTTCCGCATCGAAAACTGAAAATGCTCGGAATCGAATTCCGCTTCGACAAAAAGATTCACCCTTCAATGGAGAGTCAGCTTAACATACTTTTGTTGATGGATTGTGGAGAGAGACCCTAAAAGTAAGAAGCCCTAGCTTCTGTAGCTGCACAATGTCTTCTTCTCAAGTTAGCTCTGATACCATGTTAAATTTCCATATGCTTAGCTAAGACATTAGTATTTCATTTCATTTTCATAACAAAAGCATATAAACAGGATCACTGAAAGATAGACAAGCACAACCATACAAAAGGAACACAAAGATTTATCCTGGGAAAACCCTAAAGGGAAAAACCCAGCAAAAGCTTCCTCAATATAGATGCCCCAAAACGATAAAAGATAAAACCAACAAGGAGATCAAAGCCTGATCCTCCTCCTTCTCCAGCTACTTCTCTTCTCCACTAATGCGCTACACAAGTGAGAGTGTGTGTGTCACAAACGAGGAGCACTACACCTCTATTTATATTCATCCGTTTACTTAAGTTAACTCATTTGACATGTAGGCTCGAGTTAAATCATGTAGGCTCGAGTTACACATGTAGGCTCAAGTAACCACACTTGGGTGCTGATGACCCACCTTTACAATTAGAGGGGACTACATCATGACTCTTATTAGTTCTTCCGATTAGGAGCATCGGGGTACAATGTAATACAAGTGGTTCTCCTGGTAGGACCATCGGGGGCCACAAAAGATACGTATAGAATATTCTTCGAAGTTACAATATTTCAACAAACACCTTCCGAACCACTTAATTATTACAAATTGAAAATTATCAATTAAACCATGGTCAAATTGTTTAATTAATTGAAAATTTTAATTAATTCTTTATAGTCAAAAAGTAAAAAATAAAAATTCACTACGTGTCTGGGAAATTTTTTTTCAGACATTGTTTTAATGTATCTCGAGGCATAGGAAAAGACCATAGGACATACAAGTTACAACTAGTGTCTAGTAGGTTCATACTTGTTAGTTGGACTCTAACAACCCCCAAGGCCCAAATTTCAAAATCGGGCATTCCAGCTTTGGAGGAAGCGGGAGAAAAACTCATCGATTATACTCGGCTATAGGAAAAACATAATTGACAAGGGAAAAACTCCTTAGAATACCTTAGTTGAAAATTACGTCTTAGGAGACCGAGCCGCTCAAAACCCCTACTAGCATACTTTATTACAAAAACCCCATGAGGCATGGTCATTTCAGCATAAAAATAAAAATGACAAGCCAAAATTGGCTAGGCAAAACATTCTGAACCTCTAATACACTGGATATGAACATTGATCATATTCATCAAATGGCGGCTCAACAGGAGGTTCAACTATTGTACAAAATAGTTGGTAACAACAACTATGTTAAATACTAGTGTATAGTTGGAGGAATTTTCTTACTCTACTATGAATGATAAATCTTCTCAGGATAAACTACAGTGGTATGAGCACTGCTGCATGAAGGACATAACTATCACCTTTCTATTTGCACTAATTGGTATACATATTAAATGTTGTTATATAATACACTTGGAGAATAAGTCACAAGATTTGGCGAATTTGAACCTTCAGGTTCGAATTTTGCCGAATCTCAAGCTGGTTCGAATTTGAAGGCGAATTTAATAAAATATCAAAAAAATTTGGGGCTAGTTTTTTCATTTAAGCCTTAGTCCTAACATGCTATGGTCTACTTACTCCACTCTCAACTCCCAACTCGTGGGAAAAGTTTTTTCTCTTTGCTTATCGCTACTTAAGAAAGAAACGCTCATGCTAGGGCTTAGAGCTCATGACTCTATGAGTTTCCATCTCTATGTTCACGAATCATTGCTACTGCTCAATCACCAACTCATCAATTGAGTTACATACTATAATCTACAAGTGCAATTGTAGTCATAGACCCATGATTATGCTGTGCCGCCATTGAAGAGTGAAGTTGATTGCACTTGAGAATAATTTTATCTAAACAGTTGAGTTGAAAGTTGAAACAAACCCCGAGTTGCGCTTTTTCAGTTCCACAAATAGATTGTTGATGAATTTTTTTATTTGTTTGTTCTACATTTCAGTTTTATATATATATATATATATATATATATTTGAATCTAAAGACGAATCTCAAATGAACCTCATAGAGAAGTTCGAATTTGAATCGAATCAAATGGTCATCGAACTCAAATTCGAATTCGAACCATGTGACTTAGCTTTGAGATAAAGGACTTGAATATTGTTCGCTGGTGATTGCACGTTACTGTACTGTTCGACATCTTTGGAAAAGTTCTAGTTAGTATTTGGATGAATGTTTGTATTGTCAACAACGCTATATGCACACTTTGTTTGAAATGTGATCATTGCTTGAAATCTGAATTTTGAAATATTATTATGCAGCTGCTAATGATCATTTAAATTATTGTTTTAAGACCTTGCTTACAAGTACACTTACTGCTTAAGGAATATACTATTGCCTAACATAGAGTTTGGAATTAGTACATATGGTGTGACTACAACTGCCTTCATAACTGATCTATCATTGGATTCATGTCGTGCTGCTGTACATTGGGATGAATGTATACTATTGTTGTGTGAAAGGTTACATTGTTGAGAACAAGCACTTGTAGCTTATTGCTTTCTATAGGCTAATAATTACATATCACACTTGTTATTGCACATTGGCAGTAATTGGATAGTTAAGTGAATGACATTCCGCATTTATATGACATACTGGAGTACCTATGCTAGTCTTGTTGTACTTGTATTTGATGACATTAAATGCTTGCTAATACTTGCTAATTAGATGAAGGGCACTCCACCCTCTAAGTATTTGCATGACTAAAGACCCATATTGGTTATTGGCTTATCTTAGGATGCATGTACTTGCATTACTCATACCCACACAGAGTACTTCCTTTTTTTTACCAAATCGACTCCATTAGGCACTAGTCACTGACTTTACACATGTGCAAGATATATTTGTGTCTAAGTGTCTTTTGCGGAGTTGTCATTAGGGCTCCCCCCTAGGAGGTTTTTACTTCCAAAGAAGTTAGGAGATGTGACTAAGGGGATAGTGGTCACATTCTCCACATATGTTTGTCGGTGGCTTGGACTACCATTTCATCCGGTAACACATCCCATGAATAAAAAACAATGGAAAAGCTCTTTCATATTCATATCTTTTCTTGTCTCATTAATAAAAGAGACAAAGAGTACCCCTACGATTCGACTCATCCTTTTTTCATTCCATGAATAAAAAACAATGGAAAAGCTCTTTCATATTCATATCTTTTCTTGTCCCATGAATAAAAGAGATAAAGAGTACCCTTATGATTTGAGGATGGTTGCCTCATATTTCTCGAAACTTTTGCCGTTATATTTTTAGACTAAGGTTGGGAATTCCATAAATAAAACAACCCAAGTACTAACCCAACCTTGCTTTCCTGATTACGGTTCATGGACAGCCCGAGTACTAGACCGAAAAGAGACTCTTGGCTGTAGTAATTAGTCTCACGTTTTACCTTTTTTAGCTTTCACAATCTTTAATTGGAACAAACATTTCGCACAAACCTCCATGTATGCTCTACCCATCACAGGCTTGCTTGAGCTTTGGGATACCCGAAACAAGGTTTGTTGCATTCAAATAAGTTTCACATCTAATAAAAAGTTATCTTAATAAAATCAACTTCCCCTTGAACATACGGACATCCGACGTACACGAAGTTTGCCATTTGTGGGAAAATTCTTCGGAGAAGGCGGGAACAACTAGAAAGTGATTGTAGGGATTTGTCATGCTACACCCTAGTTTGGTGTAGTGTTGGACACACCCACGTAACTCCATCTAGCCCACATCTTCTTGCGAGGAGCCACTTCTGTCAAAATCTGGACACATTCCCCGTACCTCAGAGTATTTCGGGAATTCCTTTTTCCCCTTAATCCACTCATATTTTAATAATTAAAACTAACCAAGTACATTTGCAAACACTCATCACAACAACACTCCTTTTTTAGACTCCATTTGGGACTGGTCTACATCGTACAATCATTCTGCTTAAATTGAATCTTATGTGGATGGATTAACTTGTATTTCATGCTGTTGAGTTAATTTTCTTTTGCAAAGTCTTGTTTCAGTATTTCCTGTCAAACTCCTACACTAATTTTACCTTTTGTCTTAGCTTAAAATCCTTAGATTCTTTTATAGGGACCACCCTAGGCTTTGCTAGGAGTTGGCCTAGACGAAGGAGTTGAGTGTTGAGTGACAATATCTCAACTAGAGACTTGCCCCAAGGACCCACCCAGTGGCTTGAAGATTTATGCCACGACAAGCTAAGCCCCCAAGGTGCATGAAAGGCGGAAACACTAACCACAATGTAAATGCTTCATACTTTGACTTTTACTCATCTTTTCATATAACATTATGTGAACAACATAGGGAGTCTGAATGTTCTGTGAATGATCCTCAGGAGCCATTTATTCTTCTGAGGTAAATATATAACTTTTGGTCAATGGAGTTTTGCTCTTTTCACAGAACTTTAGTGACTTGTTTCTTAGTTTAATAATTCCATGTAAAGTTTATTTTGTGGTTACTTGTAAACTTGCTCCAATGCACATCTTTAATGATTATCCTACTCTCTCTGCTTTGGCATTGAGATCACCACTACTTAAGTAATGATAAAATCCTCTGTATGCAACATTGATTTGCATAGGATTACACCTTGCTCTTATAGCTTGAATAGCTCCTACTTACAATCTAAAGTCGTGTTTTAAGTGAGACAGTGAACCTTGTCAGTTCATGAAATTTGAGCTTATGCCTTTACATTATTCTTTCTAGTTCCCAATCCAAATAAGCTAGTAAACATACAACTTTGATTTGCATAGGATTACACCTTTCTCTTATAGCTTGAATAGCTCCTACTTACAATCTAAAGTCGTGTTTTAAGTGAGACAGTGAACCTTGTCAGCTCATGAAATTTGAGCTTATGACTTTAGATTATTCATTCCAGTTCCCAATCCAAATAAGCTAGTAAATAATTTACTAGCTGAACTATATTGATAATACTAGTGAAGACAGCTAAGCGCATATTGAACTGCATTATTTTTTCATCTATAATTCATCACGCCAGTTTAATTTCTAGTACTTACGCCAGTTTAATTTTTAAAGCCGGAGTGACGCAGGACTGGATGCTGCCAAGTTGTTAAAGGCAGTTAAAAATCGTTTTCAAGTGACACAAGTGAAGCTTACCAGTTCATGGAATTTTTGTGGATGTTCTGGTTTTTAATTGATCATTCTAATTCAAATAAGCTACTAAATACTCAATTAGGTGAACTATTTTGATACTTGTGCAGTGTCAAGTGTATATTGTAATTTTTTCACCTAGAACCCTGAATTTCTAATTATGATTTCTTTCCTAGTACTTACCTCCGTTTTGTCATTTCTAAACAGGAATGATGCAGGACTGGCTGCTGCAGAGTTGGCATTGGCAGTTGAAAGACATGTTCTGGAGTCAGGCTCTGTGGACAGTGTGGGAACGACAGGTTTGCTATACATTATTCTATACATACGTTTTAGGGAGTTTTGGGGGTGATTAGAAAGACAAGGAAGATTTTGTTTTTAGTCATCTCCATTATACTTGT
The DNA here is from genome assembly GCA_001517045.1 of Pseudotsuga menziesii. Lineage (NCBI taxonomy): Eukaryota > Viridiplantae > Streptophyta > Pinopsida > Pinales > Pinaceae > Pseudotsuga > Pseudotsuga menziesii. Next base: position 267,143 of record LPNX010667105.1, read on the forward strand.
TCTTTTGCTTCAGTTCATAAAGAGTTTCCAAGATGATCTGCATTTTTAGGTACTGGAACTCATTGCCTTTATCTTGGATGTTATTTGCATGTCTTCTTAGGCATGGTCTTTTATATTGATCTCATGTACCAACTATAGTGAAAAATTACAATATTACCTCTGTAAGCACTGACACAACCAAATGCTATATGGAGGTAGGCATTTGACGTCATTTCTTACAACATTCATAAGCATTGTATCACAAGACAACATCCTATGAAACTAATATACAGTATGACTTAGTCAGTCCTAGGTCACTTTGGACATCATGACAAAAGAGGATGCAATAACATCTTGATAAATTGAAGTAACATGAACAAGTTTTTTCCTTGACAATTGTTGACACAGATCAGTAAGTGAGAGCTCTAATTTATAGATCATTCCTCAAAAAGTCTCTAAAGGATCATATTGTGAGTCTCCGAAAGATTGTATTTATGCTAGCCACTAGGGCTTAAATGAAAGGTAATTCCTCAGAGATAAATCCCGAAGGTTAAAAGCACTTCTCATTCAAGTTCATGTTTGGGGTAGTTATGTCTCTTGTTTTCATGTAGTACTTGTGAGTTGATTATTAGTTGAGAGTTGAATGTTAGTTCGGTTGGTGAACCATTAATGTTGAAGAAGACTTATAAATCCTAAAAATATTGAATGTTATTCAGCTTCATGCATGAATTTATTAACTTGCTTCTATAGTCTTTCTAAAGTCATTGCTAATAATACTTCATTGCATAATACACACCCTAGTTAACAATGTTTCAATGTGTCTCCTTCTTGGGTCCTCCTCGTCTATTTCTACATTCATTTATGATTTTTCAGCATGTTAGGGTTTCATTGTGATGTGTATGGAGCCCTAGTTTTTCTAACTATTCATGAACTTGTCCCCTTGGACTAGTTCCTTGACTCCATTTGCCCTTGTTGGATTGGCACTATTTTCTTGGTCCTTCCATCATCTTTTATACTCCTATATTACAACTAAGCTCTCTCTTCACATCACCTTGTCTTTCATTGCCATAACCTAGCAATCCTATTCTAGGGAAGCCTCCCTTGAGTTGGAGATAAGAGTTGTTGAGGTGACAGTGGGTAACCCTTCTAGGTTGCAGTTGGGCTAGCATTGTTCTTTTGGGTTTAATCACACATGCTGGTTTGAGCTTTAAGAGGCACAATGCAAATTATAGGTGAACAAGGTGAATGTTGTGTAGAGTTATTATTACAAACAACAATGTGTGGCGTTTTTTCTTTTGCAATTAAATATTTCTAAATGAAATATGAACTTGCCAATGATAAAAGATGATTAGCTTATGAAGATTAACTCATTCATTATCACTAGAAAAACATATAAGAGCAAGCGGGATTTCTTATCAAGTGCTGACTCCTGATAATACGTGGCTAAGCTTCATTTGTGGTCACCTGCCAGCACACTATGTGGGTAGTTGAGGCCCTTAATGGGACGACTTTTGGGTAGTTAAGGCGACTATTGTCCTTTATAGTTTTTTATGCTGTTTGGGTTAAGGTCAATCTAGTCTCCTCCTTAGGGTGAGCGCCTTAACTCAAGTGGAGTGTTATAAACGCACTACCTCCCTCGTTTGTAATATTATGTAATTTAAGGGAATTTATCTAATCTTTTCCTAGGAGCACCTAAAAAGAATTCTCTTCTCTTGTTCTGTTTTTCTATTGTGCTTATGGCTGATCTGTCTAGGTGAATTTATGGTATGTGAACATCTTCTAGTTTATCAGTTAAGAGCTGTTATAAAGCTGCAGCTTTCTTTATTTGAATTAGTCTTTGGTAAAGAGATCACCGTAGATCTACTATCTCACATGATTTCAACTTAAGGAACTATCAATCCTTGGATTTTGGTCTTGTTAATTTTCTGAAACAAATAATTTAGGAGTTTTGTTTCTTTTTATTCCCTCCATCAGTGACTAGATTGTCAACATTAAGAATATTCTCACTTTTCTCTGTAGAGAAATGTTGTCTATTTTCCATTTGAAAAGTGTTGAATATAATGGTTTAACATGTTTTTCATTGTCGGATATCTGAGTCTGCTTTTATATTTCTTGGTAGGTGTTATGGAGATACATCCAGGAGCAGTTAATAGCATTCCAAATAAAGCACATGTTGAAATTGGTATGTTTTGGACTCCCAAGAACCAATCATGATCATTTTCTTAGTTGATGCTTTTGTTAAAAAATAAACCATAATCTATATCTCAGGGATTGGTTCTATCATTAGGCTGAATTTTTAAGTGGTAACATGTGTCGTTTCATTTACTTAGCTGCTTATGGAATTTGGCAATCTATGGTATTATGCTTTATTAAGTTTCAGCTTTAGCTACCCAGTAAAATTTCAAATTTGTGAATGATAATATGCTCAATAGCTTAAAATGTTTGGGCTTGGGTTTCTTTTTTTTTGTTTTGTAAAAGATACTTCTTATAAGTAGAGAAAATATTTACATCAGGAGCTGAAGAAAAAGAAAAAAGGTATATGCAGAGAGCCTCATACCCTCTTCTTGAGGGCCACTAAAACAGCTATAACATCAGAATAGGAATTCGGATATAAATTTGGCATCCTTAATTATCAAAGCTCCTTTGGCTAGGAGTTGCATATGAACCTCCTCGATAATTGAGAAAACACATCCAATAGAGTAACCTCATTATCAAAGACATCCTTGCAACGTAACTTCCAAATAGTATATAGTTTTATAAAGCTGAAACTCTCAAACAATGCCAAATACCAGATAAGGAATCCCTAATCATAGATCTGGAGTCCCCTAGCAGAATTGCACGGCTTTTAAATATCCCTATAGAATGTATGTCAGCTAGGTTTGAACCTGAGCTGAACAAGAACAAGCAAAAGAATATTCCCATAAAATATGCTTCACTGACTCAGACCTTGAGCAACGAGGGAAAAGGACATTCGAAAGACCACTTTTGGCCAGTCGGACCTTCGGAGGGAGACCTTGATATATTACCAGCCAAGCAAAGCCATGGATCTTATAACAAGCTCTAATCAACTAGACACCATGCAGCCATCGAATCCACTGGCTCTCAACATCTGTAGAGACCCATCGGGCATTAATGATGGGAGAAATCTCTTGCCACAGATGCAGGATGGAGTAGATTAGGGTAGGGCATGGGTTTCTTAAGTCTTTGTTATTAAAGTTTGTACATATGTGGCTTCATGAGTGCAGTCTGCAATATTCAGCAATTAACATCCAAAAGCAAGAAGAAATTAGCATCCAAAAGCATGATCTATGGTTTAAACTATAATACATAGTCAACTACATAATACATACTAGTGACTACTACATAGTCAACTGTCATACATCATCAATGATCAAACTCATCACCACTGCTAGAACTAGAAGAAGAAGAACTAGAAGGACTAGCAATGGCATAATCATGTGGCTCAAGCTCAAAATCCTCAGGATCAAGGTCATCTGCAACTGCAGTAGTAGTACTAGCTGAATGCCTACGTCGACTAGAAGCACGAGGTTGACTAGTGCCTTCCATGTCTGGAATCTCTGGATCTATATCTGCACGAACTGATGGTAATAAAGGATTTGCATCCAACTGAACCTCAATCAAGTCCTCCATCTCAATATCTAGATCCAAATTAGCATCATGATCAAACTCTTGCACTTGACTCTCCACTACCCAATTTGAGGTTGGATCTATATCATCGGACACAATGGGATTTGTATCAAGTCTTCTGTTCATCACTTGGTTGTGCCGGAGTTGGAGGTTGTACTGCACGAAAACTAGATCATTTTATCGTTTCTGCTCTAAACAGTTTCTCTTCTTTGCATGAATCCACTCAAACACAGACCAATTGCACCCACACTTGGAAGAGTTGCAAGTTTGACTCAAGGCCCGAATTGCAAACTTTTGTAATTGGGGACATTGGCCACCAAATGACTGCCAACAATGTTCTGCAAATGCAAAGAGTCAAGACAAAGTTAATTCAACAAATTAGATTGTGAATTTGGATAAAAATTGAGGTATTTACAATTTAAAGTTTAAACAACATAATTTAATAAAACAATGAAATAGATTACCTGGTTGGTCCACATGTTTTGCAATATTAGCCACATTTTTGCCAAAGGTACTTGTGGCTTTGGTGAAAGAGCTGATCTGTTGGTGTATCTCCAACTGCTCCATCTCATTTGGGACCATGCGCTTAAGGCACTCATACAATCCATCATTCACCTCCTCGCTTTGGTCTTCACCAAACTAAGCTCTATAATGATACTTTGGGTTTAGGAAATACCCAACTGCATGTATAGGGCGATGGAGTTGATTGTTTTATCTCCTATCAATGATATACCAGATATACCCATATTTACCCCCTCTATCCTTGTATGCTGCCCTTATTTGCTCCTTTGCTTGATCCTTAGCCTCATAAATGTAGCCCATGGAATTTTTTTCCATCCACCAACCACAACACCTTAACAAGTGGCTCAGTAATTCTCATAACCTTTATTGTTTTTTTCCAAAATGAAGAGCTTTTTAATTCTCTTCTTGGTGTCTTTTCCATCTTGTTTGCGGGCCCATTGAGATGAATTCCACTCATCACTTGAAAAGATTTGCTCCAAGTTCTGTGCTTGGGAAAGGAGAGATTGCAACATGAGGAAGTGAGTTGCAAATCTAGTAATTGCAGGCCTAACAAGTTCCCTGCCCTATGTGTGTCTCCTCATCAAGCTTAATAGCCAAGTGTGGTTGTAGATGTACTTGGTGATGCTTTTGGCATGCTCTATAGTGTCCTTGATCCAATCCTGTTTGCATATGTCCTCAAGCATGAGGTCTATGCAATGCGCTGCACATGGGGTCCAAAATATGGTTTTATGTTTTTTCTGTAACATCTGACCAACAAGAACATAGTTTGAGGCATTATCTATGATGACTTGCACAATATTAGCTTCCCCTACATGCTCAACAACCTCATCCAAAAGATGAAATACAAATTTGCATCTTTCACCTTATCATATGCATCACATGATCTCGAAAACATGGTTTCCTGTAGGTAAGAGAAAAGGAAGTTTATAATGGTACGATTCTTTCCATCCATCCATCCATTTGACATCAGTGTATCATGTTTTGACCCACGACTGTTTGAATTCCTTTAGGTATTCCTCTATGGACACAATCTCTTTTTGCAAAAGAGATTCCCTCAAGTCATGCATACTAGGGCCTTTGAAGCTTTTACTAGTAGCTAAAAACAACATCCCACATAGATTGGAAATAAGAAGAGCAAGTAACATTGAAAGGGAGATTAACATCATAGCAACATATAGCTATGTACTCATATGAAACTTCTTTGCACTGCTTCCTGTGGGCATCTAAGGTGTGTAGAAGTTTTGATTAAAATCACAGCTTCTTCATTCACACATTTAATCAAACACTTAGCTTAACTAGGGTTCATCATTAATCTGACTTAGCTGATCAACACTCTGATTTTTAACTTGAATAATAAACACCAAGGCAATAAAAAACAGTCAGTAATAAGAATATAAACACAGTAGATTTTTAGGGCCAAGCTCAGGGCAAAACCCTCACAGGGGAAAACCCAAAGAGATGATTTTATTGATATAGAGTTGTTATCATGAATCTTGTAGTTTCCATGTAAGGTGGTCCTATCTAGGATGACAGAGGGGAAAGGCAACTAAAATCGCGATCTACGATATCCAAGACCTCTGAAAGAACTCAGATGTCATGCTAGTCAAGGATACCGACACTTTAGACCCAATACAAATTCTAAGCCTAGGAGGCGTCCCTATAACTAAGATAACCCTAAAATTTGTGTTGCTGGAAACGTGGGCCCCAAGATTGTTTCCAGTGTTTCTCCGTTTTGAAACTCGGAAACGCGTTTCTGTACAGATGAAACCCATTTCCATCTTGAAAACATGTTTCGTCCATACAGAAACGCGTTTCTGTATGGACGAAACATGTTTTCGAGATGGAAACGGGTTTCGTTCGTATGGAAACGCGTTTCAGATACGGCTGCAGTTAAGTAGGTCATGTTTCCAAAAAAAATGTTGCCATGGGGCAGTAGGTTTTGGTGATATTAATGGTAATGTTAAATTCTTAAAGTAAAAGTGACATTCTCCTTATCTTTTATTTTCCATCAAATTTTTAACATTACCATTAATTGTTTTAGGATGTTTGAGAGTGGTCCTAACCTCATCGGACTTCATATGCAAAAAGTAGAATTTTAGATCCCATTCAAAATTCAGTAGACTTAATAGTTTTTAGGATTTCATGATTGCAAAGTTTCCACCAGATTCTATCATGTATGATTCATGAGGGTATGGAATTGTCATTTAATCAAGCAAATCAACCCCTATATGTATCTTGATGTTGGTGGTGTTGATTGTTGAACTCCTCTGTCATGACATTAATAAAAATATAATCTTCACTCAAACAAAATCACTTATTAAGCATGGAAAGTTTTTTCTACCTTATTTTAACAATTGGATTAGGAAGTTTCATCAAAATGGTAGGGTGTTGAGTTGTTGACTAATGCCCTTGGAGGATCAAGTTTAAAATTCAAGTTAGAGACAAAGGCCTAGAGGAGGGAGGCACAAAGTGTTATTGATTAATAGGATCTCAATATAGGCAATGATTTGTCGACATGTATGACTTATGATTTATATTTCACATTTATTTTTTTAAATAAAAATTGTTCTTGCTCATATATATATATATATATATCGCGTTTCCTTGTTTCCAAAATTTTAGGGTGTTCACGTTTCTCTTGTTTCCTCGTTTCCCGTTTCGTCCCCGTTTCCCCGTTTCGTGCAACTTAGCCTAAAATTAAAGAATGTAAGTGGATAACCTAGGGAAACTTGATTAAATCTCTTAGTAGGGTAGTTAATTAGAGTTTTGCACAGTTACTAAGAGAAGACAAGTATTTATGTGAAAAGCCCCAATTTTACCATAGGGTTTTAAGCATGAAAAATTGGATCTAATAAGGGTAAATGGTGAATTCAATCAAAATTAGACACTCGGATTGATTGCTAGGTGTAAGATTAGACAAATCGAGGTGAAACTAGCAATACCTAGTTTGCGGAACTAAAGATACCCACTTCTCCCAAGGAGGGCGTCTTCCCCTAGAGGATGGCTAGTGCGTTAGATGGGAAAATGGAGTCTAATGGTCACGAAAGTTTAAACTAAGGGGTTTTAATTTATTTCGAAGGTGGGTTTTAAGTTTTAAAGCCAACCGCAAACTAGAATCTACTAAACTAATAGATGAGGGTTTTAAATGAGGATTTCGCTAGAGAATATTTTAAACTAATGGAATAAAAATTCAAAACAAGAGATATAGAGTAGATCTTACCCGAAAAATCTTGTAGATGCCTTGCAAATGATGATTTATCCCATCTCGATCAATTTGAAGCAATTCAAATGAAGCACCAAGTGAAATTGATTTGCTCAAGTGAGGTAGTGCACCCCTGTTACCTGCACAGTCAAATTATCGAAGTGAGATTTGCTACACAAGAAAAATGAACAATAGGTGCAAGAAAAACAAAGAGCATATCAAAGATCAAATATACTTCTGAAAAACCCCCTGATTATGAAAACATTTTCAAGAGAAACGAGTTGGGAGATCCACAAAAACGCCCCAGGAGAAAATGCCCTCCTGCATGCAAAACGCTATCTTCCTAAAATATTTGATACCTCGGAAAAATATTTCAAATGCTAAGGAAGATAAACTTTCCAATCATAGACAAGAATATCCCACAAAGAAGATCCAATAATTTCTTCAAAAATCTCTTTATTCAAATATCTAGAACGAAGACTACAAAATTTTCTGATGGTACAATAAGGGTTTCTCTTCTTTATATAGCTTTCGAGAGACACAAGCCCTAACTTAATTTTTCATCCAACTCTTGAAATTAAAACATCATCAACGGTGGAGATCACTTTTACACGGATCAATACATGGATCAACATGACTAAGTCAAGAGGGTGGCGAATTACCACATAAGTCCCATTGTTACATCATGATAAATCATTATTTTTACAAGTTTGACACTTAGAAGACATGGGGAGGTCATTAGGGGATCCCCCCCATACATATTTCTAAAGATACAACTTGGCTTACACACTTTTATTTTGGCTATTTTGTCCAATTTCGCCCTATGGGGAACGCCTTCCCTAAGAGAGCCAAGAAAATAATCCGGAACATCAAACTAACTGAAACTGATGGATATATGTCTGGAGAGCCATAATAAATCATCCAGAGAAATTCCCTTTCCATTTCCTTGAGCACACAAGCCAAATCGATTTCTTCAGTGATTTCCTAGTTCATTTTTTAGTGCTACATCCTTTGAAGCGTTCAGGATGAGAATAGGGGAAAACTGAGTGCATTGGATGATTTGGAGACATAGACGAATGGTATAAGTGACTACTCATACCCCCTAGAACATTTCAATGCTCTAGGTGAACCAAAAAGTCAACTCTATCAAATTTGTGGAGTCCAATTCTCACAGTACCAAGCTGTCAAAGTTCTGAAGTTGTTGGGGGTCTCAAAAGCCACAGTTTTGGAGGTCACAGTTCAGAAGTTGTTTGAAGAATACATCTCTCAGGTTTAGATATGACAATGGGTGAGCAATGCACAATGAATTGACAAAAGGTGATATGTTTGATTTGATATTGAAGTAACAGTGACAGTCATAACAGAGACACTTTGTGTGATGACAGTGAGGGAGGAATTCTTGATGTATGCACAGTAATGACCGTGTTACTATAATGATAGTGACATGCTAGTTCTTTACAATGACATGACATAGATGACAGTGACATACTATGCTTGACAGTGACATGACATAGATAACAGTAACATGCTAGTTCCATCCTTGACCCATTGACACTGAAATGATGTGTTGATTTGCCATCTACCTTGAAAGTGATATACACAGTAAGTGTTGAAGACAGTGATGCATTGAATGTGTGATCCAAAATGATGAGGAGCACAACCGACGTTTGATGACTGACATACCTTTGAAGACATGAGCAGACGATGAAGATCTCCAACGGATTGAGTTGATGACAGTGATGACATGTGACATGACAGCTGTTGAATGAGCAACATTTGATTGAGTGGTAGAAGTATGTGAAGGCAAGCTGGGTCTTGCATCTCTTCTTAGTTAGAGATAAGAAAACCAAGCTGGGCCCTGTTGATAGAGTTGGTGCTCTTTAGTCAGTTGGTGCTGATGATTGCGAAGATTGAAATCTTCCATTGTACTTCACATCAAATTATAAATAAAGTTTACTATACTAGTCTTGTGATGTGTATCTTATGATCTATGTTTATGACATGCCTATGCAGTTATATGATAATTGTTGATTAGTTGATGATTATTATGTACTAGGTAGTGTTACGTTGATGATGAACTATGTCTAAGTTTTGATAAGTGAAAATTGCTAGAAGTGCGTGCACACTGATTCACTCCCCCCCTCTCAGTGTGTCATTGTGTCCAACACCCTTCTCTCTTTCTCTTGGTCAATCTTTGATTGAGATTTCAAAGTGTCGTTCCTCAGTCTTTGATGGAAGACCCTCACTCTCTCCGCTCTCATAGCTTCAAGATCTGTTCCCTCTATCTCAGAATTGCACCCTTCTTGGAGAAGTGCGCCTCTCTCTCTTAGGAATGCGCCTCTACTCCTCTGCTCCTCAATCTTTGAAGAGATCCTGTGTGATGATATCTCACACAAATGGAATGATGCGCCCCCTTAGTTTCGGAAGGAAGTTCCCTCAACCTATCAAGAATACGTCCTCAATCTCTCTCGGATGAATGTGCCCTTCCTCATGTACTAATTCACCCTCTCCATGCAAACCTGTCGCCCTCCTGTAGCCTCTCACTATCTAAACTTGTTTCACACAAGTTCGGCTAGTGTGATGATCTCTCACACTACTGGAATGATGTGCTCCTATTAGTCTTTGAAGGATATGCACCCTCACTCTTTGCTTAGCCCTCTCGCCTCAAGAAGTGCGCCCTTAGTCTCTAAATGTGCGCCCTCATCTCAGATCACTATTATCTCACAAGTATTCAAACGACACTAGTCTTTGACCCTTTGCAACCTTTTATAAGCTTTTGGTGACTTTTAGGGTTTCAAAACCCTAACCTACTTTTCATGCACATGCATCAAGTACTTTTCATGCACATGCACATGCATATCTCATGCACACGTAGCATGTAGATCTCATGCACATGCATCATGCAAATCTCGTGCACATGCAACATGCATATCTCATGCACATGCAACATGCATTCCTCCCATGCACTTGATAAACGTCTCATAAACTCTATGCATGTTTCAACCATTGGATCCATGCCAATTGGTAGAGTGTTTCGCTCACCCTACAGTCATGTCTACTCTGCTAATGTCCCTTCATGCTAGGCATGGTTGCATGAAGGACATCCCAAGATACAAATTTCAACAATAAGACAAACCCTAGCTTGAATGAATCACTTGTTGAATTATTGTAACTTCGAAGTGTATTCACTCCCCCCCTCTCAGTGTGTCATTGTGTCCAACACCCTTCTCTCTTTCTCTCGGTCAATCTTTGATTGAGATTTCAAAGTGTCGTTCCTCAGTCTCTGAAGGAAGACTCTCACTCTCTCTGCTCTCATAGCTTCAAGATCTGTTCCCTCTGTCTCAGAATTGCACCCTTCTTGGAGAAGTGCGCCTCTCTCTCTTAGGAATGCGCCTCTACTCCTCTGCTCCTCAATCTTTGAAGAGATCCTGTGTGATGATATCTCACACAAATGGAATGATGCACCCCCTTAGTCTCAGAAGGAAGTTCCCTCACCCTATCAGGAATACGTTCTCGATCTCTCTCGGATGAATGTGCCCTTCCTCATGTACTAATTCACCCTGTCCATGCAAACCCGTCGCCCTCCTGTAGCCTCTCACTATCTAAACTTGTTTCACACAAGTTCGGCTAGTGTGATGATCTCTCACACTACTGGAATGATGTGCTCCTATTAGTCTTTGAAGGATATGCACCCTCACTCTTTGCTCAGCCCTCTCGCCTCAAGAAGTGCACCCTTAGTCTCTAAATGTGCGCCCTCATCTCAGATCACTTGTATCTCACAAGTATTCAAACGACACTAGTCTTTTACCCTTTGCAACCTTTTATAAGCTTTTGGTGACTTTTAGGGTTTCAAAACCATAACCTACTTTTCATGCACATGCATCAAGTACTTTTCATGCACATGCACATGTAGCATGTAGATCTCATGCACATGCATCATGCAAATCTCGTGCACATGCAACATGCATATCTCATGCACATGCAACATGCATTCCTCCCATGCACTTGATAAACGTCTCATAAACTCTATGCCTGTTTCAACCATTGGATCCATGCCAATTGGTAGAGTGTTTCGCTCACCCTACATTCATGTCTACTCTGCTAATGTCCCTTCATGCTAGGCATGGTTGCATGAAGGACATCCCAAGATACAAATTTCAACAATAAGACAAACCCTAGCTTGAATGAATCACTTGTTGAATTATTGTAACTTCGAAGTGTATTCACTTTCTGTACCTCGATGTTCCTATCGTGAGAATCATTTGTATTTCATTGTACCTCGATGTTCCTATCAAGAGAATCATTAATATTGTACTAGGTCAGTAAAGAGTCATGAGGAAAACCCCTCCGTTGTAAGTCGGGTCATTAGCACCCTCCGAAATATAATAATATGATGTTTTGAGTCTCCCCAGGAAAGTCGGCCCTGTCAAGTTTAGTGGGGCTGAAATAGTTGAGTCAAAAGTCAAGTGAAAGAAAGAATATAAGTAAGAGTGAAGCGCTCCTCATTTGAACATACAGACACACACTTGTGTAGCGCATGAGAGAGAGAGAGTCTTATTTGCAAGGAGGAGAAAAACCAGTTTGAAGTCTTATCTTTTATCTTTTTGATCATCTATATTTAGGAATCTTTTCTTGCTGGGATTTTTCCCTTTAGGGTTTTCCCAGGGTAAATCTGTGTTGATCTTGTGATACTGTTTCTTTCAGTGATCCTGTATGCTATTATTATTGTGAAATTGAATTGAATGCTGATGATCTAGCTTAGCATAGAGAATCTTAACATGGTATCAGAGCTAACTTGAATAGGACAACTTTCACAAGGTAAAAAATCCCTCTCCCTCTCCGACAAGAAATTAGGGTTTCGGAGAAATTTTGATTTATGAAGATCTAATTGTATAGAAAGTTGCGCCCTCCTAGAATGCATCCACTGAGCCTGAGATCGAAGTTTTTGAGTGGGTAGATCTCCGGGAAAGTCAAACCCTAGTTTGACATTGGACCAGAAAACTGCAGAAATCCAGAAAACCAGAAAACTGCATTGCAGAATCTCACAAGTCAGTTTTGAAAGGTGAAGACTTGAGATCTCCAAAAACCAAGCACACCAGTCAACTCGCCTCAGTCAAGCGCATCTCTTGCTAAGATCAGTTTTTCATTTTCAAGAATTTTAATTTTTTGTAATCTCGTAACAAGATGGCCCCAAGCACCAAGCTTGAGGACAAACTAGAAGGCATAGAGAATTTCCGATCATGAAAATATAGAATTGGCCTCATTGTCAAGGAGAATGATCTTGACAAATATATCGAGGAAGAAGTTGCAGAACCTAATGAGGATGAAGCTAAGGAGAAGCACAAGAAGAATTTGATTAGGGCACAAAGGATTATTGCTGACTCTATCAAGGATCACTTGATCCCTCAAGTGTCATCCAAGAAGACTCTGAAAGAAATGAATGATGCCCTAGCAAGGATGTATGAAGGAAGAAACATCAACAGAAAGATGAATCTAAGAGCTCAATTGAAGAGCACCAAGATGAGTCATGGAGAATCCATCCAGGACTATTTCACAAGGGTCTCCCAGTTCAAGGAACAACTAGAAGCCATTGGAGACAACCTTGATGAAGATGAGTTGGTTATGACTGCTCTTAATGGTCTCACTAGACCCTGGGATTCATTCATCCAAACTATGTGTGCCAGAAAGGAAAGCATGAAGTTTGATATTGTATGGGAAGATTGTATTCAAGAGGAGGCTAGAGTGGTCAATAGAGAAGCTCTACTGAAGGAAGATGATCAAGCCCTAGCCACCCATACCAAGAAAAGAAGAAGTCAACCCAATTTTAAGAAGGGAAACCACAAGGAGTCTCAACCTCCCAGAAGGTTCCAAAGAACAAGAGATAGTCTTCCGAAGAGGGACTACTCTAGCTTTCAATGTTTTCATTGTGATAAGGTAGGACACATTGCCAGAAATTGTCCTTTGAAGAAAGAAGAATACAAGAAGAGGAACTACAACAAAAGACATTATGCACATCTAGCTGAAGATGAGGATGAAGAAGAAGAAGAAGAAGGACCTCAGAGAAAGCAAGCAAGAGAAGAAGATGCAGAAGAGTCTGTACTATTCTCTGCACTCTTTGGGTCTGTAACACCTAGAAAAGACACATGGCTTATTGATAGTGGTGCTTCAAAGCACATGACGGAACAAAAGAAAATTTTGTCAAAACTTGAAGAAAGGAACTCTCCTCAGAAAGTATCTCTATGAGATGACTATCAATATCCAATCAAAGGAATTGGTGAAGCAAGCTACAAGCTTGATTCAAGAAACCCCTTGAAGATGAAGGAAGTTTTATTTGTACCAGGTCTAAAGAAGAACTTACTTGGTATCTCAGCATTAGATAAGAAAGGATATAGAGTTGCATTCATAGATAGACAAGTTTTCATGTGGCCCAAAGGAAAATCAATTGAAGATAGAGTTGTCATCGGTCAAGAAGAAGGAGCACTGTATAAACTCAAGGGACATTTAGAAACAACCCTTGTTCATGAGACCACTAGCCCTAGTGAACTGTGGCATAGGAGGCTTTCCCACATAAATTACAAAGCACTACCTCATGTGAACAAAGTAGTGACGGGACTACTAGACTTGAAGATCAACCATGAAGGCATTTGCAAAGGATGTGCAAAAGGAAAGAATATCAATAATCCATTTCCAAAGAGTGAAACAAAAACTAAAGGTATGTTGGAATTAATTCATTGAGATGTATGCGGTCCAATGTCCTCCACATCCTTGAGTGGTTTTGAATACTATATTACATTTATTGATGACTATTCAAGAAAGACATGGATATACTTCTTGAAAGCAAAGAACGAAGTGTTTGAAAAATTCAAGGAATTCAAAGCCTTGATAGAAAACCTTCCAAACAAAAGAATCAAGACACTCCGATCAGACAATGGCAAAGAATATACTTCAAAAGAATTTGAAGCCTTTTGTAAAGATGCTGGAATCAAGAGGGAACTAACTACTCTCTACAATCCTCAATAAAATGGTGTTGCGGAAAGAAAGAACAGAACCATCATGGAGGCAGTGAAGACAATGATATATGATCAAGATCTTCCAATGCATCTATGGGTAGAAGCAACAAAAATTGCTGTCTATGTACAAAATAGAATATCTCACAATGCCCTTGGATTTAAGACTCCAGAGGAGATGTTCACGGGAAAGAAGCTTGAAGTAAGTCACCTCAAGATATTCGGTTGTCCAGTATATGTTCACATACCAAAAGAGAAAAGAACCAAGTTGGACCCTTCCGGAAAGAAGGGAATATTTGTTGGCTACTGTGAAGTATCCAAGGCATTCAGAATTTACATTCCTGGATTCCATCACACGGAAATCAGTAGAGATGGAACATTTGATGAAGAAGCATCTCTCAAGAGATCCAGAAAATGTCAACATGAAGAAGTATATGAGGAAGATGCACCTTCCAGAAATGCAGAGGCTACATTCCTCCCTAAAGATGAAACACCTGAAGATCATGATATGATAGAACCACAAGAACCTCCCACGATGGAGATATCACGGAAGAGAAAGCTAGCTTGGGCAAGAGAAATTATACAAGAAGCAGAAAGATATGGAGCTCCAGAAGGCTTCACAAGGATAAGCAAGAAGCCCAAGCCATTTTCCAACTATGTAGCTTTAATGTGCGATCTTGTAGATCAAGAACCTACAAACTATGAAGAAGCTGTACAGAAGAAATAATGGGAAGAAGCAATGACGGAAGAATACCAGTCAATAATGAAGAATGATGTGTGGGATATAGTTCCCAAACCAGAAGGCAAGAGTGTGGTATCTTCCAAGTGGATTTACAAGATAAAACATGCAGCTGATGGAAGTATAGAGAAATACAAGGAAAGATTTGTGGCTAGAGGTTTCTCTCAGAAAGAGGGAATTGATTATGAAGAAACATTTGCACCAGTAGCAAGGTATACTTTGATTAGAGCCATCATGGCACTTGCATCCATGATGAAGTGGAAATTACACCAGATGGATGTAAAGACAACCTTCCTAAATTGTGTGATTGAGGAAGGAGTATACATATAACAAGCACAAGGGTTTGAAGTTGAAGATAAACGGACTCACATATCTAAGTTGAAGAAGGCCTTATACAGCTAGAAGCAAGCTCCTAGAGCTTGGTATGGAAGGATAGATAGTTTCTTGACAATCTTGGACTTTACCAAGAGTAAAGCCGACCCTAACCTTTCTTTACTTCAAGGTTATAGATGATGAACCTGTCATACTATTACTACATGTGAATGACCTATTTTTGACTAGGAATGTGAAACATATTAAAGAATGCAAGAAGAAGCTCGCTGAGGAATTTGAGATGAAAGACCTTGGATTAATGCACTATTTTCTAAGTCTGGAAGTGTGGCAAAGTTCAAAAGGAATCTTTCTCAATCAGGGAAAGTATGCAGTAGAAATTTTGAAAAGATTTGATATGTTGGAATGTAAAGCCATGGCCACACCCATGGATACCAACATAAAGTTGCTGGATGATGAATCATCATGGTTAGTGGATATGACTCAATAGAGACAGATTATTGGGTCGTTGATGTATCTAACAAATACCAGACCAGACATTTGTTTTGCTGTGAACACCTTGAGTTAGTATCTAGTTCAACCTAGACGTGTTCACCTGGTAGCTGCAAAACATGTGATGAGATATCTGAAAGGAACTATGGACTTTGGTCTATACTATGATGGAAACCATGACTACAGATTGTATGGCTATACAGATGCAGATTGGGTTGGAATTGTCCCAAACAGGAAAAGCACATCTGTGGATGTTATTGTCTGGGGTTTGCTATGATTTCATGGTTTAGCAGGAAACAGTCCAGTGTTTCTCTTAGCACGGATGAAGCAGAATATATAACAGCTTGCTCTGCTAGTTTTGAAGCCATATGGCTTCGGAAGCTGATGTCAGGTCTATTTAACCTGGAGTTGGATAAGAAAGTGATTCTCTATGATAACCAGAGTTGTATAAAGATGACAGAGAACCCAGTGTTCCATGATAAATCGAAGCACATTGAAATCAGGTATTTCTACATTCGAGATATGATACAGAAGGGAGCCATAAAGTTCCAGTATGTGAGTATCGATGAACAAGTTGCTGATGTGTTGACAAAGCCTCTGTCTTGAATAAAGTTTGAATACTTTCGAGACAAGCTTGGTGTTGCTTGAAAAGACCATCCCAGAAAGGGGGAGCAATGATGTTGCAGTAGGGATTGTATCATCCCTAGACACTTGTCCTAAAGTGATCCGTAGACTTATGTCTCCGAGAAAGAAGCAGGACCACATCATCCTTGGACGAAAGTCCTAAAGTGATAGGGAGTGATTATCCTGTAATAGTATCCAAAGACTTCGGTCCTCGAGAATGTGGCAGGATTGCATCATCCTTGGATCTAAGTCCTAAAGTGATAGGGAGTGATTATCACGTATTAGTATCTGGAGACTTCGGTCCTCGAGAATGTGGCAGGATTGTATCATCCTTGGACCTAAGTCCTAAAGTGATAGGGAGTGATTATCTCGTAATAGTATCCAGAGACTTCGGTCCTCGAGAATGTGGTAGGATTGCATCATCCTTGGACCTAAGTCCTAAAGTGATAGGGAGTGATTATCTCGTAATAGTATCCGGAGACTTCGGTCTTCGAGAATGTGGTAGGATTGTATCATCTTGGACTTAAGTCCTAAAGTGATTCATAGACTTTCGTCTTCGTATTGTGGATTGCAGGTTGTTGCTGGTGATGATGATGTTGCTGATCGAAAGATCAAAGTATTGCTGATGATGTTGCTCAAAGTATTGATGATGATGTTGCTGATCGAAAGATCAAAGTATTGCTGATGATGTTGCTCAAAGTATTGATGATGATGTCGCTGATCGAAAGATCAAAGTATTGTTGATGATGTTGCTCAAAGTATTGCTGCTGCTGCTGATGATGATCGAAAGGTCAAAGTATCGTTGATGATGATGTTGCTAATTGAAAAAGACTAAAATGCTGATGATGACGTTGTCGACCGAACGATCAAAGTGTTGCTGCTGCTGAAATTGAAGATGAAGACTATATGTCAAAGATGATGAAAAAGCTTCCAATGATTTATAGATGTATCGCCCTGATGATGTTGAAGATGCTCTCTCTCCTTCTCCTACTGTTGTTGTAGAATACCCTTCTCGTTAAGGGGGAGTGTTGAATTATTGTAACTTCGAAGTGTATTCACTTACTATACCCCGATGTGCCTATCGAGAGAATCATTTGTATTTCATTGTACCCCGATGTTCTTATCGGGAGAATCATTAATATTGTACTAGGTTAGTAAAGAGTCATGAGGAAAACCCCTCCGTTGTAAGTCGGGTCATTAGCACCCTTCAGAATATAATAATATGATGTTTTGAGTCTCCCTAGGAAAGTCGGCCTTGTCAAGTTTAGTGGGACCGACCTAGTTGAGTGTGTTATCCACTAATTTTGCACTTAGTTGGATTAGCTGAGGAGCCGCCATTTTACAAACATGATAAATGTTTGTTTCCGGTGTATCAGATGATCCGCCTTTGTGCCTAGCCTGTTTTGGCGAGTCAGTTTTTGTTTTGAATAATTATGACCATGGCCCCACGGGGTTTGTAATAAAATGTGCTAGTAGGGTGTTTTTGAGTGGTTCGGTCTCTTAAGACGTAGAATTTCAACTAAGGTATTCTAGGGAGTTTTTTGCCCTTGACAATTATGCTTTGCGTATAGCCGAGTATAATTGACGAGGTTTTCTCCCGCTTCCTCCAAAGCTGGAATGCCCGATTTTGAATTCTGGGCCTTGGGGGGTTATTAGAGCCGAACTGAGTATATATAAACCTACTAGACATTGTTAGAATAGACTATGGTCATGTCCCAAGTAACTAGAACCCTCAGAAAAAATTCCAAATTTTTTTTACCTGACGCGTCAAAATTTTAATTTTTTAATTTTTCTTAATTTTTTAATTAAATTTTTTTATAATTTACATGGAAAAATTCAATTTGTAAGAAGTCAGACATCTGGAACCCGAATTCAGTGATTAAAGGCTCTAACCTTGAGTCAAAAATCATTCATGATCAGCCAGCCAGCTAGCACCAAGTTTCAGATCATCATTCAGCCACAACTCATATTTTCTCAAAAAAGTCAGTTTTGGGGAAAATATTGATTAATTAATAAAAAATGATTATTTTGGAGAAAATCCAAATGTCTCCAAATTAAACCGAATTCAGTGAAATAAAAGGCTAAATGACATGGCACGAAGCATTTATGATGATTCCAATCAATATCGGTCAGTTTCAGATCAAGTATCGGAGTGTAGCAGTTGAACTATCAGTAAAAAATTTGCCCTCTTTGGTCAAATCCGTTTTTGGTTGAAGTGTGGGTTATCTATTGGTTGGGCGATCATTACGAGGGAGGATGAGCCACCTCACCCCCCCTCATTACTCCAGCACTTAGTTACAAGTCAGTTGCAGCTCAGTTCAACTCCAAATTATCATGCCGAGCTCATTCAATGACTCCATTGTTACTCTTAGTTTGGTTTTAGGGTTTTAGCCTTCTCTCTTTGTATAGATAGAGGCTTTTTGAGCTCTATTAGGATGGATTTTTGTGTAGAGAAACTCTGTCCAAACTCTGTAATGCTTGTTTCTTTTGCAACCGTGGAATAAAATTTTAAGGCTTTGGAGGCATACATGGTTTGCTAATGTGGATGAATACTTGGGGAATGAGGTGAAATGTTTCAATTTCTTTCTTTTCTTGCTTAGGATTGGATAATAGCTCATGCTTTAGAAGGCTTTTATAAGCACGTAAGATTGATTATTTGATGTTCCAATTTAATCTTTTATGGTTTGTTTCTTATGAATTAAAAGTAGTATTGATTATTCAGTTATATGATATGTTCTTTTATATTTTTATTAACCAAGCATACATGATCTAATCCATTTCTTGCAAGTGTTGAGTTGAAATTGTGCAGGTTATCTCATTGAAGCGAGTAGGAGTTTGAGCTCAGGTGCATCCTCTCCTCTCGAAGCCAAGGAAACTTCTGGATTCTCAAGCTTCAAACGAATCCAAACGCCATCAAAGTACCACAGGTTTGAGTGTTTTCTTTCATCATTATTCATCTTTCAAAATTCATAAAATCTTTATTTTCTTGGGTTAGGGCACGGTTTGGGCTAAAGTGAACATTCATTCACCAAGCCTTTGCCCTGGTTGGCTGCCCTGTTTGTATTTGCAGCCTTTTTGGCCTTTTTATTGCAGCCATTCTTTCCTATCCTTCGCTGTCCCCTTTTTCCCACTTTTTTACATTTTGGACAGCCCTCTTTCGTCCTCTTTCTTCACCTTTTGCAGCCCCTTTTCGTCCTGTTTTGTGACCATCTTTTGGGCCTTACTTTCAGCCTTCTTCATCATTATTTGCAGCCTTCTTTCTTCGATTTGCAGCCCTTTTTTTCCCTTAGTTTCCAGCCTTCTTTGACTTTCCTTTTGTCCTCTCTCCACCCCTCTTGCCTTACCTTTTTTACTCATTTTTTCTTCCTTCTTTTGGGTAAATTTTGAGTAGTTTTTCCTATCTAGTTTATAGATCTAATTTCAAATTATTTTTATAAACTAATATCATAACAAGTGTGTGTCTAGAGCTCTTAGTTTCAGGCAGGTGAAGGAGAGTCCAAAGGCCACAAACAAGCAAGAAGTGCAAAAGAACAAAAAGACTCTCTCCCTCTTCTTTCATCCCCTTCTTTCTCTGTTCTTCCAAGAAGCAAAGAACAAGTCACCATGATCATTGTAAAAAACTAATAAAAAGGGCTACTGGGAGCAAGTCTCCTTTCTTTTCTACTTCCCCTATTTGGGGGAAGTGTGTCTTGTGTTACTTTTCATGTTTTATTAGTGTAGTTTCAACTCTAAGTACTTAGCTTAGTTCTTTGATTAGACTTAGTTTTCATTTCCACTAATTGCTAGTTGTTCTGAGTATAATCACTAATTGTTAGATTGATCATTGCATTTTGGTATCTTACTATATAATTGTCAATCATAAAAAAAACCAAAATCTCTTGAATCTCACCGTAAGGTGGATCAAGAGTGCTCTCTGTCAGAGAGTTTAATCAAACCATCTTCATCTTAATTGTTGTGCCTGATATTGTTTAATCAATTAATTCTTAAGTAAGACTCTTGAACTTGCAGAAACACAAGTCAAGAGCACTCTCTATTGGAGAGCATCTTTAGCATTGCATCATCCTTGCATTAGTCTCATCTAGATTAGATAAGACTCTTGAACCTTCGTCATAATACAAGGTCAAGAGCGCTCTCTGTCGGAGAGTCTAATTAATTAACTTAATAAAACCTTCAACACACACACCCCTTTTAATTAATTAACTTCGTTGATCATCCTTCACCTAGTATGCTCTGCCGACTTTCGAGTTGGGCTCATACTCAGAACGGTGAACGGACTTGTTAAGTTCGCACAAGAGTAAATTAAAACTTTTACCCCATAACCAACGCACCGACGTTGTTTTGATTAAATACTGAGGCAAGTGGGCAAATTCCAAGTGTGGGTGCCGGGCAACCCATTCTGGGCACAATTAGTTAAGTTATTGAACACTTAGCTGTGATCCCAGACAGGTCCGTCATGTCTTCGAACGGAGCCACTGAAGGTATTTCTGGCTAGGATATCCAGACACTTTAAAAAAAATCACCACTAAAAATTCTTAAAAAAAAACCTACCAAGAGCACTCGCACAATCTAATACTCACTAGCTTAATTCCTAGTCTTCTATTTTGTTCACGCATTTTATTGACTCCATAAGGCACTGGTCCTTTGTTATATTTGAATAATTTTCTATCTTGATCAACTGTCTATGGTTCATTTCAATTCTTATATCTGAATGCATCTTTATAAAGTCTTGAATTATTGTTTATCTTTTAATTCTCTTGATAGCAACGTGGATTGCTTTGTCTTATGTGTCAAATTCATAATAAACAAACACATTTAATTACAGTAACTCCTAAACGACACCCATCCGTATCCGTAACCAATTAAAACACTTTAACCACATTGAGCCATAGAAAACTCTTTGTTAGGGACTACCCCCCTTGGCTTCGTTAGGAGTTAGCTTAAACGGAGGAGCTAGGAGTAGGTGACAGTACCTAGCTCTGTGCTTGCCCCCAAGGTCACACCTCTCCCACTTTCCTAAGTGAGGAGACAGCTTTCGAAAAGTTTTTACTGTTGGTGTGCAATCGGCGAACAACAGAGTGAAAAGTCAAGTGAACGAAAGAATATAAATAATAGTGAAGCACTCCTCATTTTAACATACAGACACACACTTGTGTAGCACATGAGAGAGAGAGAGAGAGAGAGAGAGTCTTATCTACAAGGAGGAGAAGGACCAGTTTGAAGTCTTATCTTTTATCTGTTTGATCATCTATATTAAGGAAGCTGTTCTTGCTGTGTTTTTTCCCTTTAGGGTTTTCCCAAGGTAAATCTGTGTTGATCTTGTGATACTGTTTCTTTCAGTGATCCTGTATGTTATTATTATTGTGAAATTGAATTGAATGCTGATAATCTAGCTTAGCATAGAGAATCTTAACATCGCTCACTCCAAAGCCTCTTGTTGTCTGCCGAATGCACATCGTCAATAGAAATCTTTTGGGCTGATGTTTCCCTAAGCGGGAAAGGTGTGGCCTTGGGGGCAAGCAAAGAGCTAGGTACTGTCACCCGATCCCAGCTCCTCCGTTTAGGCTCACCCCTAACGAAGCTAAGGGGGGTGGTCCCTATTAGAAGAAAATCTATGGTTCTTATTCTACGAAAAAAAAGACTAAATCGAGGAGTTAATATGAAATGGATAAAATAACACAATGGACTATTGCAAGAAAGAGATCACATCAACAGCATATGACAATCTAAGCACCATTCACGATATTTTGCAATAATTGATTTAAGCATTGAAAGTAAAACATACCAGTGCCGATGAATACAGAGTGCTTGTAAAAGTGGAGTGTTGTTGTGTCGTGTAAGTATTGCAATTGTCTCGTTGGTCAGTTTTAAAATTATTAATGAGTAATTAAGGGCGTGGGTTAATCGTGGGTTTGGCCCAACAAGTCAAGTCCCTTTGAGCTGAGTGCTAAAGCGGTAATACCAAGTGTGCAACGGGGCGAGGATGATCCTGCTTGGAGTATCCCCTGACTCTGTAGTAGTTACCCTTTGCAACCTCCCGAGTTCTCGAGAAAATGACTTGTGTGGATTTTCCTATTAAATCTAGTAACTCGTATCCCTTTCTGATACAACCAACTGATCAGACAAGCCACAACGGTGCAGAGGATATGGGGAAGGAGTCTTGGTTTATTTTATTAGAGACGTAACATTAAGTTGTTTAGATGATGATCAGAGAGTCTCTTTCACCTTTCAGGTGCTCGGGATTAAAAAATTAAGAACAAATAAATAAAAGAAATATTTTCTAATTACCATGAATCTCTTTCACCCTTTCGGGGTACTTGGGTGAGCGTGGGGTAAGTATTTCTTTTACTTCCTTAATCAAATAAACAACTAAATAGGAAATAAAGATAAAACTAACTAAAATTGGAAAATCATAAACGAGACACCGACACAAATCCCCCCAGGGGGGATGGGGAGCGGGCTTTGAAGAGCCTACCCAAAGTCTTGTATTATGGTATTTACAAAGCTCATGAGAGGTGAATGCCTTTGGTCCTTACAGATCTGGATCCAAAGGCTTACAGGTTTTAAAAAATAAAGAGGAAGAAGGAAGTTGCTCCGAGAGGCCTTGGATGGCCTAGATCTTTAATTTTCCAGTAGCAATTCCCCTTGTCTTTGCATGAAAAATGTAAAACCAGCCACTTGAAATGCACCACATGTTCCAAATCGGTTGTTAAAAGCATAAAAAATTCAGTACTTAAATGATAAACAATAAGACTAAGTACTTAAGCAATCTAGATCTACTCAGAATACAGATTTAAGATTAGTATCTAGCAATGTACTTAAATAAATCAACGTTTGAATAAAAAAAAAAAAACTAATTTACTTAAGCGTTTATAAAATAACCATAACCAAAGAGGAAAATTTGCTTGAAGAAAGAAGGATCTCAAGCCCCAGCTTAAATGCAGTGAAGAATCGAAAGTTCCTGCAGTACAAGAAACATTAACTTTTAAACAGGGAGTAGTGAAGAGAAAGAGGAAGCAACTGAGTTCCGGGTTGTCCTTCACTTGTGATGATCTGCAAAGCTATAAAACCTCAAACAAACAGGGATCAAATCCAGTGTGATAACATAAAATAGGATGCAAAGAACACTAGTATTACCGACTACATCATGTTTTTTTCTAATCTGTTACCAACTATTTTGTACAATAGTTGAACTTCCTATTGAGCCGCCAGTTATCGAGCATGATGAATGCTCATCTCCAGAGTTCAGAAGTTCAGTGTGCTCCAGAGTTAGCCAGTTTTGGGCTAATCGTTTTATTTTTTGTAAATACATGTTCATACACCCTTGGGGAAATTGTAAACAATGTCCTAGCATTTAATTTTTTATAAAAGGCTCGACTTCCCAGACTTGAGCATCAAGCCGACTAGCCCACAGTGTTTTTTCCCTTGGTTATTATTGGTTGTTGAACAAACGACTAATAATTTCTGAGTTTTTCACTCACATCTCCAAAGTTGGGGTAGTTGTCTTGGTGTTTTGGCCTTAGGAGGTTATTAGAGCCTTCGTGTCAGTGTTTTTCAACATGCTAGACATTCCGATTGAGTCGTATGAACATGTACTATGCCCCCCTAAAGTTTTATTTGATTCCGAGAAAAAATAAATTTTTTTATTTTTTAAATTTTTTTATAAGCCATTTTTTAATGGTTTAAATGGAAAAATTCAAAATGTAAAAAATGTGTGATCCAGAGTCTGTTTTTGGCGTGGTTGGGCTCATTTTCAAGCCTGGAGCAACATCTTTACCCCAGGGGCCACTTTCACAATGTTTGGCCAGCTGAAGCATCCCGAAAGGCATCATTTGGCTAAAAGAGCTTCAGAATAGCATTTGAATGCTAAATTTGGATAAAATGCACTAATGTCCAAAGATTAAAAAGTCAATTTCAAAGTCAAAATTGAATATTTTATTGGTGGAGATGACTTGGCATGTGGGCCATATTGGTGTGCGGCCCTCTTCCACATGAAGACATCTTAGAACTTTGGTTTAAAATTAAATTTTGAGATAAGTTATAAGAGAGGGTGCCGTGAAGCATGAGGATTCACGCTTATGTGGAGTTGGTGATGAGTGGGATTGGGGGGACCCATCCACACTCAAGTTATTAAATAAACCATGGCATAAACCAATACATGTGAATGGTTTCAAGTTAGTGGTGACGTTAATCCAAGCTTGAAGCTCACGCTGGCTTGTTTGGTGGGTGCGAGTGGGTTGTGGTCCCCTCCCCATGTGTTGGATCATTTTTTGCTTTGGTTATATCAAGTGGGAGCTAAACTTATGTTATGAACCATTCATCAAATCAATCACGCCAATTCCAATGTGCTGTACCATTCGCATGAGGAAGAGGCTCACGTGTGGCTTGTTTGGTGAAGGTTTTGGGTGATGTGGCTCCTGGGGTTTGAGTTGGTAGCAGAGGTGGCATCTACCTCTCTAGTTCCACTATTGATTAGCTATGTTCAACTCAGTCTTCAGTTCACTTCAAGATCAGTGCAATTAGACTCTCTTCTTAGTTCATAAATTCCCCCTTGGGGCTTGGTTTTTGTTATAAATAAGAGGTCTCTTCTCCCTTTTGAGGGTGGATAATTTTTGCAGAAAACCTCTGGTGAAACTTTGTAAATGCTTCTTGCTTTCATGGAACCATTGGAATAAAAAGAAAGGTTTTGGAGGCTCATGTGGTGTGATATTGTGGATGCTTGTACTTGATGGATGAGGTGATGCTATTTTAGTTTTATCTTTCTTGTCAATTTGGGATTATGAATCTATGCTTTAGAAGGCTTTTTCAAGCACATAAGAACATGTATTTGTAGTTTCAATTTATCTGTTTATTGATTTAATTTTAGAGATCGAAAAATAGCATTGTTTTATTTACTTATATTTCATGTTGCTTTTTTATTTCAATTTGTGAACAATAGATGATCTAATCTTTTGTTTGGCAAGTCTATGAGTTGTTGTTTTGTAGGTCATTCCATCCTACCAAGCAGAAGGTTGAGCTCAGCCATATCTCCCTCTCTTGGAGTCAAGTGCAATTTCCAGTAATTACTTTCTATGTGAGATCCAAATGTATTTCAAAGATCCAAAGGCTTAACTGTTTCCTCCCTACTTATTTACCTTTCGAAGTAAAAAGTCTTATTTTTTGGTTAGGCAAGGTTTGAATTTCAAGCTACATAATTTTCACCAAACCATGTGCCCTTGTTGGCTGCTCTCTTTTGCTAGTTTGCAGCCTCTTTCTTCCTCTTTTCCACTTAGTTTGCAGCCTATTTCCTCTCTTTCCGCAGCCTCTTTCTTCACCTTTGTTGCAGCGTTCTTCCACTTTGTTTGATGCCCTCTTTCACTTTAGTTTGCAGCCCTCTTTTCTCTTTCTTTGCTGCCCTCTTTCACCTTAGTTGGCAGCCCTCTTTTTGCCTTTTTCTCCTCCGTTTCATAGCTTCTTGTTCTGTTTGATTTCCTCCGTTTTCATTGTAGAAGTTTAGTTTATTTTAGAGTTAGTTTGTAGATTTGTTTTTATTTTATTTTTTGACTAACGTTTAACAAGTTAGTGTTCAAAGCTCTTGTTTTCAGGGAAGTCAAAAAAGAGCCCAAAGGCTATAAGCGAACAAAGGAACAAAGAAAGAGCGAAAAAGACAAAAACACCTCCCTCTTCTCTCTTTCCCTTTCTCACCTTGTTCATTCAAGAAGAGGCAAAAAACACCAAAGCATTGTAAAAGAAATTAATAAAAAACGAGTGGGATAAAGGCTCCCAGACCCCACTTCCCCCATTTGGGGGAAGCCCGTATCGTCCCTTGTTTTCTATTTTTACTTTTCACATGCATAATAATTGTTTAGAGTAGATTAGTCTCTTTACTTTCATAAAATAAAACTTTGTTAGTGTAGTTTTATTTCAGTCTTGCTGCTTTTATTTAATTGCTAAAAGAAAAAGAAGGAACCCAAAATCTCTTGAATCTCACCGAAAGGTGGATCAAGAGTGCTCTCTGTCAGAGAGTTTACTGTTAGCTTTAACCTTTCCGACTTATTTGTTGATTTAATCAATCCGACCGTTGCTTTCCCGAGTACCCGAAAGGTGAAAGAGACTCTTCGGTCGTCATCTAAACAACTCACAGTTACGTCTCTAATAAAATAAACCAAGACTCCTTCCTTGTATGCTCTACATCGCTGCAACTTGTTTGATCAGTTGGTTGTATCAAAAAGGGATACGAGTTACTAGATTTAATAGGAAAATCCACACAAGTTATTTTCTCGAGAACTCGGGAGGTTGCAAAGGGTAAGCACTACAGAGTCAGGGAGCTACTCCAAGCAGGCTTATCCTCGCCTTGTTGGACACTTGATATTACTGCTTTAGCACTAAGATCGAAGGGACTTGACTTGTTGGGGCAAACCACAATTAACCCATGCCCTTAATTATTGATTTAATAATCTAAAATTTACCTATCGAGACACTGCAATATTTTCATTGAGACTACACTAGCAACCCACATTTGCAAACACTCTTTTCATTTTGACATTGGTCTATTCTGTTCTTTTTTTTATAAGTGAATCACGCAATGTGTCATTGAATATTGTGTATTTGATTTGAGTTAAAGTGTTGCTAAGGTTAAATCGTGTTTGCAGTATTTGGTAATCTTTAATTTCATCCATTTCATATTAACTCCTTGATTTAGTCTTTTTTTTGTAGACTAAAAACCATAGATTTTCTTCTAATAGGGACCACCCCCCTTGGCTTCGTTAGGAGTTAGCCTAAACGGAGGAGATGGGATCATGTGACAGCACCTGGCTCTTTGCTTGCCCCCAAGGCCACACCTTTCCCACTTAGGGAAGTAGAGTGCAAATTTTTTTTGCTGTCGGTGTGCATTTGGCAGACAACACAATCTTAGCTAGTTAAACACAAATAAGCAACTTGAAAACCTCAAATGCCTATTTTATGGACTAGATATAGCCTTCTTAAGCTGAAAATGATACCACAATTTGCATATGAAGAAATTAAACTAAGCTAATATCACCTCATGAAGCACAAGTATTCACCATAAAACAGATCTTGCAGACGATGGACCTCCAAAGTCTTCACTTTTATTCGTTAAACAATTACAGAGCATTACAAGAGCAGAGGTTCCTTCCTTTTGTCCAAAATGAGGAAGAAGAGCCTCTATTTATACAAAAACCAATCCATAGGGGGGAATTAATGAATTACGGATCAACCCGGAGTTAACTGAGTTAAACCAGAGGTAGATGCCATCTCTCCTACCAACTGAATCCCAAGAGCGACATCACCCAAAACCCTTACCAAACAAGCCACACGTGCGACTTCTCCCTCCTAATGCGAATGGTACGGCAGCTTGGCTTGGATGAGGATTAGTTTGAAGATTCAATAGAAGGTTCGAATCCAACGTATGATATAACAAAGGTTTAATAATGAAGGGGGAGGGGTCCACCCTCACCCCATTGGCACCCACCTCCACGCTAGTGTGAGCCATATAAGAGTTGACGCCAACCAACTTCCACCATTCGCTACCATAACTTAGACCAAGGTTATACCATTAACATATGATTTCTTAACGTGGAGGGGGTCCACCCCATCTTACTCACCTTATTTTCCAATAGCGCGAGTGTTCATCTAGCTAGCGTGAGCTCCATATTGATGTCACCTCATATTTGAATTAATTCGTAGCCACTTTAAACCACGGCTTATACTTTACTATTACATTATGAAGAAGGTCGTGAATCAATGGGGACCCATGCCAAGTCATCCCCACCGATAAAATATTAAATTTTTTGACTTTTTGAATACTTTGACTTTGTGCATTTTGTCCAAATTTAGCATTTAAATGCTATTTAGATGCTTTGTTAGCCAAATGATGCCTTTCATGATGCTTCATCTGGCTGAAGCATCGTGAAAGAGGCCCCTGGGGTAAAGATGCTGCTTCACGCTTGAAAATGAGCCCAACCACGCCGAAAATGGACTTCGGATCACACATTTTTTACACTTTGAATTTTTCCATTTAAACCATTAAAAATGGCTTAAAAAACAAAAAAAATTATTTTTTCTCGGAATCAGACGAAACTCTAGGGGGACCTAGTACATGTCCATACGACTCAATTCGAATGCCTAGCATGTTGAAAAACACTGACATGAAGGTTCTAATAACCTCCTAAGGCCGAAACACCAAGATGACTACCCCAGCGTTGGAGCTGTGAGCGAAAAACTCAGAAATTATTAGTCGTTTGTTCAACAACCAATAATAACCAAGGGAAAAAACACTCTGGGCTAGTCAGCTTGATGCTTAAGTCCGCGAAGTCGAGCTTTTTATAAAAATTTAAATGCTAGGACATTTTTTACAATTTCCCCAAGGGGGTATGAACATGTGTTACAAAAATTTTCGAATAGACTCCCAGAAAAAGGCTGGCGGACATCTGAACTCTGATCATGAACAAGTGTACTTGTTCAATAATTTAGCGGCTCACTGAAAATCTACTAAGTGCAAAACTAGTGGATAACATCTGGCTCCAACTGCGGGACGTGTGCTCGATCTAGTTTCTTATGCAGGGAGAGAATACGAGAACACCAAAATCTTTGGTTTCTATATCCTGTAAAAACATCTCAACTTGACAAGAAAACCTCAGTAGCACAAGTTTTATGAAAAAGAGCCAATGATCCAAAAGTTGTTTTATTCAAAGGAATGACAAAACTTAACTAAAAATTATTTATTACTAAGTACAAAAAGAAAATGCGAACACTAAGGATCTTATTTCCCTATTGTAAACATAACATAAAAGGTTAGGTGTAATAAAAAATCCAATGTAGCCACCTAAGCATTTTATTAATATAAAAAAGTTTTGCCTTGTCTTTGGTTACTAGCCAAAGTAAGGACACAATTTCCAGAAAATGCAAACCTGTGTGATGATCCAGAATGGGTGATCGGGATGGGGAATCATAGGCATGAATAATGTCGTCGAACTTCTTCGCAAACTGGTAGGTGCTCTTGCAGGATTCTTCCATCCAAGATTGGATAGGACTAATGTAAAAATCTGTATGATGAGGCAGATCATCATACTCATCAAAAGGGCTTTCTACTGATAACTCTGTGTGTAATCAAAAAACTGCTCCTAATCATAAGGAACATCTATATGTGAAGATGATGGCTGAGGAAAAACTTCAGCTAGTTGCACCCCATCTGATTCTTCACTGCATTGCTTGTCCAAGTCCTCATTACAAATACTCAAATACAACTCTGACTGATCATATGAAAACTTTGACTGTTCTTCTTTACAACTTTCATAAGTCTCAGAATAAACACTCCCCTCGTTGGACACATCATAGATGGGATTCCCAAAAATATTTTCAAAAGTATCATAGGTTGGATTTTCAACAAAAGTCCAATAGTCATCATCTCCACCTATGCCAGATATGAGAGATGCCTCATCACTGGTATCAAGTCCCTGGCTACACTCCTCATTCTGCTCAAAACAATTTTCTTCAAAAAGCTGGGTTTCAAAAATATCACAGGGGACCCAACTTTCCAAATATTTGTCATCTGGTGGAGAGCATGGAGGATTCACATCACACAAAACTTCTAAGATTGGATTTTCAATTAAAGTCTCGTGGTCATCATCCATGTCAGGTGTAAGGGACTCTTCATCACTTGTATCATGCTCTTGACTGTACTCTCTCGCTTGGCTCTAGGTTTCTGTGGTGATAGGATGGAGCTGCCCAACTGTGTTAATGTAATCAGGCTCTCTTGAATATTGTTTTGCCTCTCTCCAACTTTCTCTGAAAATATTCTGCATGTCACCTACATGGTTTATATACTCAGGCTCGCTTGATGATGCTTTAGGACCACCACCCTCTGGAAAACCATGCTTCTGAACATAGCATCCATAATGGTAAGAAGATTCCTCATGAAAGTCTTTACATGCCCTACAAAATGGCGTGTAAGGTTCAACCATGTTAGCAGCCTCTAATAGATGAGGAGGCCTCTATTCATGGTTGGGTGCTTTTCTTTGCCAATTAGTTTTTGGAAGGAATGTTCTTGGGGCAAGCCATGACCGCGTTCTTTCTATACTGATAACCTTGTCCTACATTTCTTTCATTTGGGCTAGATGCTTGTCTTCCATTCTTTCAAATCTTTCCTTCATTTCCATCATTTGTTTTTTATAGGAATCCTCTTCTTTATGCTCATTCGACTTTAAAGGAGTTGAGGACCTTGAATAACCAGGAAGGTTGGATTCACCTGAAGACTGCATATTTCTGTCTATTTTGGCTGCCATTTCTTGTGTGTTTATAAGAGTAGTGGGTTCTTTATCCCTCATCTGATATTGCATATTCCCACTAAGTGCTTCAATGTAATAAAGCAAGACGGATGGTGCAGGTGGTTTATAAGTGGCAGGAATGGCATTGGATAGTTTTGTGAATCTTTGGTTAAACTCATCCATAGTCTCGTTTTCCTTCTTCTTTATGTTTGCCAATGAAGCTAGTTGATGCCTAGGTTCCTTCTTTTCACCAAACTTGTTAGTGAAAGCAGTCTTGAAAGCTGTGAGTGTAGCAAAAGAGTTGTCTAGTAAATTGTTGTACCAGTCACCAGCCCTTCCATCCAAGGAAATAGCAAAGAGTTTCATATAAACATCATCATGTTGATGCGTAGGATCACTGATAAAAGCGTTAACACATCTGGAGAAACTTCCGAGATACATGGTTGAAGTGATGGCATCAGTGCCAGTGAACATAGGGAGATTCTCTACAGCTTTGTCTGGAAGATGATGGGGTTGACTTGCTATCTGAGAGAAGTCGAGTTGAGTAAAATACTCACCCATTATGTCAGAAAAATAATTTTGATTATTATTTTCTTCAAACAAGTTACGAATGTCTAAAACAGACTCAGATCCAAGATTCTCAAGGATCCTATGAGACACTAACTTATTCAATCTACTCCTATAAACCTGTTAAGGTTCGGGGATGAAATTGAGTAAGCCTTCAGAGTTTCTTGTAGTTGAATACCTTGGTAAGTTATTTGACAATGGAGTCACTAAATGGATTGAAGTCTAATTTCAGGAGTTGAATTGACTAAAAATCTATTAAGAAAGGTAAAAAACTAAGAAAAAACTAAGGTTAAAGTCATCTAGGAACAAAAAGATTTGTCCCTGGAAACGACGCCAAAAATGTTGACATCGAATGCATATTGTCAGTAAAAATTTTTTGGGCTGTTGTTTCCCTAAGCGAGAAAGGTGTGGCCTTGGGGGCAAGCAAAGAGCCAGGTGTTGTCACCTGATCCTAGCTCCTCCGTTTAGGCTAACTCCTAATGAAGCCAAGGGGGCTGGTCCCTATTAGAAAATCTATGGTTCTTAGTCTACGAAAAAAAATACTAAATCTAGGAGTTAATATGAAATGGATAAAATAACACAACGGACTATTGCAAGAAAGAGATCACATCAACAACATATGACAATGTAAGCACCATTCCCGACATTTTGCAATAATTGATTTAAGCATTGAAAGTAAAACAGACCAGTGCCATGAATATGGAGTGCTTATAAAAGTGGAGTGCTGTTGTGTCGTGTAAGTATTGCAATTGTCTCGTTGGTCAATTTTAAAATTATTAATAAGTAATTATGGGCATGGGTTAATTGTGGGATTGGCCCAACAAGTCAAGTCCCTTCGAATTGAGTGCTAAAGCGGTAATACCAAGTGTCAAACGGGGAAAGGATGAACCTGCTTGGAGTAGCCCCCTGACTCTGTAGTAGTTACCCTTTGCAATATCTCGAGTTCTCGAGAAAATGACTTGTGTGGATTATCCTATTAAATATAGTAACTGGTATCCCTTTTTGATACAACCAATTGATTAGACAAGCTACAACGGTGCAGAGCATAGGGGGAATGAGTCTTGGTTTATTTTATTAGAGACGTAACAATGAGTTGTTTAGATGACGACCGAAGAGTCTCTTTCACCTTTTAGGTACTCAGGAAAGCAACGGTTAGATTGATTTAAAAAATTAAGAACAAATAAATAAAAGAAATATTTTCTAATTAATCCTACCACGAATCTCTATCACCCTTTCAGGGTACTTGAGAGAGTGTGGGGTAAGTATTTCATTTACTTCCTTGATCAAATAAACAACTAAATCAGAAATAAAGATAAAACTAACTAAAACTGGAAAATCATAAAAGAGACCCCGACACAAATCCCCCCAGGGGGGATGGGGAGTGGGCTCTGAAGATCCTACTCAAAGTCTTTTATTACGGTATTTACCAAGCTCATGAGAGGTGGATGCCTTTGGTCCTTACAGATCTAGATCCAAAGGCTTACATGTTTGTAAAAATGAAGAGGAAGAAGGACGTTGCTTCGAGAGGCCTTGGATGGCCTAGATCTTTAATTTTTCGGTAGCACTTCCCCTTGTCTTTGCATGAAAAATGTAAAACAAACCACCTGAAATGCACCAAATGTGCCAAATTGGTCGTTAAAAGCATAAAAAATTATGTATTTAAATGATAAACGATAAGACTAAGTAATTAATCAATCTAGTTACTTAGAATAAAGTTTTAAGATTAGGATCTAGTAATGTACTTAAATAAATCAGCCTTTGAATAATCTTAAAAAAAAAAACTAATTTACTTAAGCATTTATAAAATAACCAGAACCAAAGAGGAAAATTTGCTTGAAGAAAGAAGGATCTCAAGCTCTAGTAGTGAAGAATAAAGAGTTCCTACAGTACAAGAAACATTAGCTTTTAAACAGGGAGCAGTGAAGAGAAAGAGGAAGCAACCGAGCTCCGACTTCTCTTTCACTTGTGATGATCTGCAAAGCTATAAAACCTCAAACAAACAGGGATAAAATCCAGTGTGATATAAATAAGATGCAAAGAACACTAGTATTACCGACTACAACATGTTACTTTCCGATCTTAGCTAGTTAAACACAAATATGCAACTTGAAAACCTCAAATGCCTATTCTATGGACTAGATATAGCCTTCTTAAGATGAAAATGATACCACCATTTGCATATGAAGAAATACAACTAAGCTAATATCACCTCATGAAGCACAAGTATTCACCATGAAACAGATGTTGCATAGGATGGACCTCCAAAGTCTTCACTTTTATTCATTAAACAATTACAGAGCATTACAAGAACAAAGGTTCCTTCCTTTTGTCCAGAATGAGGAAGAAGAGCCTCTATTTATACAAAAACCAATCCCCAGGGGGGAATTAATGAACTAAGGATCAAGTCGGAGTTAACTGAGTTAAACAAGAGGTGGAACTGGAGAGGTAGATGCCACCTCTCCTACCAACTGAATCCCAGGAGCCACAACACCCAAAACCCTTACCAAACAAGCCACACATGCGACTTCTCCCTCCTCATGCGAATGGTACGACAGCTTGGCGTGAATGAGGATTAGTTTGAAGATTCAATAGAAGGTTTGAATCTAATGTATGATATAACAAAGGTTTAATAATGAAGGGGGAGGGTTCTACCCTCACCCCATTGGCACCCACCTCCACGCTAGCGTGAGCCATACCTGAGTTGACGCCAACCACCTTCCACCATTCGCTACCATAACTTGGACCAAGGTTATACCATTAACATCTGATTTCTTAACGTGGAGGGGGTCCACCCCATCCTACTCACCTTATTTTCCAATAGCGCGAGTGTTCATCTAGCTAGCGTGAGTGTTCATCTAGCTATTTAAATTAATTCGTATCCACTTTAAACCAAGGATTATACTTTACCATTACATTATGAAGAGGGTCATGAATCAATGGGGACCCTTGCCAAGTCATCCCCACCAATAAAATATTAATTTTTTTGACTTTTTGAATACTTTGACTTTGTGCATTTTGTCCAAATTTAGCATTTAAATGCTATTCTGATGCTCTGTTAGCCAAATGATGCCTTTCGGGATGCTTTAGCTGGCCGAAACATAGTGAAAGTGGCCCCTGGGGTAAAGATGCTGCTCCGAGCTTGAAAATGAGCCCAACCACGCCGAAAACAGATTCCTGATCACACTTTTTTTACACTTTGAATTTTTCCAATTACCATTAAAAAATGGCTTAAAAAATGG
Organism: Pseudotsuga menziesii; assembly: GCA_001517045.1. Taxonomy (NCBI): domain Eukaryota; kingdom Viridiplantae; phylum Streptophyta; class Pinopsida; order Pinales; family Pinaceae; genus Pseudotsuga; species Pseudotsuga menziesii. The sequence goes on from LPNX010667105.1 coordinate 301,753, forward strand.
AAAAAATATTTTTGCTCGGAATCAGACGAAACTCTAGGGGGACCTAGTACATGTCCATACGACTGAATTTGATTGGCTAGCATGTTGAAAAACACTGACACAAAGGCTCTAATAACCTCCTAAGGCCGAAACACCAAGATGACTACCCCAGCTTTGGAGGTGAGAGTGAAAAACTCAGAAAATATTAGTCGTTTGTTCAACAACAAATAATAACCAAGGGAAAAAACACTCTGGGCTTGTCGGCTTGATGCTCAAGTCCGGGAAGGCGAGCCTTTTATAAAAATTTAAATACTAGGACATTTTTTACAATTTCCCCAAGGGGGTATGAACATGTGTTACAAAGATTTTCGAATATACTCCCAGAAAAAGGCTGGTGGACTTCTGAACTCTGATCATGAACAAGTGTACTTGTTCAATACTCTGGTGGCTCACCGAAAATCCACTAAGTGCGAAACTAGTGGTTAACACCTCTAAGAGAATCCCTCTCTTAGATCTGATCACTCACTATCAATGGTCTCACACACACTGCCAATGACATGATTTCTCATCCTCTCACCTAGGCTGACTTTTATTTCATTACCATATGCAAATATCATGGGCCAATACCATGGACCACCAAATACCATGGGCCCCTTTACATAAAGTAATAACAAAAGCACATTCACTTTGAAGTGATTCTCATAAGTCTGAGAGTTTCTTGGATGACTCCTGCATGCCAGACACTTGGCCTATGCAGAAGTACCTGTCCAATGTCACAAAAACAAACATCCTTGAAGAAATCCCTACCTTGGAAGGTAGTTCAAGAGTGTTACAATATATTATCTTTTAGAATCCCTTGTTTTGAGGGAAAACTATTGGATTTCGATTGTATAAATTATGCCAAGAAGCTACTGGTTGAAAAGAATGCATTGCTTCTTTCCCAAAATCTCTGTCCACTACTTATGCTATTGGGCTGCACATCGTAGGCTCTGTTGTAGCTGCAAGCCATGTGGCCTGAAGTTCATCCTTGCTTTTGTAACAACGTTCAAACTGGTTGCAAACTATTGAGTTTTAGGCTTTAGTTACATTGCCTAGAAATAATATTCTAAAGTAGATCTTAATGTATTCTAAATATTTCAATATTAACTAACCCTGGCAGAATTGTCCTTAATAGTCACATTTAAACAAAATTGGTGCAAAACTGTAAATAAATCAATTGAGATTTAGTTTAATTTAACTGCAACAGCAAGGGATCCTTCAGCCTGGTAGTTTGGTTAGGTTACACTATTATACTTTGATGTTTTGTTTCGGAAGGCAGACTTTATGTGAGAAATATTATCAAGTGAATCTTTTAATGCTAATGGGCTTTTTTGGGACTATAATCTTATTGAGGGCTTAGTAGAGAATGGCATATGGAAATCTAATTATTCAGGGAATTTTAAAGGATAAAGCTCTTTAAGAGCTCATGCAACTTTTAATCTCTGGATTTCCCTTCTGCTAAGCTTTGATTATACAAGACTTTAACAATAATGTATTGTGACATTCTTTTGATTCCAGATTTAAAAAGAAAAACATTTTAAGCAATAACACGGTATGGAGCTTATTTCAAGAAAAGTAACTGTTTTTGTTTAAATTTCTCTCTATTTATTTGCTGCTCATCATACATGTCACAGAGTTGTTATACATCATGCTGACCATATTGTTATTCCTGACTTGAATGGGCACATAAATTGACTGGTTATTGTTTCTGTTCAGACACTCGAGACATTGATGAAGAACGGAGAAATGCTATAGTTCACAAAATTTATCTGTCTGCTTTAGAAATAGCCGAAAGACGTAAAGTTATATTGTCAGAGTTCAATATTGTGAATCAGGATCCTCCCGCTCTTTCTTATGAATCTATAGTTAAAGAAATGGAGCTTGCAGCACAGCAGTTAGATTTAAAGTACAAGCTTATGATCAGCCGGGCATACCATGATTCATTATTCATGGCCAGGTAATTATTTGTGGCAAATAAAGATTGAACTTTTTTATTTCGTGGATTTGCTGCTGGTGTTGTTTCCACACTTTTTGTATAAGCTTATGTAGAGAAAATGTTTGACAACCTTTTAATTTAACTTTTTATTATATTTACAAAGGAGCTTTTCCCATCACCTAGAGAAGTCAGAACATTCTTCAATGGGAGTGTCAGCTATTTTTTCAATTAATTTATCATGGCATTACCTTTATAGGGAAGTAGTCTGAGCAATAATCTACATGGCAAGTTTCTCTTTTCTGCTTTTTTTGTTATTGTTTGAAATATCGTAGGTTGATTGCTTATTTCAATTCAAGCTCCAAGCGATCTGTAATGGATCCTGTTGGCCAAACTGCTGCAGACTGAATGGATTCATTGCTGAAGAGGGAGCGCAAGTCATTGGCCTGACTGGGAAACACAAGAAAGAGGGTGAACAAAAGCTTGGGAAAAAAGATTTTGCCTCTCAAACATTATTACTAGATGCATAACATTTTCTCTGGAATGAGAACATACCATTGTAAAATGAACAGATTCTTTTCTAAAGGGAAAGTGACTCCTTGACCAGAATAGGAATCTATTCACTGCCAGCTTGGGATAAGTATTGTCTCCAAACATTTTGGCAGATTAGAATGAGACCCCAAGGGAAGAGGAGGAAAAAGGGGGGACACATTCCCATCTAGAGAGAGTGGTGGGCCTCCTTGTGTTTTTAAAACAACAGAAGGTAACCCATGGGAGGGGATAAAGCAGGGACTCAGTTCTCTGAGGAGCCACTATTCTATAATAAAAAAGGAAGGAATCAAGGGGACTCAGCTTGGTACAAAGCAGAGAAGAGGACAAGCAATTTCTCTAGGGATTTTGGAACAGATGACAGTGTCTATGCTCCCAACAATAATAAACGGAATGCTCCATGTGACTGAATTCTGTGTATTTTTCAATGTATCAGCTAAGCATATAAAAGAAGCATAGGTTTTGAAGAGAAGCCCTTGCATGATAATAAATTGTTGGATGTGTTTGATTATTCATGTGATAAGAATGAAGGCAGTGATTTTCAGATTAACGAGCATAGTTTGGAAAGAGTTTATTGGAATTTATTTGGGGATCCCACCTATGACATTGACTGAGATGATTTTTTGGAGAAATTATTTGGGGATCACATCTCTGCGTTTTGTCGGTTTATGGAGTCAATTTTCCTTGAAACCTAGAAGACTGCTAAATTTTGCAACAACAGTACCACTAGTTTTGGAATTTTATGGTAGTGAATTGTGTGGAATGAGGTATGCAAAATTCAAATATCAAGTGTGCTAGAGAGAAAACTGAAAAATGGATAGAAATTCATTGAGTGGAAGGGTGACTTAAGGAGTGAAAGTGGATTTCCTTTGGCCTGAAGTTGTATTGCCCCCAACCAGAAGTTTTGGAACCCAGCCTGCAGACAAACTGCTGTGATACCACTTGTAACACACCTAACAGTCGTTACAAAGAGGCGTCACAAAAAGAGGGACAAATAAAACCATATATCCAAAAGGATATATATTGAATACTGATGTAAACTAATATTAAAGATGATACAATGAATATGAGAATAGGTGGTCTTATATAGAATCTAAAGAACACACCTCTACCAAAGGACATGACTATACTAAGAGTTGGCAGATGCAACCCTAAGCTATATTTAATATAGATGACGTAATTAGCTACATTACACTGCCATCCCTGTTCTCCCACCCCAAAATGGATGGAGTCCTTTGCCATTAATAAGGACAACTTCTAACCCATATGTTTTGGATTCTCAAGTTGTCTCTTCAAAAATCGATTGGATGATTTTTGAAGTTATCCTTTGATTTCTCTACTTTTTAGTTATCTGGCCCCTTCATCTATGATACTTATGTGACTCTTTCTTAACTTCTTGCACGTCTACATTATTTGACCATGCATCTCTTTCTTAACTTCTTGCACGTCCACATTATTTGATCATGTATCTCTTTCTTAACTTCTTGCACGTCCACATTATTTGACCATGCATCTCTTACTTAACTTCTTGCACATCCACATGACAATTTAAGACATCTTCCTCTAGATAGAGAACCATTGTATTTCATCGTCTCAGATATCATGTCACCAACCTGGAAGGACCTTGGACAAAGTTGGTCCTACTATAACTTTGCCGGTTTTTCTACTCTTTCCATATTCTTTCCAAAAGTTCCTTAGTTATGTTGCATTATACTTATGTGTCTTTACATTATTAATGTTTTATGAACTTACGTATCAAAGTTCTTTTCATCCTCCGCTAGAATTGCAGGTTCTTCTATTTTGTTTAAGATATGATGTTCCTTGTAATTTTTTACATTGTTTTAGCCAACTTTCTCTAGATACCGGTTATACTTTAGATTGTAGAAACCATTTTAGTGGTTTAGCTTAGGAAACCTGTATGTCCTGTTGTTTATATTTAAATATTGTTAATTTTTCTTATGTTCAGTAAATGTGTATGTCATAGTTTACTGTTTATCCCTTTTTAAATTAAATTATCCTGGTTGTGCCATTACAGGATAGCACCAATGGGAATGATCTTTATTCCATGTTATAAAGGTTTGTACCCTGACCTATTTTTTGTATAGTTTATGCATGGATGGACTTGGCATTATATTTGGCATACGTTGCACTATTTTGAAGATTTCTTTTGGCCTATTACTAGCTTGTATGAATTTCATGAAATGACAATATATTTTTCCATTCTTGTTGCTTATTGCATAATCAACAATTAGAGTATAAATGTCCATAAAGTTGGGATCTATTGCCACAAACACAAGTTTTAAGGTTGTGAGGTTTTGTCCAACTCCATTTGCAAGTTAGATATTCTATTATTGGATAAGAATAATATCAAGTTATATATAGAAAATAGTGATAAATTGTCATATAATGAAAATGGAGATTATTTGGGCATGGTTATGTTGTACACAGGTCCTAGAATACACTATACTTGGGAGTATGTTTTTTGTTTTAGTGATTCATTGCATACACTTATTGGTGGTTGCAATCATGGGTTCTATCACATGGCTAAGTTATTGATGCGAATTTACCAAGAAGAGAAAGCATGGTCCAAGTTCCTAAGATTGCAAATGTAGTTGTTTACAAACTGATTCATGAATATGATGCTTTCTTTTTAAAAATGACTAATAGGAATATGAGGATAAAAAATGCGATAGAGGTTTATGCCATAAATGGGAGATTGGACAAAGCAAACCCATAATGTGAGAATTAATGATCTCTAAGGCAACAACAACAAGATCTGAGCAACAATAACAGAGTAATCTGGAAATTCATGTCAGCCTTGAACCAGTGCTAAGATTAGCATATGGAAGGTACAAGTGTGCAAACTGTTCAAGCATCCCAGGATATATTGGAAGATAAGTGACATTCATATGGAAAACGCCACACCTTGAAGAGCATATTTCTAGATGAAATCTAAAGTTTTGTAGTGTGCCCAATCAAACACAGAATGGAGCAATCAATGACAGATTTTCGAAAGGGTTTCTTAATCCTTGGTTAGACAACCATCTGATGAAGAAACACATTGTTTGATGGCTCAAACACCCATCTTTTTGGGGTAATTTATATAACTTTTGACTGCTCAAAGATTGCAACCTATATATCTGTTTGCATCCCTTCAAGCAGCAGTGAAATATGAGTATTTCCAGATTTGGGTGCACTTCTGCATGGTGTTTTGCAGTTTTTGGAGGCATGTAGCACTGATTTCCTGTAACATCAAGTATAGCAGATCATTCAAGCATGAGTTTTTCTGCTCTTTAAGCATGCACAGCAGGTTCTTCATCCCATTCTTTGTAGATCTGTGGAAGTGCCCTTCTACTTATAGGTTGTTTTGGGTATGGTAGTGAACTAAGTCACCGAACACGTACAAAACCCCCCTCGTGTCCCATGTTAGTTTTTTCAAGATTATAGCAGTATAACTTAATTGCAAATAAACAATAGGATCTCTAGAATAAAGACAAAAGCACAGAAACAAAGAACACAAGAGTTTATCCTAGGAAATCCAATCGGAGAAAACCCAGCAGTCTTTGTATAGAGATGAGAACTTCTAAGAACAGAGAAGAAGAAAGAGAGAGAGAGAAAAGTTTCTCCAAGATAAAACCCCCAAAAAACACTCCTTGTGTTGCGAACTTATCTAGGAAAGAGCGAACTTGCTTGTGTTGAGTGAGTGACGAATTGAGGCACACTTGCCTTCTATTTATACACATTACAAAAACTGACTTTTACCCTAACATGGCTGACATGTCTAATTGATTGGGCCGACCTAACTTTGGTAAATACACAAATAATATTTATTTTATTCTTTTCTTTACTTAATCTTCCCCAGGGTTTACACTAATTCTTTCTAGAGTTTACATGAGTAATTACATCAGTATAATCTCCCGCAAGAGGTACAAGGAAATATGATACAAGTACATGTTATCACGAATCTTGTAGTTGCCCCGTAGAGTGATCCTATCTAGGATGGCAGAGCGAAAGGAAACTAAAGTCGCGACCTACGATATCCAAGATCTCTGAAAGAACTCAAATGTCACACCAGTCAAGGATATCAGCACTTCGGAGTCCGGACTCAATGAAAATACCAAGTCTAGGGGGTGTCCCTATAACTAAGATCCCTAAAAATGACGAAAGAAAGTAGAAGTCCAAGGGAACTTGATTAAATCTCTTAGTAGAATATTTAATTAGAGTTTTGTACAATTACTAAGTGATTACGAGTGTCTATGTGAAAAACCCCAATTTTACCCTAGGGTTTTAAGCATGAAAAATTGGATCTAAGGGTAAATGGTGAAATTAATCAAAATTAGACTCTCGGATTGATTGCTAGGTGTAAGAATAGACAATTGGAGGTCAAACAAGCAATACCTAGTTTGCAGAACTGAAGATACCCACTTCTCCCATGGAGGGCGTCTTCCCCTAGAGGAATAGCCAGTGCGTTAGATGGTAAAATGGAGTCCAATGGTCACGGAAATTTAAACTAAGGGGTTTTAACTTATTTCAAAGGCGGGTTTTAAGTTTTAAAGCCAGCCGCAAACTGGATCCTATAAATCTAAAAATCGAGGGTTTAAAAATGAGAGTTTGCTAGAGAATTTTATAACCAATGGAATAAAAATTGAAAACAATAGATTATGAGTATATCTTACTCGGAAAATCATGTAGATGCCTTGCAAATGATGATTTATCTTGTCTCGATCAATTTGAAGCGATTTTGACGAAATACCAAGTCGAAATGATTTGCCCAAGTGAGGTAGCGCGCTCATCTTCCTTGCACACACAAACTACTGAAAGTGAGATTTCCTATGCATGTAAAGGACAATGGAAATGCAAGAAAATCAGAGTGCATATCAAAGATCAAAGATACTATTGAAATACCCCCTGATTATGAAAACGTCTTAAAGAGAAACGAGTTGGGAGATCCACAAAAACGCCCCAAGAGAAAACGCCCTCCTGCATGCAAAATGCTATCTTCCAAAAGTATTTGATACCTTGAAAAAATATTTCAAATGCTAAGCAAGATAAACTTTCCAATCATAGACAAGAACATCCCACAAAGAAGATCTAAGAATTTTTGCAAATATCTCTTTATTCAAATCTACAAAGGCAAGAGTGCAAATTTTTTTGATGGGATACAAGGGGGTCTCTTCTTTATATAGCTTTCAAGAGACCCAAACCCTAACTTACTTTTTCATCCAACGGTTGAGATTAAAACATCATCAGTGATGGAGATCAATTTTACACAGATCAATACATGGATCAACATGACTAAGTCAAGAGGGGCGCCACTTACCTCATAAAGCCCATTTTTACAACATGATAAATCATTATTTTTGCAAGTTTGACACTCAGGAGATATAAGGGGGTCATTAGGGGGTCTCCCATACATATTTTTAAAGATACAACTTGATTTACACACTTTTTTTTGGCCATTTTGTCCAATTTCTCCCTATGGGGAAGGTCCTCCCTAAGAGAGCCAAGAAAATAATTCGGAACATCAAACTAACTGAAACTGATGCAAATATGTCCGAAGAGCCATAATAAAGCATCCAGAGAAATTCCCTTGCCATTTCCTTTACCACACAAGCCAAATCGATTTCTTCAGTGATTTCCTAGTTCATCTTTTAGTGGTACATCCTCTGAAAATAATAATAATCATCATAACTTCGTTCAAGATGAGAACTGGGGCAAATTGATTGCATAGAATTGTCTAGAGACATTGTAGAATGGTGTAAGTGACTACTCATACCCCCTGGAGCATTGTGGCGCCCCATGACAACCATAATAACTGCAATCTCTAATAAAATCTATGATCTGACCAATAATAAAGTGATAATAATCGCTGATCATGAAATCTGGGGCCAAACTTTGAAAATTGAAACTGCAATATTGATTTTGGGCATGTCTGGAGCAAATGCAAGCACTGCCAAATTTTTAGCCACTGCCTTGGGAACCATGTTTGACTTGGTCAACTGGGTTGACCAAGTCAAAATACCCAAACTGAAAGTGAGATACTGAACTGAGTTGAACCTGCATGCATCCAAGGTAAGAACTGCTCCAAGATGTATATTAAAACCCATCTTAAATTATGCCATTCAGAATCATGGTGACAATAGTAGATAATAATAACAATCAATAAGATATACATGTTTCTTTGAGTAATCATTGAATCCTGTAGATGTCTCTTGTATATGCCATGCTTACAAAGTTTAAATAGTGTGGTAGTGCTGGGTGAGGGTGGAAAACAAGGCTAAGGTAAAGGGAGATGACTTATAGCTGACTTTGACCATATGATCTCTCAAAATGATTACAATTACACACGACCACAGTGACATATACATGACAGATGAACAATATGGGATGGTGGTGTCTCACAAGTGGATGATATGATCTAAAAAGAGCCCATTCAATTCTAACATGTCTACGGCTCACATTCAAGCTAAGAAACAAGCTTCATGAGGATCTTTACTTGGACCCTTGCGTTGAGTACACAAGAAACTGTAGTGAAGAGGTCCTAAGAGACATTGTGAATTAGTTGTTCCTTGCCCCATCTCAAATCAAAAACCGTAGGCTCCATGAGGAATTAATCATTACATTTCAATAATGGTCAACAGTCTTTAGATTTTGCATTTATTTATCCACTGCTTTATTTGGGCCTTTCACAATTTCATTTCATAGCCCTCTTTGAGTTGTGTCTAAGGACACAGTTTGCAACTTTATTTGGGGGCTTGCATGTGTCAATATATAGCATATAACACATAATGCATGTAATGATGGTAGACATATGGCTTCAAGTTTTAGCTGACACTCTTTGGGCAACTAGAGGGGAATATCCACAGTCAGGACCAAACATCGGGGGAAATCGACCAGAGAGGTCAAGGCTTCAAAACTCAACTCGCCTAAGCTCAGAAACCAACACCAGCGGGTTCTCTTGGCCCAGTAGGATCAAGGCTTCGACAAGTTTTGTTGCACAACTCAGAGCTGAGACATAGAACAACATGGGATCCATCATGCATAGGGGTCTGTTGCCGCCTAATTCACACTTTAAGACGCAGGAAAGTCACAACTTGCTATGTGTGTCCTTGGGGGCAAGTGAGAGCTGGGGACCACTGTCACCACAGTCCACAACTCCTCCGTTTAGGCAAGATCCCAACAGAGCCAAGGGGGGTAGTCCCTACGGAAAGACTAAGTTCCAGTTTTATTAATTAATTACAGATTAATTAAAGGGATCTTTTATTAAGAACTAAGGCTAAGGCTTTAGAATATCTAAGGAATGACAAGCAGCATGCAAGTGCACAGAATTCCTTTAATGACAAGCAGACCCTGAGATAAATAAAGACCAGTGCCTATTACAAATGGAGTCTAAAGGTGGATTACAACTTTATAATCTTACAAATGAATTTGAAATTTTAGTTAAAACTAAACTACAGCTTAGGTGTTGTACAACAAAATGAATGAGCAAATAAATAATGAATCAAGATATTAAGCAATATATAGTTGATCTAAATTTATCAATAGTAACCAATGAACAAGATTTACAAGTTATGAACCAAAGAAAGCAGAAGAAAACTCTAAATGGAAATTATTAACCAACAGTAAATAAAGGAAAGATAAACTTTAAATTTGATTTACTTGAAGCACTTTAAACAAATGTTAAGCATTCACCATATGAGCAATTACAGAACAGAAAGTAAATGAAACTGAAAGTGAAGTGTTGGAGTGCTTGCAGTAAAAATAAAATGAAAGTGCTTGTAGTAAAACCTTGAACAGCAAGGCAAAGATAAACAGGACCAATGTTTGTAGGACGTTTTGTAGTGTCTCTTGGTAAATTTTAATAAATTTTATTAGAGTTGGAATCTTTGATTATGTTTTGGAACCGGTGGTGTGACTACCCCGATCTAGTTCTTCTCAAACCGAAGAAAGATTGCTGTTGCGCTCAACAGGTGGGAGCAAAGCCCACCCCTAGCTCACAGGTCAATCCCCAATGGCCCGGTGCTCACAAGGAGGACGTCGATGCGCCTAGAGACTGCCCGCAGCCTGCTACCCCTTGCAGCTTCTGAGTCACCGTTTTTAATCAGCTTAAAAATCTCTAGATGGATGCCTATTAAACTAGGACTTCCCTTTCCCCTGGTCGTATCTCGGAGTACCCCGGAGGGTGATAACTGAGTAGAGGAGCAGGATGTTGGAAGTTGTTGTTGGTCAATTTTAAAAGTTAATTTTAATCTTGATGGTTAAGATACAAGGTTTATTTTGAGTATCAACAAGATCACTAAGCGATGTCCCTTATGGGAGGTGCTGGTATTCGATCTTGGACTGAAAGTAAAGTGTGTTGAAGATTGTAGCAGAGAAATAAAATGTTTATTTAATTACCTAAGCCCTCATTTCTCCTGCTTTTCATATCCAACTTGAAGTCCCTAAAGGGAGATGACAAGTGGATAGAGGATACACAGGATGGGTGAG
>LPNX010667106.1:0-28042 GCA_001517045.1 Pseudotsuga menziesii
TTCAAGTAGGGGTTAGGTCAACTAGGTTAGCAAACTCTAAACCTCCTTGCATGTTGTATTTCCTCGTATAACATGGCAGTTCTTTAGTACTTGATGGGATACAGAAATTCGAAATTACATTTAATCACTTAAAAATAAGTAAGATGAGATCAATGTTTTATTAGAGTTGTTTTCACTCAACATATTAATTCTTTTTAGTAATTGCTAGCGTTTATCCAGCACCCATACTCAATGCTAAAAATAGGGATTTACAAAGTTAGTGCCATTCCAGAGCTCCTCGCTCAACTCTAATTCTAGGATGTACTTGTAAGCTAAACCTAGGGATACAATGTCTAAGGATATGATGTTCCAGAGTTTATGCTCAACATCAACTTGGAAGGCTCCAGGGCTTATGCCCAACACTTCTAATTTTATCTTTTCATGTGCTTCAGAGCTTCATGCTCAACACAAATGTTTTCATAAATAATGTGTTTCCAGATCTTCTCAGTCAACAAAAATATAAACACTCATGTGCTCCAGATCTTCCCTCTCAACACAAAGATTAAATACCCATGTGCTCCAAAGCTCCTCGCTGAACACAAAACATCTCATCAATTTGTTCTTCAGGGTCCACGCCCAACACATGAAATCATATACAAAACTTATGCAATTGGATTACACCCAATATATCAAAAAAATCGTCATGTTCATATGTAGTGGGGTCTTAGGCCTAATATACCAATTAAAACATCAAGGTAACATCATCAGCAATGGGGCTTATGCCCGTAAGTGTTAGGTCAAAATTTGGGATATTAAAAATAGGAAAAGAATAAGATCATAGGTTTCTATTATTTTATGAGAAATATTGTATCAATAAATGAATTGGAATCCTTGATAAAATCATTGCATTGGGAAGTTAGACTTACATACTATAAAGACAAGAAAGGGACCAGTGTATCATAAAACAAAATATGTGGTACTCAACATTGTCCCATATATATATATTCATTTTTACGAGCCCATTAGACAGAATAGATAAGCATCAATTCTATATTCGATGGAGGAATATCTACTATCAAAATATTGTTTCTGTATTTCAAGCAACAAATAGCTATTTCAGATTTAAATTTTGAGGCAATGAAATATATTCGATAAACATAAAATAGAGCATTGATAATAGGTGATAGAGTACTTGGAAATAAACTAATGTGGACCATTCGAAATATTCCTCAATACCTATTTTCAGTAGAAGGAAATTAATCAGGTCCATATTGTAAGGAGAGAGATCAGCAATTTCCAAATCATTTCCAAATTTCTATGTAAACATATCAACCAGAGGTTCAGTAATCAAGATTTAGTTCCAATAGTTCCAAATTTATTCCATCACATCGGATATCTATTTTATTTTTAGTTTATTAATGCCAAAAAAATTGCAACAACCCACAAACGTGGATTTCATATAAAGTTGATTGTTTTTTAATGTAAAAGGAAAGGTGTGGGGAATGGGTGCAATGTTTGTCATTGATATATGTTTTGTATTGAAATATTGTAAGGAGGACTTGATGAATATATTTCATTATTGAAGAAATCCTACCTGTGAGTTTAATATCGTATATTGTATCTTTGTGTTTCACATCTATCTATCTTCTTATTTGAGTGATATGATGATGGATTTAACTTACATTAATTATCTGTGAATTATAAATACCCATGCAGTAAATATTTTACTATGTTTGCTTAAATTTCATTCAAGCACCTTTCATTCATTGTTAGAAAGTTTTTTTAATTGATCAATGTTCTAATTAATGGATGTCTGAGTTGGGATAGACTTATACATTTGTATTGTATTTTTGTTTCCTCTTTCACGTTATTGATTTAAAGTGTCTAAACCTTGAGTTTCCTTTAACCCATGAGATACAGTTGATAAGTTTGAGATATGTCCTTGATCTAGATATTCCAAACCCAATGTACCTTATCCACTAATTTAGGTGCCTTGGCATAGGTTCTCTAGTAGTCAAGAACCATTTCAAGGGATAACCAAACCCAATCTACCTTATCTGCCAATTTAGGTGCCTTGGCACAGGTTCTCTGGTAGTCAAGAACCATTTCAAGGGATAACCAGGGATGTGTTTGTCAAGCTGTCTATTGTATATATAATTCTAAAGTATTTATGGACTCTAGTTTATACTTGGATTAAAAGAAATTATAATAAATATGGTTTATCATAGTATATTTGTGGTTTAATTAATAAGCACTTGGGTGTTTACCTAAATGTAAGTTCCAAATTCCATCACATGGAATCCATCAACCATGATAATCATATTATTTGGTCAAAATAATTACAAATTCATGATTTAAATTCCTATGTTTTTTTAATGTTGTTCTCTTATGCATTAATGTACAAGCTAATAATATTATTGTGTCCACTTCTATATTTTAAGCTTTTCATTCACCAAACCATGCTGTATCAATTTATTGTATGAATGTGTAATAGATGAAATGGTAACCTTTTCATTTTGACAGGTAATGCTGAGTAGGTTTACTTATCTGAAATGGTTTTATAAATTGAAAATGGTGGTAATTATTGTATGCTATTAGATGAGTTTCCTTAAAAAAGGTTCTTGAGGGAATAATGAGGACAAGGAAGGAGACCCAATGTAGTTTGGAAAGAAAGAAAGAAAAGGATAACTTTTTCAATTCATTTTGATGCAAACTCGAAATATTTCAGTGGAAAAGGTACTCGTCAATATTTTACCCCTATGCATTCCTCCCTACAACTACATCCCAGTATTATAGATATTCCACCTACTCATCCTAATCCTGTAAATGATGAGTGGGGGGATTCTAGGATGAGATTTCCTTGTGGTCATCAATTGACCTAATTGTCAACAAGAACTATTATTTCTAGCAATATCACATATCCTACCTCTGCACACTCTTCTACTCAACATCAGATATCGGTTGAAGATAAATGCTTATCACTCAAACTACTTGTTGTTGAAAAAGGGAAGAAGCATGTTAATTCATCCCTAAGATCTGAAAACTCTAAATACTCTCAAACTACTTCCACATACTCAAGAACATGTGTGAAGAAGATTGTAGGTGACACTAGTAGGAGGAATATCTCACTTGAATATGCACACGAGGGGTTCACTCAATGAAATTGTTACATAGCACAACCATTCGTAGGATATTAAATAATATCCCTAATTTCCCTAAATATTGGAAATTGCCTCCTAAAATTTTATTCTTGAACCCCCCTCCCAATATACCTTTCCATTTAAGGAAACCCCTAGTTTCATAAAGTATTGTAGCTATCCATTTTTATCAACCCATTTTCAATACCCCCTTTATACCATATTATCAAGTTGTAACAAACAAGATCCCAAACGATTCTTAGTCTAAGAAAACATGATGCTAAATAAAATAATAGTATAATGTTCATATTGTTCCCACCAGGATTGGAGGGGAGAATGATTTGTTTGTAGTGTTGGATAGTGGAAGACCCAATGAAATAGTAATGGGTAGACAAAATGCGTAAAAGGCTAACCAGTCAAGATATCATTGTAATAAAGAAAGTAAAATACTGATAGTCCAATAGTCATTGAAATGCTTAGAAAATATGAGAATTGTACATGTTTCACACCATAGCCTACCAATCTAGTAATTTAATATTGTGTAAGTACAAGTATATCCAGAGAGACCTCATTTTTTCTATAAGCCTAATAAATTAAAATCCATAAAAATGAAAAATTGGAACCCTTTCATGGATGGACTTTTATACTTTCCTATTAAAACAAACACAATTGATGTATAAACCCAAATGAACATAGAAAAATTCATCGCTTTCCAATAACACCATATGATCATGTGCATAGCTTGGATTTGGGTCATTCAAAGAATCCAAAGATTTGATTCCACTTCCTCTACATTTATTCTTGCAATCAAGGGAATTAACAACATTTAGTTAATTGTTCTTGGGTTACACCTAGTTTTTTCTTTATCTTTACATGAGAGGGAAAAATATCCATTGTTAAGTTTCAAGCAAGCAATAGTTATAAAGATACACAATTGGTGAAACTAATATGATACCATTTCATGGTAACAATAATACATAGGGAATGTAAATAAGGATTTAGATTTTCTCCTATGTTCATGTCAATTCCAATAGAATGTTAAAAAGGATGCCTTACATATAAGAATTGAAATTACAATTATGAATGTGCCAAATATAACACAATCTAACAACTATTCGTACACTAGTTCAAAATGAGGAATTAGCTACTAGGTGACTAAAAATTCTAGTCACCACATGTGTTTCAAGTGAGTTAATACTAAATATGAGCAATTTTGATTGACCCAACTATAAACAACTAAAATTAATGACTAATTTAGTCACCAATAAAAAAATATGACTAGATAATAATTGACAGAGTTAAAAATGAGTAACATAAACGACCATTTTAGTCACGACATAAAAAATGACTAGCTAGAAGAATATGAATTAGTCCTTTTTAATTGTGTCACTCCTACAATATTGGAAAATTACAATCGTGACAATGAAGTGTCCCAATTTAGTAAGTTTTGTAAATTGTCTACCTTCTATCTCCGACCATGTATAGGTTAACAATTCTGAATCCAAAATGGAATTTATGGGGCTATGAATATTTAGTGTTTTTTTTAGGTGGGGATAGTGTTAGGGTTTTGTGGAATATTATTGCACGTGATGTGCTTTAGACGTTCATGTGCATCTTGAAAATATAAAATTACAATTTTGACAATGAATTTGTACAGTTTAGTGAATTTTAACACTACAAATAGATTCAAGGGGTCCCTTAATCCATCTGTAGTGTAGAAATTCAGGAAAATTGTACTAATGCTCATGTAGATTGATTCATGAATGACCCCCTGTGTCACTTGACAAGTACATTTTCTTCTTTCAAGACATCTAATGTACTAGAGGTCAAGTCAAGTTTCAGAGATTCATCATTTCTCGATTTATGCATTGTCATGTCTTGTTTTTTATACCATTGCATTTAGCTCTTCACACTAGCTATTCCCGTATCTCGTTTTACAAAAATCATCATCATTTGATCCTTTCAATATTCGGTTGAAGTTTTGACATGCAAGAGGATTTTACATCTTATTAGTGAAATTAACCAAGCTTGAGTCGTTTGTTAATTTGTTTGTTTTACCTGTTTGCTAGTCTTCTCATCATGGCTATGTTCAGAATGTCCGAAATTTCCCCTAAGCACCTCTTTGCAGAAAAAGGCAATGGCCTTTATTTTTTAAAGTAAAAAAAAGAACCCTAGCACTCCCTTACCATGCCTACAACATCAATGCATCAATAAATCTTGTTTCGAACTATGCAATCTCTATGCTCAGTCCCCAAGTCTACCCTCCTCTCTCTGCAGATGAAACTGGAATGACTCTAATGCCCATAAATTGAAGGTGGTGATGGTGGTGCTACCATGATTGCGCTAGGTTCACTCTTCATAAATTATAGTAAATGTTCACACTATCCCAACAGGTTCAAACATTCAAATAGGAGGTCTATTAAATTTCCATCCACCTCATACCTTGTCCTAGTATAAATTCTCATCCCATCACCACTGATCTGCTTGTTGTGTCGTGTTGTCACCCCATCTTGGGAGTTCATTTATAGTATTATAATATTTATAATTAATATATAATATACAATATGCTAATATATAAATAATTTGTAGATACTAACCTCAAAAATTTTATGATTTTGGACAATGAGCACATTAATTTTGGGTTCAACCATCATTTGGCACATCATCATTACTGTCACCATATAATATCCTACAAAGATAGTGAACATGTTAAATATACATCATATATTCAATGTCTTCAATTTATGTTAGTGTGACAACGATTGGGCCATAACATTAAGCCTAGGCCAATTATAACCTAAACGTGCATTCTTTGTTTATTTAATTTGAAAGTGAGTTTTATCTAGTTTATTGAAAAATATTTGCACCATATGGTTTGACATTAGTTGTAGCATTCCATACATTTACACAAGATTTCTTCAATCTTCCATATATCCTCATTCAAAGTGTACATGCAAAATTCACTAGTTTAAGGAATAAATTGTCTGGCCTATATTGTGTTATCTCTCAAACTAGAAAATCCACCAAGCAAGGTAGAGAATCCACCACCATTGGATATGCACCTATTTTGCATTGTCGTTTTTTTATTCTTCAATGAGGTCATTTTTAAAGTCAATCAATATCCATTTCGTGGTCACATTGGCTCAATTTGTTGCTATAGCAAGTTATTTTGGCGGGTATGAGCTCATGTCATTCTTCAATGGATATCCATTTCATGCTCACATTGACTCAAGATGTGGCTGAAGAAATTTAATTGGGTGGGTAACATGGATCTGTTTGTTAACAAAACTCCCCCTTTGATCCATCTCTTTATCATCTAGTCGATCATTGGAAATTGCTTTAATATCCAAATTATCTAGCTCCTTATCATATAGTCGAACCCTGAAAATGGCTTCAGTCACCAAATCTGCTAGGCATTGGCCATAACACCATTGTTCAACATGTTATCGGAAAGGATTGTGAATGTTGCTCATAGGATTATTCCCATAGGGAGGATCTCTCACATATGTGGATCCACATACCTTTGTTCTATGATATCAGTAATTAGTGTTGATCGAGGCAAATAACATATGATAGAGGATACCCTAACCTCAAAAACTCCAACATGTGTTGTTGATATGGCAGTAGAAGAAGAAGCATCTCAAGTGACCAAGGGCACCGTCAAAACCATAGTAAAAAAAGTAAGTCCAAATATCCTACAAACACAGTTGTTAATATCTGTCAAATCATGACTACTAGGCATTGGAACCCTAGATTAGAACATATCATAAATGAGAGTGATCCATTGTCATCATCATGTACACTTAAAACATACTCATAAATACATGATATGATTTTCTTTAATATATTGCTAACCTACCAAAAATATATTTTACTAAAATGTTTCATGAATGTCACTTAAAGTCACCATCAAAAATTAGTTTCTCACAAATTTTCATTATTCCATCCCTAAATCTATAATTTGAAGACTAATATTTTAATTGATTTTTTTTATTATATATATTTAAGTTTTTTTTTCTTTTTCTACATTTCTAAATTTAATTGATATATATATGCCAAACCCACCAAAACCAAGAAGTGACCATTAAAGTAGTGACAAAATGGTTAAGCATATTTTGATGTGCCCCTTCCCTTCCCGCTCATTTGTTCCTTGCTTCCACTGAGGTAGTTGTCATGTTAATCAGTGATTTGGGGTTTGGGAATTGCAAATAGTCATTGTACAATTTTATCAAAATGAGATGAATTTGGCAGGCTTATGAGTTTCAGGAGCATACATGAAAACTCGTAAACTCATACTGGTGGGGAAGGATCTTGTATTTTTCCATGGAAGGGGCATATTCTCCAACTTTTCCAATCACTGAGGATTTGCGCACGAGCTAAACCCCCCATTTGTATCCTGTAAAACCTCATTTTGGATCCACCTAGGATGATGTCATCCATATAATTGTGTAGTCCAATTAAAGGTCGGGATTCCCAAAACCTTGGAGGGAAAAATATGTGAAGGAGTCATCATCACTATACCAGTGTGTGCAGTCATTCAAAATATCCTAATCCATAGAGAACCTATAATGTATATGTCCACACTGCAAGCTATAGTCCTTCTTCAATTTTGAGTGGATCCCAATTGGCCATGGTTGGGATTGGAAGGGATATTTCTTGTTCAAATTTCTCTGAGTGGGTCAGTTAAAAAATTGAGGAATTATATAGGATCACTTCGCAAGAAATATAATAGGGTAAAATTACAGTATTTGTCTCTAAATATTCATATCCAGGAGAACTATCAAGGTAAGAGACACATAATTCATCTTTAATTTTTGAATTTAGTTGCTAGGAATATTTTAGACATTGAAAAGTCAGATTGTTTTCTCAAATTCGATAGAGGCATGGGATCTCACAGCTCCACTCAACCAGGAGGATCTACAGGTAACTATCCCACCCTAGAAACTGGTTTCGGATTCAATGGTGAACACTATTCTAAATCAAAACCTAATTCTAAAGAGAGCTTGTATCCTACAGTTATTGATACCAATATGGACAGTGACTCTATTTTCCTAGATCCCATTAAGAAAAATTCCCTCTACACAAATATTCATTTTCAACAGTACCACCCAACAGTTTCTTTATATTCCTCTATGCATACGAGTGATCTAGCGGAGAATCCAATTGTTTTCTCATAAAAAACCCAAGAAAATATTAAACATAGGTATGAAGGGTACGTAATGTATCCCGAAGTCCCAAATAGAATAAATATGGAAGAGTGTAGTGTTGAATATCATTCTCCAAGTTCCCGCATGGAGGCCACAGAGGATATTCTGATCAGAATCCCTAGAGCTCTAGTTCATTTGATAGATAAATAGGACGGTATGGAATTGGCCAATGGTGATTTCATGCCGGTGAGATTGGTTCAAGGAGGAAATGTTGTGGCAGTATTTTCCAGGGTTGGGGATGATATTTAGTGGCCATTAGCCAAGGATGAAGCAGTTGTTAAGCTTGATGCTTTCCATTATTTTTTATCTCTTAGTCTACCCAATGAAGCATTTGAAGGATATTCCAATGATGAGTATACCTTGAACTAAGCATCATCATGTGATATTGCAAAGAACATACTCAAGTATGGTGTGACTTTTGCAGCTTGTGGGAAGGTTGTCGCTCTACAAGAGATAGATATGCATCTTGATAAGTATAGTTCTTTTTCACAGCAGAAGGTTTCACATACTTCTAGTGGGTCTCTGTCTGGATCAAGTGTGTTGGAAAATAATCTTGCTCTAAAGACTACCCCAGCTGAGCTCTGTTTTGATGAGAAAGGACAGATGATTGAAGAAAGATCTGCTACTTTTGGGACAACGTTGGCACCCAATGTTGAGGATTATAGCAGTAGTGATATGCGTTCCATCGCTGCAAGTTCAAGGCAATTAATCTAGGGGATTCAGTGATGTGGGCCATGTTACAATTGAGAAGCTGAGATGGGGGAATTCATTCTTAAAGAAAAGGCTTCAACCCAATTATAATCCTAGCTAGATTTATCCTCAAGCAATGAGAAGGCTTAAAAGGTGTAGTCCATTTTTTTGATAAGGTCTTGACTCTTTGGTTTTAATCAGTTATTTTTCATTGTTAGAAGCCTCAAATTCTTAGGTGGTTTGATTCAAAGTTTCCATATTCCCTAGTATGACTTACAAGTAGTTACGAGTTGGTCGGTATGGCAATAGGATTTCGCGCAATACTTGCGAGTTGGTTCGTATGGCCCTAGGATTCGGCTCAATACTTGGATGATTGCTTTGGACTATTGAATAGCCATCAATATCTATGCCTATGAATATTGGTGATCAATATGTTTTGAGCCATTGATGATTGAAAAATACATTGTTGGAGATAATGCATTTAATGCTGCACTTCTTGGTGCATAATGTTCATGTTGGCAAGTACCTGTATGGTACCAAAGTCTTGTTTAATATGTTGAGTAACCAAGTTAGTAATCATTACATTTCTGAGTAATTCTTTATGCATTAAAAATGTTTTTTTGGGTGCTTTTTAATGGATTAAGCTAAACATTATATGTTTTGCATAATTTTTCTAGCAAATTTTGTTGTCGAAATCTGGCTGGAATTGTTAAAATTGTAGATATACATTGTTGGAATTGCATCATTGGGGTATTTAGGTTTTGGATGGCGTTGAATGCATTTGTGCAATAAAAAATGCCACAGACTTAGAAAAATTCACTTAGAAAATATTACATAATAGATCAGAAATTTGAAGGCTCGCCATCACAGTCATAGGATTGAATCTTCAGAAGAGGGGTTGAACTAATCATGATGTCCACCTTGTCTTTGTCAATTCCAATTTGCAATTGATTTGAAGCTCCCCAAGAAAATTTCCAAAGCTGAACTAACAAAAAATTCTTTATTCCTACTAGAGTTTGAATACTCATTCTGGTCATGAATATGTTTTTGAATATTTTTATAATCGTTCTTTGACAACCAGAATTGACTTCAAAATCTCGTTATCTGCTTCATCCAGAACTAAATTAAGGGACAACTAATTTTTCTAAGAATTCATATTTTTGAAAATGGAGTTGAGAATTGGAAATAGGCCAGCCAATCTCCCACTTAATTTTTTTTTAGCCAACTTAATAAGAAAACTATTGTCGTAACTTGAATTATCTCTAAAAGTAGAGTCCATCATCTCAACTGAATCCGTCCACTAATTACCAAGATTCCACTGCCCAGTGGTCAGTGAACTGCGCATGCTATTGTAGAAGAGAGCTATGTGAAATATGATCCCAAGATATTAAAGGACTTCACTCTAAAACACATCTCATATAAATGAATGGAACTAGTACCAATGGGCCTACAATACCATACGATTGCAACACCGGACAAACATTTGCAAACAACACAACCCCAGTCAAACCTATTGAAACTAGGTTGAATTCTAAATAATATCAAAAGATGCAAAATTCTCCAATTCAAAGAATTACTCCTGATAGAGTTAAATCTCAAAACAATATTGTTGCTAGAGAATACAAGCCACTTAAATATTACATCGAAATATTTTGGTGTGTTGACAATGCCAATCCATCCAGAGCTTACACTTCTAGGTTTATCATTCACAGAATTTTTGTCTTCCAACGTCTATAGTTAGATAATTTCTCAAAAATGGCCAATGAAGAACAAAAAAAAGTTTCTTGAATGGCACTAATAGCTTTTGCCTTATCATGAATTTGGTGAACTAGCCAAAACAGGTTAGTCTAGATCTCAGATAGATCTTTCAACTCACAATCATAAATTTAAAAAATGGATAAATACATATCTCTAAAATGATTTTCATTCATACATGATGAGAATGGAATGTGTGCCAAAATCCTTCAAATGAATTGGATAGAGTCGCACAGCCTCTCCATTCAATTACACATTACCCTAGTTTAACAAGCAGGCCTGGTTGGCTTGGAGATCCACCAAATTGTCTAAGGCTTGCAGGACATAGAAGGCCTTGATTTCATGAAATTCACTTAAGAGATGTTGAAATCTCTCCATGGTTCCACATAGAGGGCCTTAAGTTTGGAAATGAATTCAATGCCACTTGTATGTTTTGGTTGATGCACCTTGATTTTTTTTTCATTTAGGCTTTGATGGGAAAATTTGTTGATGTGGGAAATTGAATGTTTCATATGCTACTCAACTAAAATCTTTATGGGTTGCAAACGTGCAGTGAATATAGGTGAGTTACTTTTGGATAGTCCAATTTTCAAGGAAAGAGAGCAACAATGGAAGACTTTTATGATGCAAAAATATCAAAAGTTCATGATCAGATGGTTGGCTTATTTGGTGTATTTGATGGTAATTATCTTCTTCCTGCAATTTATGATGTATAGGCCTAAGTAATCTCATAGGAATGGAGCAATGTTCATTCATACATGTTTACTCCCTGACAAAATTATTAGGAGGGTTAAAAAGATACGAATTCTTAAGCTGGAAATAAGTTTCATCCACTCACAAAATTCACTGATAAGGTTTGCTAGTATGTTGTTATTTCCATACAGTAATCTACCAAAAGGCTACACCAAAAATATCCAATATTGTCAACAACCAAACAGAGTTTAAACTTGGATCATTGTCAGAATAATTGGTCCAAGTTGCTGCTTAAAGACAATCCCATGGACAAGAAGAGGTAGATTGTATGCATCTATGCAGTATGATATTCCCAATGACAGATTTAAGAAAAATAACATATGAGGGAAAAGTTGTTCTTGTTCAACATGTTATTAAGATGTGCCATATAATGCAATTTGTGTGTAAATTTCCATGCAACAGACTATCTTTCAATAGTTTTCTATTTATCTACTCTACTACCAACCCAAGTCACCTGAGATGGAGATATGGATGTCTGAGATAGGACATGTAGAGCCCTGAAATCAGACATGTTGGGACTCACATACACTCACATATGTATTAAATTAAAATAATATTAAAATTACCAAAATAAAATATTGACATAAATATGTAACCTTTTGTGAACATTTATAAAATAAAACTACATCAAACACACGTTGGGACATGTTTATTGTTCAGTGTCAAACTATAAAAAATGCCTCTATAAATATATCTATAACACAATGACTCCAAAAAAATGATCTTTCTCTGGCATCATTACAGGTTACAATATTTCGTGTGAAGTTCCTAACCCAATGGATATGAAAATGTTCCCCAAAAAAATTATGAAGCAAGGGCTACAGAGTCTCGCCAAAGACTTATTTCTCAAACTGTTGTAGCTTAAGGTTTCACTCACTGTTTTGGAATGTGACCTGATGTAGATTTGCATTATACATTTATTCAAACACTTTGATACCTAACTACTTTATACTTCCTATAGATTTATTAAGTTATGAAAGTCTTATTTTTGCATTTTTTTAGCGTGAGAAAGGGTCTATTCCAAGATACTTATCGTAGTGCATAGGATTCTCGTACATGCTAATTTAATTTAGCCATTTAAATCACAATAGCATGATACAAGAATTAACTAAACTCAGATATGAATATACTTAGTCCTGACTCCCAATCCTGTAGATATCTTAACAATGTTAAATGGCCAAGTTAAATGGAAGAAACACCGACATAAATAACTCTCATCATTAGGATGTTGTATATGACCATTAATATAAGATATTCGTGGCAGCAAAGAAGTAAATGAGGAACAGTATTCCACCTTCAATATGGGATTGTATAATGGTCTAAAATTGATTGTTCACAGGCCACTCTTCCCAAATAACGCCCAACATTAAATTAAGGGACAATAGATTGTCTCTAAAACTTGAATATTGTTGTAGCAGTTTGCATAGAGAGGAAGAATAATACAATGCTGTAGAATATATCTCACACAGTCATATGTTCCCAGTGGTGAACCCTCAGCTAATATTCATACACAGCACTGTGTATTTCCTTACCCCTATTAAATGATAACCCCCTTCAATCAGTGACAGTCACCATGGCTGAGTGTGCCCCTCTTCATAGATGTAGTCTTCATTAAAAATACAGTGCACACTCTTTTGTATCACTAGAATCCAAGGGATGTGTGCTCCCTCATTCATACTGGTAGTGAATGATTGTTGGGTGTTGGATGGAGATCCTCATAAAGTTGATCCTAATCTAGGGCCATCTGTTGATGCGAAATAGGATTTGGTGGTATCTGCAAAAAAGGCCTGTAGCATGTAGGGACTTCCCCCATCTATGACATTTTTCTGTAATTTTTCCTTTCACCATTACCCCCATGAGAAGCACTCTATACTGTGTATGTGATAATCTTTCTCCATGTTTTATTTGGGGAGAAGGGAATGTTAGTAGTGATCACTGTCATTCTTCAGACAAATAAGAATTGTGAACAAAATTAAGGAATTGCTACAAGATGCATAAAGACCAATGTCCCATCATTATATTTACCACCCCTTGCAATGCCATACTCTTATTAACAATAGCTGGGTCTTCTATTCTAGTCATCCGACTTCTACTTGATCTTTGGACCAAGGCTCCTTCCCTATGGACACATAGATTTGATGCATTTCTTTGACTAGAACTTCCAAATTTACTTCCATTCTGGACAAATTTTCTATTTTCGCCAGACACAGAATTTTATATTCAACAATACATGTCTTGACTCTCGACAATTCGGACACTAAACAATAAACATGTCCCAACGTTCCTAACCCAGTGGCTCTATAACACAATGGCTCTATAAACAGATCTGTAAACAATGAATCCAAAAAAATGATCCTTCTCTGGCATCATTACAGGTTACAATATTTGGTGTGAAGTTCTTAACCAAATGGATATGAAAATGTTCCCCAAAAAATTTATGAAGCCAGGGATAGAGAGTTTAGACAAAGACTTATTTCTCAAACTGTTGTAGCTTAAGGTTTCACTCACTATTTTGGAATGTGACCTTATGTAGATCTGCATTGTACATTTCTTCAAACACTTCGATGGCTAACTACTTTATACCCCCTATATATTTTTTAAGTTCTGAAAGTCTTATTTTTGCATTTTTTTTGCATGAGAAAGGGTCCATTCTAAGATACTTATGGTATTGCACATGATTCACGTACATGCTAATTTAATTTAGCCATTGAAATCACAACAACATGATACAGGAATTAACTAAATCAGATATGAATATACTCACTACCGACTCCTTATCCTGTAGATATCTTAACAATGTATAAATGGCCAAGTTAAATGGAAGAAACACCAACATAAATACCTCTCATCATTAGAATGTTGTATATGACCATAAATACAAGATATTCATCGTAGAAGAGAAGTAAATGAGGAACAGTCTTCCACCTTCAAGATGGGATTGTATAATGGTTTGAAATTGATTGTTCATAGGCCACTCTTCCCAAAGAATTCCCAACATTAAATTAAGGGACTATATATTGTCTCTAAAACTTGAATACTACTGTAGCAGTTTGCATAGTAAGGAATAATAATACACTGCTGTAGAATATATCTCACACAGTCATTTGTTCCCAGTGGTGCACACTCAGCTAATTTCCATACATAGCACTATGTCTTTCCTTGCCCCTATGAAGTGATAACCCCCTTCAATCAGTGACAGTCACCATGGTTGAGTGTGCCCCTCTTCATCGATGTAGTCTTCATTAAAAATATAGTGCGCCTTTTTTTTTATCACTGGAATCCAAAGGATGTGTGCTCCCTCATTCAAACTGGTAGTGAATGACTGATGGGTATTGGATGGAGATCCTCATAAATTTAATCCTAATCTAGGGTCATGCGATGATGTGAAAGAGGATTTGGTACTCTCTAAAAAAAAGGCTTGTAGCATGTAGGGACTTCCCCCATCCATGATATTTTTTTGTAATGTTTCCTTTCACCATTACCCCCATGAGAAGAACTCTACACTATGTATGTGATAAGCTTGCTCCATGTATTCTTCGGGGTGAAGGGAATGCTAGTAGTGATCACTCGCATTCCTCAAACAAATAAGAAATGTGAACAAAATTAAGGAATCGTTTCAAGATGCACAAATACCAATGACCCATAATTGGATTTACCGCCCTTTTCCAATGTCATACTCTCATAAACAACAGTTGGGTCTTCTATTCCAGCCAACGAACTTATACTTGATCTTTGGACCAAGGCTCCTTGCCTATGGACACCTAGATTTGATGCATTTCTTTGACTAGAACTTCCAAATCTACTTCTAGTTTGGACAAATTTTATATTTTGGCTAGACACATAATTTTATATTCAACAGCACATGTCTTGAATGTCAACAAGTCTGACACTAAACAATAAACATGTCCCAACATTCCTAACCAAATGGCTCTATAACACAATGGCTCTATAAATAGATCTGTAAACAATGAATCCAAAAAAATGATCTTTCTCTGGCATCATTACAGGTTACAATATTTCGTGTGAAGTTCCTAACCCAATGTATATGAAAATGTTCCCCAAAAAATTTATGAAGCAAGGGTTACAGAGTCTGGTCAAACACTCATTTCTCAAACTATTGTAGCTTAAGGATTCACTCACTGTTTTGGAATGTGACCTTATGTAGATCTGCATTGTACATTTCTTCAAACACTTTGATGGCTAACTACTTTATAATTCCTATAGATTTCTTAAGTTCTGAAAGTCTTATTTTTGCATTTTTTTAGCGTGAGAAAGGGTCCATTCCAAGATACTTATGGTAGTGCACAGGATTCCCGTACATGCTAATTTAATTTAGCAATATAAATCATAGTAGCATGATACAATAATTAACTAAACTTAGATCTGAATATACTCAGTCCCGTCTCCCAATCTTGTAGATATCTTAACAATGTATAAATGGCCAAGTTAATTTGAAGAAACACCAAGTGCACTTGGCACTTCATAAGATAGTTGATAATAATGGATTTATGTCTCTAGTTCAATTTTCTTGTCATACTTGACACTTACTAACTTTACAATAGTTTGACGAGGTAGTTAAGGCCTTGATTATCCATGTTCTTGTAGTAAGTACTAAATAAGCAGTGCCAAATCATCTATGAATGCTGGTAGTAAATATGGGAGCTCTCACATATGCACTTGTTCATTTATGGAAGTTATTTCCTTTTTACCCTCAAGTTGCATAATCAAATGATAAGATCACTAGTATTTTTGTGTATCTTATACCAAAGAGAGATATTGTATAGGGGAACCTTGTAGCTAAAAACATGATCTACTAAATTTATGCAAGTTTATTGCTTGTTAAGACAAATAGGTGAATGAATACACATGTTTTTTTGTTTAAATGAAAATATGATTGTTAGCCCAATCTATGATAAACTTTGAATCTCCATAACCTTGAAATTGTTTAATTCCTCCATTCTCAGCTATTTTCCATAGTCTGAATGTAGGCTTCTACCCTGCTTTCCCCTTTACAAGCCTCATAGCGTAGCAACAAATGAAAAGAAGAGTAGAAAAAAGAAAAGCACCAGCTCCACAAATACTTGATACTCCTTTTCATGCTCTCTTGAAAATACGTAGGATTTTCTTTATCAATATAATGCATTAGTGAACAGCTGGAAGGTTTTTCTTTTAGAATATGTTTTTAGTCCATTACCTCTCTAATCCTCATGTGTGCTACCTACGAAACTATGAATACCTATTCTAGGAAGATCATCAAATTTCTTGACATCCATATATCATATATAAGAAAAACATGGGAGCCTGAAAACTTGGTACACTTTTGTCACCAATCCAGTCGTAGACAAACTACCAAGCTATGCCTATATATATCATCTTGATTTGTCCCCTGTAACCTATGACAGGTCAAGTCATACAAATCTAGAGAAGGTGCACAACGTGAACAAGTGATCCACAGACTCAGCATTGCATTTGCATATCATACATCACCCTTGTCTGCACTAGTCTCTCATTTTCCAACTGGTAGTAATTTATTACCCAGTACCAACCACATTAGTGTTTTTGTTTCTAAAGGGCTGAATAGATGCCAAGCAACTGTCCTCCAGGATGCTCTCTCTTGCATGAGTTCCTCCACTTTGGTAGCATAACCTATTTTGACCCACGGAGTGCATTTCGTTGTTCCTTTGTTCCTTGAACACTTTAAATTCTCAGATCCTTGATGATTGGGAAAGTTAATGTAATAATCTCATTCTTCTGGCTCACCTTGTAAACTTAAGACTGTCTGCTGTCAGCCATCCTCAGTACTAGTTATTTCTTGCCAATTGCAAGTCTGCCTCTCTATGACATTATAGACCAATGAGCATGTAAAATATCTAGCAGAGCCTCTGAAATTTGAAATTTCCTTCAATACAGATCCATGGGTCCTTTCCAATTCTGACTTTTCTTCAGTTCCCTCATTTATTTACCCACCAAGGGGAAAACTTTGCCAAAGGATTTCCTTGTAATGGAAGCATCCTGTGAGTGTTTTTTTTTAATCCAATATTCCATGGATGCATCTCTTAAGTGTTTGGATTTCATAACTTGACCTTAGTGTCCATCATTATAAAGAAATCTCTAAAGGATTTTAGTTGTAAATTTTGAGCTAAACTGTTTTATGTGTTTTAAACCACATTCCCAGCTTACTTGGAATTGGCTACCCTGTTCCATTTATAACTAGTGGAATTTCTTGGCCCTCCCTCCTATGTGAAGGATGTTGAAACGCTTCTTTCTTATTTGGTTAAGATTCTTTTTGGTTGCTATGCTATAGACATCCAATACTCCTGTATGCTCTCTAGAATAGATTAATGAAGGTTAATATATGAACCATAAGACAGTTACAGCTAAAATTTAAATGTCAATCATATGGTTTCAAGATGAAACCCAAGTATTTGACTTCTTGAAATAATTAATGGGAAATATGATTTTGGTCTGGTCTTTAAATTACTCTGCCAATCCACTTTACATTTCTGAAGACTTATTCTTATTTATTACCATTCATGTAGCCTTGCAATAGAGGTCCAAAAGCCCCTTAATATTTTCCATCTCCCTAACAGAATTATTAACTAAAAATCAATGTGTCGTCTACCAAAAGTAAATGGGTGATCCGAATGAGTTTGCAACTTTAATCCCCTATAATTCTATTCTAGCATTTAATTAATTTAGAAAGTTTTCTTTATTAGGATAAATTGTTTTAAAAAATATTTCACATTTAGCTTTTATGATTTTTTATTTTCTATGTCCTATTTTTCTAGGAGCAAAACTCAGAAGTTCTATGATGTTACAAATCCATCGCAACAACACTGGGGACTTTGTTTACCTCCACCGGTGGTAGAGGTTTCCTTGCTTGGATCAGCTTCTTCAAGTAAATTGAGAAAATCACTAGCTCGTGTAAGTGACTTTAGGATTTTAGTATATTGTACTTCCGTCCAATTATCTTTAGCATTTGTTATTGATATTTGTGTAGACATATTTTTCTATGCTTCCATATTAGATTATTTAATAGCTTCTTCGTATTCAATCCTAAATAATCATTAGTATAGAACCTAATGTGTATTTTCTTTAGACAGCTTGTGTTTTACTTCAGTGATTTTCTGCTAGATTCTTTATACATGGATTGATTTTCATTTCCTAATAATATATACCTGTTCATATTTCCATGTGAAACTAGAACACAGGAGGTAATGCTGAGACTTCCGTTGCTAGTGGAGCTTCTGGAAGATCAATTGTATTTCCATCTAGTGCATCTTGGTATGAAATATATTTCTTGTCATGGAATATTTGTTTATTTTTCCAGCACCCCCCCGGATTGGTGCAGAGTAGCATTACACATTAAGTTTAGTGAACATAAGCTTCCATATGATTTAGGAGTTTGTGGTGGAATATTACATATCTTATTGAATATTGAGACATTAAGGGTTGTTGTAGGGGATCCCATGCTACAGAGGATAAATCATTTAGTATGAGGATCCTAGCTGTTCAGGGCTCCTCTAATCCTCAAACAAGTTCATCTCATTCACTTTCAGTGTCTCCAACATTAAATCTCCCTGCCTTGGTGGTGTAAGTTGCAGCATCGGGGTTGAGTTCTTCTCATGACAAGCTGTTGGTCAATAAGGGTGGGTAGTCATCAACGTTTATATCTAAAAAACATATTGATTCCAAACCTAATGCAATGAGTGGAACATATATAAAATTAAATTCATGTGTAAACACCACTGGGGAAGCTTTCCATGGAAAGAATGCCAGTTTAGTTGATCCTACTATGAAATGTAGGAGTCGTGAAGGTTTTAAAAGTTTATTGAAGAATTCATCCTCTGAAACACACAAGCGTTCATCTGAGCTGGGCAATGAGCACATCGAAACATCAAGAAGTGAAAGAACAGATGCAGCTTCAGTGTCATCTGCTATTGTCTATGTTGGACTTTCTAAAGATAGCTTTCCAAACTCTATCCCCCAAAGCAACTCTATTGATCAAAGAAATAGTGAAGTGAATGTTGTATCTCTAAATAAAAGTAGTAGAATGCTTTTAGGAAACCATGTTGAGAATTGTTTACAAAGGTCTCCATTTGATGATAGGTATCAAAACAATTATGAAGAGCACCATTAGAGGAAATTTGGGGTCTAAAATGGGCCTTATAAAAAAACATGCCAAAATAAGTTTTTGTGAGTTGGAATTCAAGAACGAATAGAATTTCAATAAAATAAGTCAACCATAATGGTTGAATTGACATATTTGTCATTAAAAAAAACTACTTTTTTTGTTCGTATTTTCGACATATCTCATTGTGTTTTTACTCAAATTTCGATTAGGAGAGCTCATTGGATGCGGAATTTGATTCCGCATCCAACGAGTACCCACACTACATACTTTTGATAGACCCCGCTATCCCAAAATCAAGAAATATCTGAAAAAACGTGATGATGATGTCATCATCACGTTTTTTCAGGTATTTCTTGTTTTTGGGGAGGCGGGGTCCGTCAAAAGTATGCACTGTGGGTACTCGTTGGATGCGTAATTTGATTCTTCATCCAACGATCTCTCCCGATTGAAATTTGAGTAAAAACACAGGGAGATATGTCAAAAATACGAACACAAAAAGTAGTTTTTTTCTTTCTTCCTCCAAAATTAATCAATATTATTTTATTATTTTAACTATTATTTTATTATTTTAACTATTATTTTATTATTTTCCTTAGGAGGCCCATTTTAGACCCCAAAATTCCTCTAATGTTTGCAGAACCATATGGTGAAGGTTGCTCTAAAGGTATTTCTTCAGAAGCAGAGGCGCCTCCCTTTATGGAAAAGTCCAATTTTTAGTGGATGATTATAGTTATAAATATTGTTCTCTTCATCAAAAGTATGTAAATACTTTCACCCTTAATGGTGACGGCGACAAATTTGGAGTTACTGATCATAAAGCAGAGGAAAGATTAGTTTCAACTGCTGAAAAGACTAGTGCAGGTTCTATCCAAAATTGTGAAAATGAGCCTATGTTAGAGGAAAGATCAGTTTTAGAAGCTAGAAATACTAGTACAATCTCTATCCAAAATTTTGAAAATGAGTCTATATTAGATGCAACTGATAGAAGCACAAGTACTGGTTTTCAAATTCCCGAGAAAGTAGAAATTGCTAGAGATTCTAATGCCAGTTCTGGAAAGCTAGAATTCTTGGAGAATCTGCTGTGTAATATCCTTCCAGAATTTTATATGAATGGCTCAGATGTTGGAGAAAATAGTATAATTTCAAACATATTGTCTTTGAAGTTTGATTCAGATGATAGTGTAGCATTAAATAGTCCTCACAATTTAGCAAATTTGCTCCTTGTTGAGATTGATAAATGCAATGGGATGTCAAAGGCAATATCAAGTTCATGGAAGTCTCATAATAGCAAGTAGTCATGATTTTTACTTGCAAGGTCAGAAGGTTCTATATAAATATCAAGGCATTATGCCACTCCCAATTTGGCATCGTCTAGGAAATTGCAGAGGGAGTGGGAAAATGGACAAGATGTTTTGGAAAGCACAAATGGACATGAACTATTGAAGATTAATGGACTATCTAATAATGCTTCTGGCCCAAAGGTACAAGGATTTCAGAGTACTTCAGAGGGAAGCACATTTTTGCTTCCTTCAGAGGCCAAGGGTGAGTTTTGTCTTCTTTTTTTTGTTGGATACTAGTAATTTTATTTTAATAATTGTGTTTAACCTCTTGCTAATATGGCATTTACAACTTTTGTTTCCTTTTATCCAGCCATTTTGAGCCTTTGTATCTTTCCAAGTTTGTTATCTATGGATATAGACTTATTTTTATGGATCTAAATACATGAGATAACCATTTTTAGATGAGCCTATCTTTTAAGATCTAACATTTCACAGGGGATGTCCCTAAGTTACATCGAGACATTACCAATGTCATGTAGGATTGTGAAATATCCATTTCCCATGTTGGGGACTTTTTAGCATCACTTTCCAAAATCGGTGCCTAAGAGAAAAGAAATATAAGGCCTTAGCGCTACACTCACTCACCAACACAAACTAAGAGACTATTCAATATCTAATTCAGCCAAGATTTAGATTTTTTTCTCTAAATTAGCCAGGTCAGACCCTCTCTTACTCTTACAGTCTTCTCTGCCCTGCCTCTATCCTCCTGCAGAAACATACCCTATGTTATAATGTTCTACTAATGGTAGGTTTTGAACAATTCTTCATGAAACTTGAACTTTGTACTTGTAAATATAACTCCACACCAAAATACGAGACCCAGATCTTAGTGAGGATCTTATATTCCATTGAAGAGGCAATGCATCCCATGTGGGGAGTTAGAGTGGAAGGCGTAAACATGCCATAGGGAATGAAGGGAATTGGAAATTAAAACTAATTCATAATCAGATAATCAGCATATGGCACTTTCACATTCCACTCAAGCGGGATGGAGACATGCTTTATTAGCCTTACAAAGAAATAGTTTCTTGTAGGCAGTTCAAATGGGGAATAGGAACCTCATCATGATTTTCTCTATCCTTTGCTTCATCATAAATGTGCATTTCATCATCAAGTAAATTCCTTCATTTTAAAAGTCATAAATCTTGATAAGAATATGCCTTTATGCAACTGTGCATTATAAGAACATTGTAGAATACTAGTCTCTCCAACGTTTTCGATAGGTTTAGTCAATCTCAAAAGCTTACTAGAATCTAAATTTTAGAGCAGTCTTATTTTAGGTGACCATACATTCTAAGGAAAGTTCAGTTCTTATCAATGGTTATTTCTCTGTGTGAACGGTTGACCAATCATCATGGAAGTTGTTTTAGATACTGTACATCTCAACACAGAGCTGATATATATTTTGTTATACCTAATAGTTTGCAACTTTTTCAAGTTTAATTCATGCTTAACTAGTTGTGCTGCCTTTCAAATAACTGGTATCATCACCTAGAATCCAAATATACAACCCTTTAAAGGTTTCTCTAAAGACGCATTGTTGTAGGAGTAGGGTATTTCTTTTTATATTTGCAACATGACTCTTTAATTATTGAATCAACTATTAGGTGCCCTTATAGCCAAGGAATAATGATTCACAAAGCATAAATCCTCCATAAAAAATGGTACCTTTGAAACAGTAAATGATTCAATGCTAAATACTTGCAATTCCCCAAGTCAAAATACTTGTAATTCTTTGAATTCTAGGTCTACAGATCATTTTTGGAAGACATTACAGTGCATAGGGAGTCAAGTCTCTAATTTTGCAAATGATAATCATCGAGTCTCCATTAGCAATAATTTTTTGAATCTACCTGGCTCTTAGAATGTTTATCACTTGATTTAAATCTAAAATAGGATTCACAATAAAATAGGCTTCATAATAAGAGAAGAAACCTTTTGCAATTTGATCACAACCATAGACCTGCTTATTATGGAACCTTCTCAAAGAAAAGGTGAATATACTTTGCATAATTTTAAGGTTATTAATTATCAAAGCAACAGGTTTTGTTTTAATTTTCATAGCCCATGATGAGGAACATCTGAAACACCTTGAAGCTCATGGATTCTTAATATTCCAGTAGACAAGAGGGAAATTTTTGTTTCTGACTCTTTGTTTTTGATGTGGTGATGGCATTGGGATTCGAAATCCTTTTAGGAAGGAATCTTCTTTGGACTATGAGAATGATAGTGATGAAGAATGGGAAGAGGTACTCATCACTAAATCTCTTTGGTAAGAGTATTTGTAGTATTTTTATTAGCTTTAGTTACAGGGAATATTGTACATAGCTTTCAGGAATTAGTTTATCATAAATACTAGTTAATGGTAAGTTGTAATAGTAATAATTATGTAGTTTGCAGATTGATATCTATCATAAATTTGTTTGAATATCATCATTGTCAAGAAATACCAACTTCTTAAAGGGTACTAGCTCAATGGTAGAGTGCCTGCCTAATTATAGGTAGGAGGTTGGTGGTTCAATTCCTGTGTGCCCTATCATAAATTTGTGACTACAAAAATGACTAAATTCGCATATATACGACTATTAGTAGCTAATTTCTTGTATCTTAGTCGTATTTAGCTTATTCATTAATATGTTAACATCTAGTAGTTTATTTAGTCGTATATTTGATCATTAATGGTTGCAATCAGTGACTAAATCAGCGACTAAATCAATGACTAACTCAATGACTAAATCAATGACTAGATCCATGACTAAATCAATGACTAAATCATTAACTATCAATGACTAAATCAATGAATACTAAGTCAAGCTATTAATGACTAGTGAAATATGACTAGCTATAAGATAGTGGAAATTTGCTACTATTAGTCACCGACTCAAAAATAGTCGTTTATAGCATGATTTTAGTCATTTTTTTAGTCATTAATTTCTCATTTTCTACTAGTTCTAATTGGCAATGTGAGAATACAAAAGTTTCAAAGAAATAATTAGTCAAGAAAGGTTGATATAATTTTTCTTGTTTTAGTGAGCCAAGAAATATTGATCTCACTTTTCTTGGTTGTCATGGAGAAAGGTTTGATTGAATCTAAATACCCATCCAAAACCAAACCTAAAACAAATTCTTAAAAAAGGAATAGCTTACAAGTTCAATGATTTGGCGCTATAAATACATCCCATGATTTGGAGGTTATTCCTTAGTAGCAATTAAGACTGATATGAATCCATCCCATGGTTTCTAGGTATGAATATAGCTCATGATTAGGAGGTTATTCCTTAGCAAAATCTAAGACTAATATAAATACAAACCATGATTCATAGGTATGAATTGAGCCCACGTTTTTTAGGTATGAATCCATCCCACAATTTGGAGGTTATTCCTCAGCCTGTCCAAATAAACTTAACCCTTAATATGTATATTACTATGTCAAATTAAAAAAAAAAACCTTGACCCCTTAATACGAGGAAATACATTTTTTAGGTTTCTAGGAGTATTCAAACCCCCAATATGAATGGACGTGATATCATATTGCCTCTCTAGTGAACCCCCCATGAATATGCATCCACATATTTCTCAAATTTGATGGTATTAATCAACAAGTGAGTATATGTTTTAGTTATATGCATGTTATGGACATCAGTTTAACTTTATTCCATGAAGAAACAATTGTCAATTTTGATATTACTATGGATTGATCTCTATTTTGATCATGTTTTTACCTTATTATGGTAATTTAAAGCTAGAAGATTATGATGTTTATATATCTAGATGGTTGTCTATGTATGGAATTGATCATTTATCGTTGTTTCATATATGTGCAGTGTTTTGTTTAAATGGGAGTCACAAGGATTTGTAATAATATATTGGGAGTTATTAGGGTTCAAATTATGATTTATATCTGCACAAGTTATAATGGGACCCCGCTTACTCTTTACTTTGTCATAATTATTATCCATTACATGATTAATTTTTATATATTAATATTATTTCAACTCTTTTAAAGGAAAGAGGAAATTAATTAATTTATATAATAATTATTAATTAAAAACACTTGTTACCATGGTTAACTAGTGAAAGAAAATATATAATAAGAAGGAAGTCACTGCAAAGGAATATTCCCAATGTGAAAAAGGTATGTTAGAGCCTTGTAAGAATTCCATCCTATCTCTTTCATATCCCATACTCAGTTTTCGTGGACTGAATGATTTCATTGATTGTGTGGGATCTCTCAAAAATGATAATCAAAAGAAAAATTGGAGCCATGATCTAGTTCTCTTGACAAGATGGTTTATTTTTCTATTTGTTTTCTTCATTTATAAGTTTTGAAAATATTTGATGCTAACTAATGACATATTTTGTCGATGCAAAACTATTATGCAAATTCTGATTGGTTCAAACCAAGTCGGTTTCTATTTTTCCTATTTTTTTTCATTTGTTTGTTCTTGTATGATTTACATTACATCTAAGACTTCTAGGGATATATGAATCCAAATTATTGCACAAACTTGAATAAATTGTTTTGTTCAAGGAAATTGTATGGGTCAGTATAGTTAGAATATGTGAATTTGTGAATAAGATATAATAATGCATGACATGAAAAGCATAAATAGCCTAGCCTCCTATTTATATAACAACAAATACTCAGATATCAAGAACAATGAGAAAACAGAAAAAGAGAACACCAAAAATATGTGGTAAAACCCAAAAATGGGGAAACATCCACACGAAGTTTTCCTTCTTATTACTCATCAATAATCTACAATCATACAATAGAGAATTCCCACACATCACACTCCATGTTCACAACAATAAACACAGTGTATCTACAATATGATCACTATATCTCTTTGATTGTTTGAAGATGGCATTACATAACATACTCTTTGATGAAAACTTCTAGAATGTCCAGAACCTATGAATAAAATTAACTTAAATCCATGAAGTAGATGAAGGTAACAATCACCTCTCAATGAACCATAAAATTGCACATGAACCAAGTTGTATATGAACTCTTGCAAAATACCACAAGAGTGTCCAAGTAATAAAATAGAACATGTGCTGACAATATTCAAATATAGAATTTTGCAATATCTAAAGAGAAGCCTTAGTGGCTACTAGATCCAACAACAAGAGTCCTAGAACATGTGGAAAAAGATCCAATATAAAAGTTAATAGATCTAAAAGAGAATCCATAGTGGCTACTATATCCAACAACAAAATGCCTAGAACACCACAAAAGTCACCACAATTGAAAATCAACTGATAGTTGAAAAATATCTGCAAAATACGTCATTGGGAATACACAACCCCAATGTTCTATACATCATAAATGATATCACATAGATAATATTCACAACCAAGTTGAAAGATTCAATACAACTCCAAAATAGACCTCATCATGATTACAAGAGACCAATGGCTTACCATAAAGAGTGATATCGTGTATATAATCATTATGACGTTAATAATAGAAGATGGTGGTTCATTACATTATATCTGCAATACGCTGATTGATATTAAATTACATTCCCCCTTGAATGACAACTTCAAACATCCAAGATAAACAAGAAAATAGAATCACACATTGCTGACAAGGATAAGCTTATCAACTAGAAATAGTGTTGAAATAACAAGGATAATCACAACATATGGTTAATATAGAAAGGAATGTCATAACCAAGATTCCCCATAACTATTCACAAATACACAAGAAGTGAAGTAAATAGAGAGCTAATCTACACAAAGAAATTCCAAGAGTAAAGCATATAATAAACATGATAAGCCCAGTGACATGATATATGAAATGACAATATGATATTTCTTAAGACCATAAATATATTGAGTAAAAGATGATTGAAATAAACATGACATGATATATGTGAAAATAGATCAATATGTTTAACATGATCAACAAAGTTATACAACTTGATGAGAACTAGACATTTTTCTAGTTTTTTTAGCGGTAAATTTTAATAGCTATTTTTATCTTCATTTCAAAAAGTGTGTATATTGGTAACACCATTTTTCATTTTGAATGATTTTTTGTGATTTTGAAATTTCTTGCTCATAAAAAACCTATATTTTTTTTATTTTCAAATGCATTTTTTTTAATTTTTCAAAAAATATATACATTTAGTAGCTAGTTATAATGGAAAAAAAATCATATTTTCATTTTTTTTAACATTTAGAAGTTACTTAGAATTAAAAATATATACATTTTGGAAGTTTTTTCTTCTACTTTTCTCTAAAATAAGTCAATTGGGGGGATTTGTTAAAAATTTGAGAAAATAAAGATATTTTAAACAATTTTTAATGTATTTTCATTTATTTTATTTATAAAAATGATATTAATTAGCATTATTTCAATAAAGTGATCGTTCACCTAAATTCAACAAAAAATATACCATATAGTTGTAAAAAAACATAGTAAAAACATAATATTTATTTTCAAAATAAAATATTAAGTGAAAACATTACCAAAAGATCCTATCAAAAATTTGTGAGGTTTGATATTTTCCTTTCCAACATAAAATAAATAAAAAAATATTAAAAATATCATTTAGTAAATAGTATACTTAAAAAAAATATTTACACTAATCTATATAACTTTTATCAAAACATTTAAAAACCATAAATAAACAAATAAAAAACTTATATTATAAAATTAAATTTCAAAACAATATAATGTAAAACATAAAATATATGATAAAATTTTAAAATAATATATGAATAACAATATAATAAGAAAATGTTTAAGTTTTATGAAGTATTAAAAGTATGTTTAGTAGTTTTTTTGGTGTATAAGGAGAGGTTCTTAAGGATAGTGTGATTCTGGTAATAGTGTCACCCCTTAAACACCACTCCAAGTAGTGGTGGAGTGCTCCTTAATGGGTGGGGTGATTTAGGGAATCGTCCCACTTTAATACCTTCTTCCTTAACCTATTAAACTTACCATTTACAAAGTAGATTTTGTGTTTGGAATTTTTTTTCTTTTGTAACAATATTGTGTTATAATATTAACATTTTTAAATGGTTATGATTTAT
>LPNX010667118.1:27465-38969 GCA_001517045.1 Pseudotsuga menziesii
TCTCCTGTTCTTAATTTTATAGATTATTTTTCTAGATATACATAGGCCACCTCCATCAATAAAAAGTCAAATGTCTTAGAAAAATTCATTGAATTAAAAGCACTTATTGGGAATGCATCCCGGAAAAATATCAAAACTTTGAGATATGATAATGGTGGGGAATATGTTAGTAATGAGTTTCTTCCACTATGTTCTAAAAGTAGCATTCAGATCCAACCTTCAGTCCCCTACACTCCCCAGCAGAGTGGTGTAGTGGAGAGAAAGAATTAGTCTCTCAAGGAGATGACGACTTGCATGCCGGAAGCCAAGAAGTTGGCTGCAAATTTATGGTCTAAGGCCATGAATTATTCTATATACATTCAAAATAGAGTTCCTCACTCATCTATGAAAGGGAATACCCCTTTCTAATCCCACTTTAGACACAATCCAGATGTGTCAAATCTCAGAGTGTTTGGGTCGACTGCATGGGCCCGAATTTCGCATGATAAGAGAAAATATTTTCAAACGCAAAGTGTTGAATGTTTTTTTATTGGATATTCTAATGAATCTAAAGGTTTCAAGATTATAGATATCAGAACAAAACAAATCATCATTGAAATAAGTGTCTGGTTCGATGATCCTCTTCAAGAGGTAGAACTAGTAAAGGAGAAAACTGTTGAATTTCCTTCATATTCTACTGAATATCTGGATGATGAAATTGGGGGTAATGACCCTGACTTGGAGACTAATTTGGAACCTATGATATCTGATATCAATGACAAGAAAGAATCAAGTTCAAGTTCATAACCTGAATTTCAAGCACATCTCCCAACATAGGCCACACAGACACTTTCTTCTACCGGTGACAACATTAGAAATCCTAATGATCCAAGAAGAACCTGGTCCAATTTCCAAAGACAAGGTATTTATCTCTCTTGTCATGAATCTTTTATATACAAAAATTGTTACTTAATGATAATTTTAGATCCTAAGTCTTACTACCATGCTTGTAAATATCCGAAATGGCAAGCTGCCATGGACAAAGAGATGAATTCTCTTCAAAAGAATGCTACTTGGGAGCTACTTTCTCTTCCTCCGTGGAGGCAGTTAGTTCAATGAAAGTGGGTATTGTAGAAAAAGGTTGCTTAAAATAGAAGCACCTAAAAATATAAGGTAATTTTGGTAGAAAAAGGTTTCTCCCAGGTCCAAGGTGTGGACTATCATGAGACCTTTGCACCAGTTGCAAAAATGGACTGCATCTGCCTAGTTTGGCAGTTGCGACATCCAAGCACTGGGAAGTGCATCATATGGATATTAATTATACCTTTATACATGGATATATTCATGAGTATATATACATGAATCATGCTGAGCACTATTTTTCATATTTATCTTTGGTTTACAAATTAAAGAAGTGACTATACGAGTTAAAACATGCCCCAAGAGAGTGGTATTCCAAGATGGATGCCTTCCTTCTCTTGCAAAAATTATAAAGGTGTAAACCAGATCTGAATGCTTATATACAGAAGTATTATGGTCATTTTATTATTATTATTTTATATGTTAATGATATTTTTATTAGTGGTATTATTGTTGCTTCCATTTTAGTCGTAAAAGATGCCCTCCATGATGCATTTGAGATGAGCTATTTGGGGCTCTTGAAGCAATTTCTGGGACTTGGAATTGCACAAAATTCTTGTAATGTCCCTGTGTGCCCTTGATGCCAATAAGTGCGGAAAGTGGTATATTTTTGTTTTGTTTTGTTTTCTTCATTACTACGAAGAGGGCAGACCTGTTAGCAGCAACTTTTTCAAGGAATTTCATATCCATTGTGTCAAACCATATACATAGCAAAAACAATTACTTGACCATTTTCTTTAATGTAACTCCAGCGTTATTTACCGCCACCAGGATTGTATCAACATAAGGTCCAGAAATTAACTTATTATGCATACAATAAACCATTATGATGACAACCACAATTCCTTGACTATCATTTCACAGCATTG
Organism: Pseudotsuga menziesii; assembly: GCA_001517045.1. Classification (NCBI taxonomy): domain Eukaryota; kingdom Viridiplantae; phylum Streptophyta; class Pinopsida; order Pinales; family Pinaceae; genus Pseudotsuga; species Pseudotsuga menziesii. The sequence continues at coordinate 29,454 of LPNX010667118.1, forward strand.
CAGCCTATGAGCTTATGTACAGCAATTAACAATAAGAAAGTAAACATGTAAACACAACACACAGAGGCACAATATAAACAACCTGAGGCACAAGCAAAGAAAAAGACACCGAAGTACGTGGTTCACCTCATCCCCGAGGCTACGTCCACCAAAGCTTGTGTTATATTAATTCGTTCAATGTAGTTTTTCTTTTACAAATTCAGGGCACATCCTCTGCCCAAATTCTCCACTGAGAATTACCTTCCGATTACTCTTTCCTTCGTTGCAGGTTCCTCGTGGCACATTCTTTTAAGATACCAAACATTATACAAGCGCACAGGTATTCTTGAGATAATTGCTGGTGCATTCATGTTGTACCCAGAACTAGTTCGGGGCATGTGTATGCCTCCCTGAGAGAAGACTATCATCCACAAGGCAAGTAATATGCAGTTACAGCCTCATAAGCCTAAAACATTTTAACTTGCAGAATTAAAACAAGTGAATGCTTTTGCACTTTGATCACAAAAGTAAGGGGATAACTTCCTGATCTGCAACAAGTAAACAATCAATATGCCACTGGGTACATATATTCATAAACCAGAATTAAAATTAGCTAAAGCCTTCGCCTTTCGATCACCAAAAATAAGGGGACAACTTTCTGCAACGAATAAGCAACAATAGGCAATTGTGTATATGTATTCATAAATTCAAATTAAAAACCACTGGATCCCACCAGAGATCAAATGAGGAGATTTTATCCAAAGAACGACCCACATCTCGTAGATGCTACAGGTTTCTGGTCTGGATAATACCAGCTGTGGTTGTAATAGCAAAATTCAAAGACTGAACCTAGAAACTAATTTTAATCCGTAGAACCAAATCGATTTACCAGCATGATACACCTTTCGGGCCACATGCCGTTACAACCTAAAACCTATGAAAAATTATGTCTTGAAAACATATCCATGACATGGGGCTGAACCCTATCAAAACGCATCAGTAATGAAATATGTAAATATATACAGCTTCCAGATTTTAAATATGATAAGTCATTAGCACAATAAAACAAGATTTCATGCTGTAAGGTGAAGCGCCCAGATTGTAGTTAAACATAGCTACCCAAGCATGCTATTTTCCATCGTAGGTCACCCCGGTATCTTTACAGACTCTGTTATAACAAGAAAAGAGATTCAAATGATTTGGATAAAATTATGGACTCATACCTAGTTCTCCCTACGAACTAAGTTTCCCTGACCTAATTTACAGGCATAAACCGGATCTGGTTTTTCCATTGGACAGAGGCAGTTTTATACACAGTCTATCCCCAAGGAAATGGCAAGATAACGCAGTCATAAAATTGGAGATATGACGCCCTTCATACACAGTCTTTACTCGAAGCAACACGCGGCCTAAATAGTTTGGCGCACGCAGTCATTATCAAACAGAAGAACGCAACCCAAGTGAAGACAGTCACAACCTATATCTCGAGGTCCAAAAAATTATGCAGGCAAAGCCCCAGACAACAGATAGTCTAGTAGTTGGCAATAGGCAGAGTATTCCCACGGGTCCAAGTCAAGAAGGAATCCGTAGTCTAAATCAAGACAGTCGCAGTATAATGGTTATTTTTGACATTGCGGTGGATATTCCAAGGTAAACACGAGAGCAAACCCTACAGTATCAACGCTAGGATGTTTGAGGATTCAACTCTCTATAGCCAGCTTAAGATAAGAACACTTAATACGACCCAAAACGTATCTGTACTATAAGTCCGATAGAAAAATTAGGGATGATTTTGCAACTAACAGAAATACAATAACTATTGCCGGGAACCAAACCAGCTCCAAAGTTGGTCTGTACACAAGCCAAGACAAATTCCAGCGTTTTAACGCCATACACATTAAGGCTGGGTCCACTAAGCACATGAACTGCACTAAAAAGGACGGAGCTGACCAAAAACCTGTCGATCTAGGAAGGATGCAATTGGGGTCGATTTATACAGGTTTTGGTTTATCTCCTGATTCGCTGCAACAAGAGTAAAGGGAAAAGAGAAAAGGTAGGCAACATACATAGCAAAGAAAAGCCTCAAGAAAACGTGCATCTTCTATGGTTGGTTTATATGCATATGCCCTGCACAGGTCCAATCCCAAGCACAAACAGGCTCTGAGCTGAGTTTGCAATGAGACCGATCTTTGGTTTATAACCAGGTACCCACCAGCGCATAGGCTAGAAACTAATCCAAGGGTGGAATCGATTTCAGATCAACCAAAAACTAATGGAAAGTAACCACAGGCAGCCTGCACTCCAACCGACGCAGAAGATGCCATTTTATCGTATACAGTGCATAAACCAAAGGCTTGGAATTAGTCAGCGGAGAGGATGCCATCAACCCTATCCCTATAATGGTTAACAGACAGTAGGCTCCAAATACAGCATAGTCATGAAATGGGATTTCTTGCATGATCGTTTAGCACTCAAAAAGAATCAAACGGCAAACAAGATGGAATTGCCTAATCCCAAAAAATTTCAGTCGCAAACCTGGAAATGTCGCTCCATCTTCCCATGTTGAATCCCTTCCTTCCTAAAGCAAGCATCCCTCTCAGCAAAGATCCCCGATGGGAGCCTGTCATCGTGCTCAAATCATGTGAGGCCGACCAATCCCCACCATCTTTTCCCTGATCATTTTCTGCTCTCTGCTACCGTGGATTCCTTTCTCCAAGAGTCAGGCGGGCTCTCCTACCCTTATTCAATGATCAATATAAATCCTGGTCGGTTCCCAACGCCCCCATAATTCATGATCATCAGTCAAGTAACACCCTCAAACTGTGGCTAAGTTACGGCAGCTTAACGTCTCTATCAGTTATGATTCTCAGTGGCGAATAAATTAACAGGTAAAAGTCAGGTGACAGGCCCAGAATCCTGGGCTATTACTTTGTGTAATAAAATACTCCATAAATATGGCATTGTGTTCCAAATATGCCCACCTGAAATAGCTGCCTGCTAATACTCTATCCTCAGTCGATTAAATACTGCTGTGGGCGTTTGGATTTAAGGAAGCACAGGAGCACTTATTACCCTCTCGCGTATATAGAAAATAATCACAGCAACCAAATACTTATGCTATGCGGTGCACTCTATGATCGTTTTAGTGTGCCCAAGAAAAGTATTCATCTACCTTTGTGTCATCATGTTGCAGCTCCTCAAGCTTGCCAATGACCATCGCGAAGGTAAATTGGAGTTATATAATTACTCATACATACAGGGTTGTTTCCTTATGAAATGCTTCTTGCTTGCAAGCATATTCTACCTATATATGATACACCTTAAATATATGTATCCCCATTATAAATATAATTATTTATTCGTATAAGGTTTCCACATATGATACATATGTGTATGGAGCTTACCTCACTATTGCATGTAACATAACATGTTCTTTATTTAATACCTATGTCACGTATATATAGATATATTTTCCCATATAAACTATTCTCCATTAATTTATGTGTATATGGTTCCGTAAATGATTCATATACGTATGAGGCTTGTCCCACCTATTGTAGCACTCCATAAATACGGAGACTTATATATTATATAATGTTTCTCCATGAATATACATATATATATGGTTATATGTATCAAGCACTCTTGATCAACATGGGGTGGGAGAACCCTCCTAGTGGTGAGGGGTTTCCCATACCTCTAGGATGCAGTCATGGTTAAATTCTATTCTTATGAGTCGTAGTCGCTCTCGGCTCTTCAGGGTGGGAGAGGGATCTTACATCCTTTCCCCCTAGAGTGAACACCGTCCTCGGTGTTACTTGTTTGTCATCCCTAACCTTGCTGGCCCCCTCGGCTTATTTTCACATTCTGGTGAGCAGAACCCAAATTCTGTTTTCTTAACCTCTCTTTCGCGAAACTTGCGAAGACTATTATCGGCTCTTACATACTTTAACATTTATAAGAATGAGGGCTGCATCATGTTCCCAATTTGAACACTACTTTAGATCTGCATCCTATTAATCATCAATGTATCACCAAAAATTCAGCATAATTCAGTTCCATCATACTTTCACGTTTACATATTAAGACATGTCACCATTTAGTGACTTGAGAAACTGCTATCACAACTTTCTTTATCGTTATCCTTTGAACTCTCCCTGGAGTTAAATTTTTGGGTGGGCTTACATTTTTGTGAGGTTACTCTCCCTTTCGACCCCTAGTCAAAACTTTTCACCTCAGCGACATCAGACAGTGTCCTGTCTTCTTGATGTCCAGTTTTTTGCCTAGGTCTTTTCTTTCCACGCCATGCGCCTAACACAAATGTGCTCACGCGGCAATCGCTTGCCTAACACCATTGTGCTCTTGCGGCGTACATGTCTAACACCGATGTGCTCACGCGGCAATCATTTGCCTAACACCATGGTGCTCCCGCAACATGCAAATTTTCTTTAGTATAGATTTCCACTTTACCAATCATATTGGACACCCCTAGGTGCTTTTCTCATGACTTTTACCGTCATTGTCCTGACTTGTGAGTCGGCTATACGATTAGTCGAAACATTTGTTAATAACTCACAACTTTTATTATCTAAAGTTGCAGCGGCTTAATCATCACTTATGAGTGATAAAACCTTGTAAATTATCTAGGAATTATTCCCTTACACATTTCTGAGCACAACTTATTTATGCAGGCAAATCCTTATACATCGTAGTGCACGCTCATTGCAGCACTCGTCATCATCATGGTGAAACCTCCAATGTTAGTATAAACCGCATAAATTACAATTTGGTTCATAAAACCTTGACTCTCGACAATCAGCATTCCTTAACCTCATTATTCAACACAGTGGATACTTTTACTACCAGTCAATCCCGACTGATAATGTTCTTGGCATATCCTGCAGTGTCAGTGTAAAACATTATGCAACATACATCAATAACTTCAGATGTCTTTACTCATCTGTCGTCTAGATAATTACAGTGAACACCACATCTATGTGTGGCAAACCAGGGACAAATGTATTATGATAACATCAGTAATTCTTAAGTGGCTAACTTGCCACCATTTCACACCTTAACCACATATGTTAGGTTTGTTGATGTTTTTGTTCATACAAGTCTCTATAAATAGTGCAATATACAAGAAGCATTATCTTTTTAAGCACAAGATACTTTACCGTTTCACTTTGGCTATAATCCAGCCAAATTCCATCCGTAATCTAATTAACTTACATTCGATTATTCAGTTGTGGTCACCACCTTCAGCTCAATACCATATCGATGTGATAGCTTGACACTCCCCCTGATCCGTAGCTTATCATCAAGGTATTTCCACCTGAGTGGCTTACATTTTCATTCAACATAACTTGATGCATATATAGATCATCCCAAAAGATTCTACTATTATACTAGATTTTTTCCAAAACTTTATAAATAATGTTCTTAACATAACGAATTATCCAAGCTATGAAATTTCAACATAACCAATCAAACGTTACCGTCCCGGTAACCTTTCCATAAAAGCAGGGAAGCATACAGACTCCAAGTGATATTATTTCTACCAAGGATTTCATCTTGCCCCTCGTCCTCAAGTGGTGGTGCTTCTCGCAACCATGCAAACCTGCATTATCTGTTCACACATTCTTGCCCCAAGATAAGTCGCATACAATAACATGTTCCTATTTGACTGTGACACAATATACTTGTGTAATTCCTTTTTTTAATATCTTTTCTTGATGTGTTACTATTATGTACTTCAGTTTGTAGTTCACTTCAATCAATAAGTATGTAAAACAACATAAGTATATCTTGCTTTAGGGTTGTTTGTGATAATTCCTAGATATTGTCCTCATTTTCTTATCCCCAAAATTAGACAAATAGTCCCTTCCCATATTTCGGGCATGCAACAAACTTCATGCCTTACACATAGTTCCCAAAAGCCTGTGTAGAGAGTTCAGCAATATTGCTCTTATAGCGTGTATTACAATATCTCGAAATCAAAACACGTAGTTCACAACATACCTCCATGTTGGCGAGTCCATTAGGTCCAAGCATTGTAACTTCCGCTCTGATACCATATGTAATGTCCCTGTGTGCCCTTGATGCCAATAAGTGCGGAAAGTGGTAGAGTTTTTGTTTTGTTTTGTTTTCTTCATTACTACAAAGAGGGCAGACCTGTTAGCAGCAACTTTTTCAAGGAATTTCATATCCATTGTGTCAAACCATATACATAGAAAAAACAATTACTTGACCATTTTCTTTAATGTAACTCCAGCGTTATTTACCGCCACCAGGATTGTATCAACATAAGGTCCAGAAATTAACTTATTATGCATACAATAAACCATTATGATGACAACCACAATTCCTTGACTATCATTTCACAGCATTGCAGCCTATGAGCTTATGTACAACAATTAACAATAAGAAAGTAAACATGTAAACACAACACACAGAGGCACAATATAAACAACCTGAGGTGCAAGCAAATAAAAAGACACCGAAGTACGTGGTTCACCTCATCCCCGAGGCTACGTCCACCAAAGATTGTGTTATATTAATTCGTTCAATGTAGTTTTTCTTTTACAAATTCAGGGCACATCCTCTGCCCAAATTCTCCACTGAGAATTACCTTCCGATTACTCTTTCCTTCGTTGCAGGTTCCTCGTGGCACATTCTTTTAAGATACCAAACATTATATAAGTGCACATGTATTCTTGAGATAATTGCTGGTGCATTCATGTTGTACCCAGAACTAGTTCGGGGCATGCGTATGCCTCCCTGAGAGAAGACTATCATCCACAAGGAAAGTAATATGCAGTTACAGCCTCATAAGCCTAAAACATTTTAACTTGCAGAATTAAAACAAGTGAATGCTTTTGCACTTTGATCACAAAAGTAAGGGGATAACTTCCTGATCTGCAACAAGTAAACAATCAATATGCCACTGGGTACATATATTCATAAACCAGAATTAAAATTAGCTAAAGCCTTCTCCTTTCGATCACCAAAAATAAGGGGACAACTTTCTGCAACGAATAAGCAACAACAGGCAACTGTGTATATGTATTCATAAATTCAAATTAAAAACCACTGGATCCCACCAGAGATCAAATGAGGAGATTTTATCTAAAGAACGACCCACATCTCGTAGATGCCACAGGTTTCTGGTCTGGATAATACCAGCCGTGGTTGTAATAGCAAAATTCAAAGGCTGAACCTGGAAACTACTTTTAATCCGTAGAACCAAATCGATTTACCAGCATGATACACCTTTCGGGCCACAGGCCGTTACAACCTAAAACCTATGAAAAATTATGTCTTGAAAACATATCCGTGACATGGGGCTGAACCCTATCAAAACGCATCAGTAATGAAATATGTAAATATATACAGCTTCCAGATTTTAAATATGATAAGTCATTAGCACAATAAAACAAGATTTCATGCTGTAAGGTAAAGCGCCCAGATTGTAGTTAAACATAGCTACCCAAGCATGCGATTTTCCATCGTAGGTCACCCCGGTATCTTTACAGACTCTGTTATAACAAGAAAACAGATTCAAATGATTCGGATAAAATTATGGATTCATACCTAGTTCTCCCTACGAACTAAGTTTCCCTGACCTGATTTACAGGAATAAACCGGATCTGGTTTTTCCATTGGACAGAGGCAGTTTTATACACAGTCTATCCCAAGGAAATGGCAAGATAACGCAGTCATAAAATTGGAGATATGACGCCCTTCATACACAGTCTTTACTCGAAGCAACACGCGGCCTAAATAGTTTGGCGCACGCAGTCATTATCAAACAGAAGAACGCAGCCCAAGTGAAGACAGTCACAACCTATATCTCGAGGTCCAAAAAATTATGCAGGCAAAGCCCCAGACAACACGTAGTCTAGCAGTTGGCAATAGGCAGAGTATTCCCACGGGTCCAAGTCAAGAAGGAAGCCGCAGTCTAAATCAAGACAGTCGCAGTATAATGGTTATTTTTGACATTGCGGTGGATATTCCAAGGTAAACACGAGAGCAAACCCTACCGTATCAACGCTAGGATGTTTAAGGATTTGACTCTCTATAGCCAGCTTAAGATAAGAACACTTAATACGGCCCAAAACGTATCTGTACTATAAGTCCGATAGAAAAATTAGGGATGATTTTGCAACTAACAGAAATACAATAACTATTGCCGGGAACCAAACCAGCTCCAAAGTTGGTCTGTACACAAGCCGAGACAAATTCCAGCGTTTTAACGCCATACACATTAAGGCTGGGTCCACTAAGCACATGAACTGCACTAAAAAGGACGGAGCTGACCAAAAACCTGTCGATCTAGGAAGGATGCAATTGGGGTCGATTTATACAGGTATTGGTTTATCTCCTGATTCGCTGCAACAAGAGTAAAGGGAAAAGAGAAAAGGTAGGCAACGTACATAGCAAATAAAAGCCTCAATAAAACGTGCATCTTCTATGGTTGGTTTATATGCATATGCCCTGCACAGGTCCACTCCCAAGCACAAACAGGCTCTGAGCTGAGTTTGCAATGAGACCGATCTTTGGTTTATAACCAGGTACCCACCAGCGCATAGGCTGGAAACTAAGCCAAGGGTGGAATCGATTCCAGATCAACCAAAAACTAATGGCAAGTAACCACAGGAAGCCTGCACTCCAACCGACGCAGAAGATGCCATTTTATCATATACAGTGCATAAACCACAAGCTTGGAATTAGTCAGCGGAGAGGACGCCATCAACCCTATCCCTAGAATGGTTAACAGACAGTAGGCTCCAAATACAGCATAGTCATGAAATGGGATTTCTTGCATGATCGTTTAGCACTCAAAAATAATCAAACGGCAAACAAGATGGAATTGCCTAATCCCAAAAAATTGCAGTCGCAAACCTGGAGATGTTGCTCCATCTTCCCATGTTGAATCCCTTCCTTCCTAAAGCAAGCATCCCTCTCAGCAAAGATCCCCGACGGGAGCCTGTCATCGTGCTCAAATCATGTGAGGCCGACCAATCCCCACCATCTTTTCCCCGATCATTTTCCGCTCTCTGCTACCGTGGATTCCTTTCTCCAAGAGTCAGGCGGGCTCTCCTACCCTTATTCAATCATCAATATAAATCCTGGTCGGTTCCCAACGCCCCCATAATTCACGATCATCAGTCAAGTAACGCCCTCAAACTATGGCTAAGTTGGGGCAGCTTAATGTCTCTATCAGTTATGATTCTCAGTGGCGAATAAATTAACAGGTAAAAGTCAGGTGACAGGCCCAGAATCCTGGGCTATTACTTTGCGTAATAAAATACTCCATAAATATGGCATCGTGTTCCAAATATGCCCACCTGAAATAGCTGCCTGCTAATACTCTATCCTCGGTCGATTAAATACTGCTGCGGGCGTTTGGATTTAAGGAAGCACAGGAGCACTTATTACCCTCTCGCGTATATAGAAAATAATCACAGCAACCAAATACTTATGCTATGCGGTGCACTCTATGATCGTTTTAGCGTGCCCAAGAAAAGTATTCAT
>LPNX010667120.1:9901-52063 GCA_001517045.1 Pseudotsuga menziesii
CAAAGGGGATAATGAGTCTGCAGCGGGACAAGGGAAGGCCATACAATATGTGATTCACCTAGTGGGGTGAAAATCTCTATAACACAATCGTCTCCATGGACACGACCACATAAATAAAAAAGTTACAGCTATAGTCAAGTGGACTAAGCATGAGGGCCGATGCTATGGCTTGCTTAAGTGCATCAAAGGACTCATGGGCTCGCTCATCCCAACAAAAGGTAGTGTCCTTCTTTAAAAGACGCATAAATCCTTTAGTCAAATTGGCAAAGTTAACCATGAATCTCCTCAAGAAGTTTTCCCTGCCTTGCAAACATTGAAGATGTCTAATATTTCTTGGGGGAGACAATTGAAGTATTGCCTCAACCTTTAAGGGATTGACTCTTATACCCTCCTTGGAAACAATGAACCCTAGTAAGCGACCAGGCTTCATGCAAAAGATGCACTTATGTGGATTTAACCTAACCTGGTAGTGGTGGCATCTTTCAAATATTAATCTCAAATTGTAGGAATGATTCACTCTCAACCAAGAATGAGTAGCAAGGTCATCCAAAAATACTTCAATAATCAATTTGAGATCATGAAAAATCAAGGTCATAGCCTGCTAAAAAGTGGCTCTGACATTTTTAAGATCGAAAGGAATCTTTCGATATGCAAACATACCCCAAGGACAAATAAATGTAGTTTTATGTTGATCCCTGGGTTTGATCTAAATCTGATTATATCCAGAAAATCCTTCCATAAAGGAAAATACCTCGCTTCCTGCACACTCATTCAAAATCTGATCAATAAATGGTGTGGGAAAATTATCCTTAGGACAAGCACGGTTTAAATCATGGAAATCAGTGCATATACGGATCGTTCCCTGCTTCTTATCAACCAAAATGGGGTTTGAAACCCACTCCGTCAAGAGAAGGGGTTAGATAAAATGGACTTTTAACAGCTTTTCTATCTCAGCCTTAATCGCTGGTGCTTTTCTAGGATTCACCGCATGCAAATGTTGTTGAACAGGCTTCGTATTTGGATAGGTCTTAATTTCATGTTTGAAAATACAAGGGTCGATACATGGCATTTACTCATATGACCAAGCAAAGACATCATGAAATTCTTTGAACAACTTGATATACTCCTAAATCTTAGCATGGGAACATTCTGCCCCAATATAGACATTCTCACTTTTTCCAAGATCGCGAGAGATATTTATAGGAATAGTAGTTGATATATTCGCCATGTTCCCATTATCCATCTGACCAGAAGAGCTTAATGGAACCATTGTGCTACCAGTCTTCTCGCTAAGAATCTCCCTAAATTTCTCATGCTCCCTATAGTCAAGCTAGGAAAGAAAATAAGATCTATGATGTAACTCTTCCCAAGGTGGCTCAACCCTAGACATGGCCTCAATAATAGCTTCATCTAACAAAAAAACACTATCAAGGCAATCATGTGCATGAGAGGACTCAACTTCCCATGCAGGCAGCACATACGGTCCTCCTCCTCTATTTGCGAAGAGGAAGGACTAGGCTCTACAACACCATCAAGATTTGTTTGATATGAAATCATTGTTGTAGGCAATGGCATGTCCATTTCGATAGGTTCATTAGAAGGACTCGGTGTAGGAAAAATCCAAGGATATTCCATATGGGTAGTGTGAAAAGACACTGAATTCAATGAAGATGAAGCCCCATCGAAACTAGATCCAATCATAAGGATGGGTGCAGGACAACTAAATGTCCCCATAAGGGATGGATACATGCCTACACCCACACTCCCAGTTGCTGGCTGAGAATGATCGATAATCGAGATAGAAGCTCCTGACGATGCACTAACACTCGGATTTTTGAATGATGTTTGATCAATCGTAACAATCTTCCCATTAAATGGAAAGCATACAACTCGAAATAGAGAAGAGGCTACACCTTACATACTATACATCCAATTTCGACCCAGTAAAAGATTGTAATCAAGGGGCACATCAACCACCTCAACCTCGATCTACCATCAAAGAAAGTCAACATGGTACCGAATTTAGATAACTCCTAAGAACCCAAACCCTTCAAACATGACAAAGATATCACAGAAGCAGCAGCACCTTCATCAATCACAGTGCATTTGATGGTCATGTTAAGACATTATACATGAATCAAGAGAGACACATAGTAAGGCAAGCGAGGCTTTTTACCACCTAAGTTGTACTTGGTGGTTTTTTATCAAGTGAGCCTAGTGAACTGGACAAGGATAACTTGTTTGGACTTCAGGGAACCTTCAGTCTTGCTTCTGGGAAGTGCTTGTTGTACTATATCACATGTTCATAACCCATGGGAGAATTGTAATAAATGTTCTAGCATGATAGTGTCTGTAAAAGACTCAGTCTCATAGACTTCATTTGTCAATCCGATCAGCCCAGGGTGTTTTTTTCCCATGGTTATTATTGGTTATTGAACAAACGACTGATAATTTCTGAGTTTTTCACTCCATACCTCCAAATTTGGGGTGTTCAGCTTGGCATTTAGGCCTATTGAGGTTATTAGAGTCTATGTGTAAATGTATAAGCATTCTAGACATCATTTTTGAGTCATATGAACATGTCTAAGTCCCCCTAGGTGTTTTTCAATTTTTCAATTTTTTAGTTTTTTTCAGTGTTTTTTATTAAAATTATTTTTTTCCAAAACTTAGGCTATTTTTTAATAGTTTAATTGGAAAAATTGATTTTGTAATAAAAGTGAGCCAGATAATCGGTTAAAGTCATGTAGGTGACCATTTTCAAGCTAAGAACACCATGTAAACCCACGGACCCACTATTTCCTAGTTTTGAGTGATTTTCCATCACTCAGGTCAGAAAGCCCAAAATATCAATTATTGATTATTTTAATTAATAAATTGATGAATAATGGAGCAAATCCAATATCATATATTAGTGGATTCTTAGCCGATTTGATTGAAATCAGTTAGATCTGAAGCAGATTGACTGGATCTGACAAATCCTTGACTGAAGGAGGTGATCAAATCAGATCCAGAGTTGATATTCAGCAATATTTATGGGGAATTTTTCCCTCCCTCTCTCCTCAACATGTTTTGGCTCATCTGGATGAGTTTTGGTGGATGATTCAGTCAACAGGTTGAGGTGTCAGTCAGATCAGCTCTCTGATTGACAATTGCACTCAGTGAGACTCATATCTGGCTCAGTTAGACACAGATCAAGCATTGATGGACTCTCCATCAGCATATTTGGTCTATCTCCTTGAGATTTGCACCCCCCCTAGGCTAGATGGCTTGTAATTTGTAATTTGTAATTTGTAATTTGAATGGGCTCGATATATACAAATTCCCCATCCCCCTTGGGGGGATTTGCGTCGGTGCCCTTTTCGTCGCTTTATGCTTATTTATTTTTTACTAGCATTGATCTAATTTGCAAGGTAGTATAATTGATTTTTCTATTAATTCCATACTCCATATATTACATTTCAAATTAATTGTAATACTTACCCCACGATTCCTCGATTGACCCAAAAGGGGAAAGAGATTCGTGGTAGGATTAATTAAGAAAATAGAATTGTGTATCTGTTTTGTTTTTTCTATAATTTGTTTATAAGCGACTATAAAGTTTACCCCTCCTCAATTCCCCGATTGAGATTCACTTGGATCAAAAGAGGTTCTTGGAGGGTTTTCTTTTAAACAAGAATACCCAGTTTAAAACTTATTAAAATTTACAAGACTCCAGTGTGTATGCTCTGCACTTGGCTGCGGTTCGTCCGATCAGTCAAGCTGTATCAAAAGAACTTGGGTGGCTAGTATTATTAGGACTCACACTCCCTAACTGACAAACCATCAGGTGAAAATCCAACACCTAGATCAAACCTTTACGATGGTAAAATACCCAAAGGAAGCGGGAACTTACTGAAAAGTGACCTCAGGGCACCGATCTCTAAAAGGTGACAGCCTTGACTCGAGACTTTCCCCCAAGGACACACCGAGTGGAGTGGCTTGAATATTTCTGCCACATGGCCCAAGTGTGTGAAAAGGTGGCAACACTTTTTGGCACCGTTGCCGGGGATAAATCTTTTTATTCCCGAGTACGACTTTCGTTTTCTTCCTTTTTTGTTTTTGCTTTGTTTGATGAATGCTTAGAGTAGATATTTAATTTTCATCTGGAAACTCCACTGACTTTTTTCTAGTTTTATTTTTACAAAGAAAAGAAAACAATAAGTTTTGTGAAAAGATTTATAAATGCTTATTTTTCTTTTTTACATGGTGACTCCATTGAAGGGATAAAGCCCTGTTATCTCATAAACTTGTGAAGTTTGTTGTGTGTAGATGAGCCCGTGCAACATGTTAAAACCTTTAAGGCTCATCACTTGACAACTCCACCTTTTCAGTACAAGGTTTAATCGTAATATCAAATGGATACTATTTTGGATAAATTAAAAGAGAAATATGGTTCCCAGTTAACCTTAATGTTTCAACCTATCGATTTCTCAAACATCCCAGGTTTTCCTAACTATAGCGAGGATTTGGGGGATGCATCTAACTGGCTTCCACCATTTCATGGAGATTATGGTGACTCGGCCATCTGGCATGTCAAATCTTTCCTTCAGTTGATTGTTGACTTCAATATTCTTTATGAAGACCATATGATGGAAATGTTTGCTAGTACTTTTTGGGGTGAGGCTTTTTGTTGGTTCTATCAAGGCCTTCCTAATAAATGTATAACTTCTTTTCCAAACTTCCTTTGGATGTTTTTAGAGTAGTGGCATGATGGTAGGGGTAGTACGAATGGTTTAAAAAAGTTCCTTGAAAAGATCTATACCTTCTACCTATCTGGGACAAAGTATCACACGGAAGCATATGATGGACCTTTTTCCATGATACAAAGTATTGACGACTTGGAATCACTTCTTGAACATTTAAGTAAAGAGGAAGTCCATGATACTCCCATCAAAAATCATCCTAGAGGTTATTTAATAAAGGAAAAAATTAAGCGTCTTCTTAAAGAATATGAGCTATCTCCCAATGAACAGCAAGATTCTGAGGAAGGGAAAGTCCAAGATGATCATGTTGAAGAGCTTCAGGAGGAGCCCATGATGGAACACATTGTTGAAGACTCTCCTCATGTCACCATAGTTGAATACATTGAAGATTTGGTGTATTCTCAAGTGTATTGCAATGATGATACCTTTCCAGAAAGCTCTCTAGATAAATCCACTGAGCAACACATACCAAGTGATCCCATTGAATATTTCCAAAAAAATTCCTTCATTGAAGATAATATTGAAGATCCTCTTCATGATATGATCATAATAGAATCCTATAAGGAAACCTATGATAAGATCACTACAGTGTGTGGTGACACTAGACCTTGTTCTCCTCATGTTGATGAAGGTTTGGAAAGTTTATTGCCTTGTAACAATTTATCTGAAGAAGATTGTTATGAGTATAAGGAAGACATGGATAGGTAGGAGCATGATGCCATGGATGAAGAGTCCCCGACATATGACATGGATGGGAGTGATGACTATTGGAATTTCATAGATAATCCAACTTGTGAAAATATTATGGAAAATCCCATCCATGATATGTCCAATGATGGGAGTGTCTATTCAAAAATTTGTGGAAGTCCAATCTACGATACGTCCATAGAGGGGAGCATAGATCTGAATGCCTAGGAAAACCTTAATATGGAAGAGGAGCATTCAGAATTTTCATGTGATCATTCGAAGTCATACCACGTAGAGCCGCACAAGGGTATCAGTAATGAAGAGATTGAGAAACAGTATTGTGAAAAGTCAGATGTGATGCAGTCAATGGAAAATCAGTCTCAGCCATCTTTTTCACATATAGAGGTTCCTTATGATTTGGAGCTACTTGGGGCTTGTGAAACGATTTATCATTTGATAATCCCCGATGATCAATGTGACGATGCAATCAGTCTACCTCATCGTTCTGATTGGTATATCAGTCCTATCCAGTCATGGATAGAAGCAGCTTGCATGAGCACATACAATTTTGGGAAGAATTTTTATGACATTATTCATGCCTATGATCTCCCATCCATCCTACCCATCCTGAATCATCATCCAGGTTTGCATTTTCTGAATAAGGTATCCTTACTTTGGCTGGTAACCAAAGACAAGGAAAAAAAATTTATGTTAATAAAATGCTTTGGTGGTTACATTGGATTTCTAATTACACTTAACCTTTTTTATATCATGCTTAGAGTAGGAAAATAAGTTCCTTGAAAAAGAGCATTTACTTTCTGCATATCTACTTAGCTATAATAAAACTTTGCTTCTTTTAGTTAGTTGCATTTATTTTGTTTAAATAAATCGGCTTAATGGTTCATTTGGTTTTTTATAAAACTTGTGCTACTGAGGTTTTTCTTGTCAAGTTGAGATGTTTTTACAGGGTATATAAACCAGATATTGTGGTGTTCTCGTATGCTCTCCTTTCCTTCAAGACCAGATCGAGCACACGTCCCGCAGTTGGAGCCAGAATGTTACCACCTAAGTTGTACTTAGTGGTTTTTTATCAAGTGAGCCTGGTGAACTGGGCAAGGATAACTTGTTCGGACTTCAGAGAACCTTCAGTCTTGCTTCTGGGAAGTGCTTGTTGTACTATATCACATGTTCATACCCCTTGAGGGAATTGTAATAAATTTTCTAGCATGATAGTGTCTATAAAAGACTCGTTCTCTTAGACTTCATTTGTCAATCTGATCAGCCCAGGGTGTTTTTTTCCCTTGGTTATTATTGGTTGTTGAACAAACGACTGATAATTTCTAAGTTTTTCACTCCATACCTCCAAAGTTGGGGTGGTTGGCTTGGCATTTAGGCCTATTGAGGTTATTAGAGTCTATGTGTCAATGTATAAGCATGCTAGACATAATTTTTTAGTAATATGAACATGTCTAAGTCCCCCTAGGTGTTTTTCAATTTTTCAATTTTTTAGTTTTTTTCAGTATTTTTTATTAAAATTAATTTTTTCCAAAACTTAGGCTATTTTTTAATAGTTTAATTGGAAAAATTGATTTTGTAATAAAAGTGGGCCAAATAATCAGTTTCAGTCATGTAGGTGCTCATTTTCAAGCTAAGAGCACCATGTAAACCCATGGACCCACTATTTCCTAGTTTTGAGTGATTTCCCATCACTCAGGTCAGAAAGACCCAAAAATCAATTATTGATCACTTTAATTAATAAATTGATGAATAATGGAGCAAATCCAAAATCATAGATCAGTGGATTCTCAGCCGATTTGATTGAAATCAGTCAGATCTGAAGCAGATTGATTGGATCTGACAAATTCTTGACTGAAGGAGGTGATCAAATCAGATCCAGAGTTCATATTCAGCATCCTTTATGGGGAATTTCACCCTCCCTTTCTCCTCAACACGTTTTGGCTCATCTGGATGAGTTTTGGTGGATGATTCAGTCAACAGGTTGAGATGTCAATCAGATCAGCTCTATGATTGACAATTGCACTCAGTGAGACTTAGATCTGGCTTAGTTAGACACAGATCAAGCATTGATGGACTCTCCATCAGCATATTTGGTCTATCTCCTTGAGATTTTCACCCCCCCGGGCTAGATGGCTTGTAATCTGTATATATCCAGGCACATCCTCCTCTTCCAAGATAGTTAGAATTGGGATTGAGGTGCTACTGCTATTGTATTTTTGTTATTCTTCATTTGAAATAAAGAAAAGATTTGTAGGCCAGATGATGTTGTGCCATTACATGTGTGGATGATTATTGCCATTATTTTACTGAGGTAACCTGTATCTGCTTTCATTTCTTGCTAGTTGCTTGTAAATCTGTGGTTAAGATTGGTAATTAGCTTATTACAATCTTGATAAGAAAGGTGTTGTTCAATAAGTTTATTGACTATCACTCTCCTTTGATGCATATTTAGAGATCTATATTTAAAATGTCCTATAAGCTTATATGCATGTCATCTTGAATCTCTTTGTATGTACTAATCGGATCTCACATGTTTCTTGGCAAGTTCTTTGATTTTAGCTGAGTTGCAGGTTCATACTTTGGAGAGGATGCTAATCAAGCTTGCTTATTCATTCTATTCAAAACATTTCAAAGGCATAGTCACTTGACATTCCACCTGAAGGCTCTACTGCGGATCTTCAAGGAAACCAACATTTCTTTCCTCCTCTTCCTCCCTCAAAATCAACACTTTACCCGATAACTTTGTTCAGTTCATAGATTTGATTTCAGTTGGATCTATTTCATCAAATTAAAATACACATATATCTGATATTTCATAGCTCATATTCTAGATCTTGCACTCAAAAAATTTTCATAAGCATTCTAGATCTAGCTTTAGGGAAATCATCCTTTTTGCATGAATTTTAAAGTAAACT
Source organism: Pseudotsuga menziesii (assembly GCA_001517045.1). Classification (NCBI taxonomy): domain Eukaryota; kingdom Viridiplantae; phylum Streptophyta; class Pinopsida; order Pinales; family Pinaceae; genus Pseudotsuga; species Pseudotsuga menziesii. The sequence continues at coordinate 18,264 of LPNX010667120.1, forward strand.
TGTAGATCACATGCATTAGATTTCCTTTTTCTCTTATAAAATTTAATATTCTAAAATATCAGTGCATTTTCATTGGCTTCACAAACATCAAGCCAAGATCCCAAGGAAATCTTGCTTTCCTTGGTTCCCTTTCGTTTGTTTTAGCTAGTCTTAACTTTATTTTTTCTGAGATAAGGTAGGCTGATCCAAAGGTACTCTTAAAGTGATTTTAGGCATTTGTTATTCTAACATTATTGCTATATTTTAGCATTTATGACATAGAATAAAGGAATTTTCTGTCCGAAGTGGCCTCAGGAGCGCTCAAATCCCCCTAGGGGTCTCCCTTTTCACTAGAAACTCAAAAATTTTCCAAAGTTGTAAAATCTTGGTTTCAGCCTGTATAAGGACCAAGAATTTTCTGATAATTTCAATTCATTGATTCTGTAACCAATAATAAATAAAATAATTTTTGGAATAGGCTCTTTCGACCCCATTCCCCATCCCCCTTGGGGGGATTTGCGTCGGTGCCCTTTTCGTCACTTTCTGCTTATTTATTTTTTACTAGCATTGATCTAATTTTTAGTGTAGTATACTTGATTTTGTTATTAATTCCATACTCCATATCTTCCATTTCAAAGTAATCTTAATACCTACCCCACGATTTCCCGATTGACCCGAAAGGGGAAAGAGATTCGTGGTAGGATTAATTAAGAAACTAGAATTGTGTATCTGTTTGCTTTTTTCTATCATTTGTTTATAAGAAACTATAAAATTTACCTCTCCTTGATTCCCCTATTGAGATCCACTTGGATCGAAAGATGTTATTGGAGGGTTTTCTTTTAAACAAGATTACCCAGTTTAAAACTTATTAAAATTTACAAGAATCCAGTGTGTATGCTCTACACTTGGCTGTGGTTCGTCCAATCAGCCAAGATGTATCAAAAGCACTTGGGTGACTAGTATAATTAGGACTCACACTCCCCAACTGACAAACCATCAGGTGAAAATCCAACACCTAGATCAAACCTTTACGGTGGAAAAATACCCAAAGGAAGAGGGAACTTACTGAAAAGTGACCTCGAGGCACCGATCTCTATCACACCCTAATGGGTGTGTTACGAACAATAGCCCCAGAGACTCCATTTCATCCCACATATTCCTTGCAGGTAGCCGTGAAGGTTTAGTTTTGGACATACTCCAAGTACTCTCGGGTATATCTGGAGTCCCCCCTTTGCCTAATTTAATCAATTCATACTTCACATTTAACTTAAAACATACCAAGAGGCAATCACAAAACATTCACTCCAAGCACATGCAAGCATATTGATTCTATTTTTGACTCCATTCTAAGGCACTAGTTAATTTCTCGCTTTATATATATATATATTGTGTCTCAGCATTTTGCTTTCGTGTGCTTCATCTTTTACATCTTGCCATCTTTGATTATCTATAGTTAAATTGTAAACTCCTAAATAACTCATTAATTTTAAACATCACAACACTAAGTAATTCTCCTTAGTAACTTAATAGGGTCTACCCCCCTTGGCTTCGTTAGGAGTTGAGCCTAAATGGAGGAGTCAAGAACAAGGTGACAGCCTTGACTCGAGACTTGCCCCCAAGGACACACCGAGTGGATTGAAGATTTCTGCCCCGTGACCCAGGTTTGTGAAAAGGCTGCAACAAGGTTATATTCCCATGGTTTCAAATTTGATTACGGAAGAAGAGTTATCATCATTCACCCCAAGAGCAGAAAGCAAAGCTTTCCTTTGTGAATGACAACTCTGAAGAAATTCAAGCATAGACATCGCACAAGGAGTTTGTCCCAAATCCTCGACAACAGAATAGTTCTGGGTGGCTCGGGCATTAGGAGTGTGCCCCAAACACTTTAGGACTCCCTTAGGAATGTAAGGTGCAATCTCAAGTTTATCCATAGGGTTTTCAATATGCAAGGGGATCTCAGTAGGAGGGGGTTCCTTCCCAATGTCTGGTTGTGACAAACCATAGTCTTTCGCATGATTCACAACCTTAGTAGCACACACCATGTTGATGCACCCATCACCACTACTATTTTTCAGTGGATTTTGATCTCCACCCGACACAGAATGAAGATCATGGGTCCTCGATTTCATATTTTGATTATGGGGTAAAGGATTAGTAAGCACAGTTGGGCCCTGTGCTATGAACCTCGAGGCGTCTTCCATACGAGTGCACAAGTGAGTGAGGTGGTCATCCTTACACAATTTGCAAGGAAACTTAACCTTACATTTAGACTGATCATCCCCCCCAGCATTACGGTCATTCTTGTCATTAAAATTGGAATTTTCATTCTTGTTCCCACCCTTACGATTGTTTTTACCCTTTTTATTATTCCTTCTCAGCTGTTGGTTTCCCTTCTGGTCCGACGATTGCATGGAAAGTACACTCGTCATTTGGGTGGGTTCAGACGAAGCCGTGGCTTGTCCTAGAGTTTGGCAGACAATTGACTCACTTGCTTCGCAACTCAATTCGCAAGTTTGGCACTTGTATAACCCACAATGCCATTGGCATGTGGTCCAGGCTTGATCTTGGGATCGAAACTAGAACGCGGAGCATTAGGTATGATCTCATATAACAGTCCGGATTGAGAATAAATCAAATCCAATTCTTGTTCCCTAAAAATTGCTTGTTCCTCGTTATGAACTCTGGATGTAGAAACATCCTTCACGATGTAAGGTAGCAACGATTTAAGGAACCACTCAAGGAGAAATTCCAGACATATGAAAGCTTTAATCAACCTCTTCCATCTATGCCACTCTTGGATAGGGTCTAAGATATGTGTGGTTTTTTCTTGCCAAAATATCGACAAGAGTTTTGTACCAACATCGTAATGCACTAGTAGCTTGAAGTGATTGAGGAAAGTCTTAGTAAGATCATCAAACAAAACAAATGCCCCCTCAGAAACTCTATGTACCATTTCGATGTAGGCACGGTAAGGGTGCGGTGAAATAGCCTTAAACGGATCAAATCATCATGTAAGGAGTTGGAAGAGCACCAAAGGTGAAAGGTAGTGACATGTCCACTAGGATCTTCTCCTGGTTTTCCCTCAAATTTAGAAATGTCTAAGGGAAGCTTAGTAGGGACAGTTGGCCAAGTCAGGTCATGAGATACATGATCATTCATTAGTTTTGATAAGTTAGGTAAATTTAATATTGCGAGGAAAGGGAGCCTAGGTTGAGCCAGTCTATGCCATGCTCCATGATAGTTTTGGTTCAAATAAGGCTGACTACTGTAAATATCATGGCCTTGGCCATAATATCCTCCTCCCGTTTGGCCCGTATAGGGTGGCATGGAAGCATTATGATGTGGTGTACCTTGACTATGCGGTGCTACAAATCCATAATTAGAGGAGTAAGCGGGTTTTTGATACCCGTACCCATAAGTTTGATAGCTCGGTCCATACTGTGGTACAGAATATTGTCCATGAGAAGCTCCATAAGATGTCCCATGGGATAACCCATGAGAAGCTCCATAAGTAGGGATATGGGGAACTCCTTGCGATGGACCGTAAGATGATCAAGAAATGGAAATATGACCTCCCGAGACAACAAGAGATACTTGACTCTGAGATACTACTGTGTGAAGTAGTCATAGTACGAACCTGACTAGTAGCAACATTCTGACCTGAAGGACCACGAGAATGTGAGGGAGGAAGTGTTGTCAAAATGCATTCAAAGGAGTAGGAATTGAGGATGAAGGAAAATGTGAAGGGATGTAAGTGGTATTCCCTATGGTCACTCATCTTGGTTCTAGTATCAGAATATGAATACTAACATTAGGTCTAAGACGGGCCTGTGAGGTAGCTTCCACCACCAGGATGGAAGGTGCAATGTGACTAGTGCTCAAAAATCTCTCTGCGTGGAAAGTAATACGAGTGCCCCCAGGCATAGTGCTAGGTTCAATTTCTAACTCGGCATGATGTGTTAGATCATGTGCAGGGATATCAGGCATGCCATAACTAACATGGCTAGTGCTTGTGGGTTAATGGTGAGTCTCGTCGCCCTGAAACCAACACCAGTGACATGTGAATGAGGGATCATAACCAGAATGTGAAGGTATATCTGGTGAAGGATCATATATAGGAGAAGGATCTTCCTCACCAACCTCTTGAGGTGGATAAGACATCTCAGGAATCTCATCCTCGTGATCTCCCATCATGTGTGAATCAATGTGAGAAGTAGTCTGCTCGGACTATATATTTCTCTCTCCCAAAGGAAGAGGAGATGTGGAAGGAAGAAGTCCTGCTAAACGATGATAATGGAAAAGTTCCGCACATGAATCCACAATGACTCAAAAAATGAAAAAGACTCTATCTAATTATGCAAACCCTAGGAAAACTAGTAGGCACAGAGCATACACCTATATAATGTAAATCCAAATCACAAGCAAGCAAGGGTACGATATGTGAGCTCTCGAATGAAGCAGGTATGTCTCACCTAGGAGAGGCTTGAGACTCCCATACACAACAAGCAGAGTTTTGTGACTAATTATTGTGGCCCTTAGCTTCAATGCATATAGAAACTATGTTGTCTGACCAAAACCTGGCCAAGACACCTGTAGAATAAGCTCTGCAAAGTACCGCCTCGATAACCTAGGTAAGGAAAATAAGCTCACCTCAATATAATCAATGCTCAGGCAGACAGTCACAGGCGGGATTGACCGTATGGGCAGGGTATGAAAGCCCAAAACTTCCGAAAGGGCCCCCGGATACAAATAAAATCCTAGAAATATCTCCGATGCTACTCAGTTATGACTAGGGGTCATCCCAATTAATAACCACTCACACTACCTCGTGCTTAACTCCCTTGTAAGAGGAGGATCCTAAGAAACACTAATTATACCAAGGAATTTCACACTCTCACTTGGACAGACACATACATGTTTTTGTTTAGTGGTCTTGGAGAATTTACTCACAATGCACTATTCCAAGATTCTAGAAACTAATCTTGTTGGTGCAGCCTATAAAAGAAAAGAGTGTAATTCATTTTATTATGCGTTGATTTTAATTGGCTTATTACTCAAAAGGGTAAATGATCATGCAACTAATGGTGTTATGACACAACAAGAAGTAAAATGCACACCTAACAATCAATGCAAATGCACTGTGTCAAATGAAAAACGGGGGATGCTACTATGTGAAATGAAAAATTCTCCTTCAAATGAAAAATGCAGTCATTCCTATATGAAAATATGACTAATACTTTTCCAAGCAAACCTAGTGCAAGTACCATGCAAAATGAAAAATACAAAATGCAATGATGCATAATGATGCAAAGAAGCAAATATTTTTGTAATTTTTTGAATTAAAATGAGATAATAAAGAAAAAGAATGAGTCTACCATCCCTAGACTCTGCAAGCACTATCAAATAGTACCCACACAATGCACTAAGGAAAAAGAGACCTAATGCACTAATCCAAAAACAAAAAATAGAAAATGCAATGACAAGAAAATTCTTAAAAAAAATCAACCTAGAAAGCGTCTCTGGTCAGAAACAAAGGTGTATACATACTCTAGAAGCATCCAAGGAGACTTAGAAATCATCAAAACTCATCCAACAACACTTAATCTTCTCTTAAAAGGAAAAACTCATGGCATACATGACTGTGTGTAGAAAACCTATGTATATACACAGAAATCCTAGTAAAAACCATGTGTACACGCGATTGTGAAGCAAAAACTCACATACACAAAGAAAAAGAGATAAAAAAGAAGGTAAATAGACAATCTAAGACAAAAATTACTCCTATCAAACACTACCAGGAAAACATGCCCCCAGACTCGACTCAGAAACAAAGAAATTAGAGAAATTCAAGAACATTGAATGTTGATAAAAACCCCCAAAGGAAATGACTAGGAACTCCCTAGTATGGTCGCCAATTCTATTACAGAGAAAACTTCCTATGTCTTGGGGTACCATAACAGACAGAGTAACCACAGAAATCAATCATTTCCTATATGCAAGAGAAACCAAACATCTAACACTAAAGGATCTCGATACATACGTTATTCCATAAGGTTGATGTAGATCCCCATTGAGCTTTTCCACTCTCGCTTGTATTGATAATTTTCTCTCTCAACATTCAGCAAAGAAGACAAGCATGCTATATATAGTTGTGTTAGACATACTCTAGAATATATAATAAATAACATATAAGCATTTAAAAGCATCCATGGATTCAATACTCATTTAAATACACATTACCGGACATGAAAAGATATTTCTATTAATATAATTATGAGATTACAATAGTGACAATCTCTATCGGCACATCTGCGAATTGGAGAAACTGAGTCCTCCACCTGGGCCTCCACCACATCAATCCTCCATCTCTCGATAGCAAGCTCACACTAAAAGGAAAGCTTGGGAAGAACACAAAGTGCTCCAAGGGACAATGGGATGCAAACTCAAGTATAAGCTCCAGTAACAATGGACTGTAGTTTTCTTGCTCTTCAATTCCTCTCCCTTCAATGTATCCAAAGGGTTCCTTATATACTGCTTCAATGGGGTAATAGAAGGTAAAATCCAACTGATCTCAACGAATATGGAAGGCCAAGATACAAGTAACTCAGATCCACATGAAGGAAAACTTTGAAACTATTTGGCCTTTTACACACATCCCGATGTATGCGGGTTTAAGGCCCAAATCCACATATATGCACGATAATAAGTTTAAAATTCACGTATAGCAAATAATGCATGCTTTTAGGGATGATGTTGGAAACATCGAAGGTACAAAAATGGTCCATGGGGTCTAAAGAGCTTGTAGAGGGACAAGGAAGGCCATAAAGGTGTGATCCACCATGTGTGGTAAAATCAACTGTAACAAATATAGTTTCATCTTTTTCTTTCTACCAAGAATAGAGATCCTTGAGCTTCGTTATTCAAAACCCACTTCAACGGCCACAAATACAACCCTAACCTTAAAGAGAAATTAAAAGATATATAAAGCAATAATTATGCATATATTTCTAAAGGCCTTAAATACATAGATATTCTCAAACCATCCATAAACTTAACTCTTCTAGGAATCTATAGTTGTTGACCATTTCAAGAAATATCATAAGTACCCATGAAAAGAAAATCAACATGTCAAACATAAATATTGCCCATGATCTAACTTGCGATGTCAAGCACTTACTAGCTTCAAAACTTCACCAAAATGTCCTCTAATTTGACAACAAGAAAAAGAAATATTTGTAATAATTTGGCCGACATCGTTATTAATCAAAGACTCCATAAATAAAAAAATGTAACACTGTCGAATTGGATTCTGTTGAGTCTTGTAAAAAATTTCATCTCAAATGTATTCAAAATTTCATTCTAGTGTGTAGTATCCATGGATCTCGATCCATATCTGCCAAGATTTTCCTAGTATCTGTCATGGAAATCGATCCCCTATAGAATGAAATGGATCTTGATCCCATGAAACAAATCCTGAAATGTTGAAATGGATCCTAAAACTTTGAGTTCTTTCATGACCACTAATCCCCCCAAAAATCAAATGTTTAATGAAAAAACTTTCAAAACCCTAAACACATAAAGGCTAAAACTCTAAAATCCATTCCTAGTCAAGTTCTGATCTATCCCTACTTCAATATCTTCTCTCGAACTCTGATATAATAAGGTATTCTCTCAAGGTTTCCATTTGATACATCTTTATGGTCAGGTTCTGCTATCAAGGCATGATCTATCCTTATGTGCTATGTTGTTTCTTAGTTCACCAACACTATTATTTATTCCTTCCATAGCTTTCAAAAAAATCAGTTTATTCACTACTAATATATTCGTGGATGTGGCTATCAAAAACATTGTTATGAACTTCTTCATTTTCATGTTGAAATAGTCTCCAAAATTATCAATTATCAGTCATGGTTATAACTTATCAAATTATCAATTATAGTACATGAATGGTTAATAGTAATATGCATGAAAAATCTTTTTTTGGCTTTAAATTATAATTCTGATTGCGTTTCCTGAATAGTTTAATTTTTCACTCTATTTTTTATTTGTTATAAAAATATTTATATTTTTTTGTAATTTCCATTTCTCCACTGTATCTATATTTAGCTTCGCTACAGGGAAGCTTGACCACACTATGGGAAAGGTTATATTCCATTCTTTTGTAGCCAGAAATATTAACAGTGCAAAAATAACCATCACCTTAACTGCAAATATCTTTATCTTAACTTCACTTCACTTGCTCCCTCAGAATCCTAAGAGAATTATCCCAGGAGTTCTGAGTGAGAAGTCCTAAGAGAATTATCACAATAATTTTTCATCATCATTTGCTACTTAAAAGCATGACCTCTAGTTGGAAAAAATATGCTAATTTTTAGAAAACCACTACGATATACTCACCAGCGACGGGCCTATGAATTTGTAGGTATGATTTTCTACAGTTTATCGAATTCATTTGCACATTTAATTATATCAAATGCTTGTACACCTATGACATGTATCACTGGATTGAATCTCTTAGTGGATATAGGAATAAGAACCTTGATTGAGGGTTGCAATTATCTCTTTTTCAACATGATCAGAGAGCCTAATTTCGTCTGACATCATTTCATATTGATTCTATATCATAATTTCATATACCAGCACCAATGTTTCAACCCAACTTTATATCATACTTTCCTTTGCCACTACCAAATATTTAATTGAAGTGTCTTTTTTTTTAAATTGTTTGGTGACAAAAAATACACTACCCCTATGAAAAAAATATATTTCAAAGTAGAGATAATACACACAAACAATCTAATATAGAAGAAAATTTAAGAACCAGTGAGAAATACGACCATTGGAAGTTCAATATAAGGATGGTGTTATTGTACTCAAGGAAGACCTATTAAGTATAGGCATTGACGCTTGAGGTGCAACAATATAAGAAACAAAAATGGTGCAAGAACAAAAGAATCTAGCATTTATTTTCTTGACCTCCAGGAAGTAAGATTCAAAACTTGAGCTTTCTTATTCTGCAACCTCCAAGCAAGCCAAAATCTATTGGAACAACACTGTGAGATGAATAATATTGTTAAATAACTATTTATCCAAAGAAGAAGCAAACAATACGGTTAATCCGATAAAAATAGTTTGACTAAATGTGGCATTAACATGGTAAGATAAATCAAGCGAGAATATTGAAAAGACAATTTCAAGTGCCAAATATTTGCTCAAGACTCACCAATCTAGAATTCATTTGTCGAGGAAATGTATTGCATGTTGATGAAAACAACCCAAAGCATGCTCCATTTTCAAATAGTAGAATTGGAGCTCTGGATAGAAGCTACTTCTACAACACCATACTCAAAAAATTTGAGTCCTCATAAAATCTATTATGAGATTGCACCAGAAGAATCCTACCAGGGTAACAAACCTTCAATTTCAGACTTAGATATTTGGTATATATTTCTCTTTTAGTGTGCTTTCAGTACTTGATTAAATAATAGATCAATGTTCATACTTTCCAATTTACCACTCCACTTAATGAGAACATATTATTTTCTTATATATCCTCTTTCTTATCGTACATATTCTTAAAGACACCATCTTCTTAGATACCATCCTCTTAACAGAACAAACTCTTCTCATAATTATTAACCCCACTCGATCAGCACTTAGGAAGGATGGTTCTTTAGATTTTGTGTTAGTGCTCATGTCTAGTTGGAGAGGAAGTCATGTGGAGAATAATAGAGTAGGAAAGAGGTTATATGAGTGAGAGAAGAAATCTAGTCAGGTTGTGTAGGATTTACTTAACTTGACAAGGAGGTGTAGGAAAGGCTAGTAAGGCTTGTTGTTCTAGATAGATTTGTTTTTCGATTGTATCTTATAATAAGAAAGGACTAAATGAGCTAGAAATAAATAAGGAAGATGAGTATTATGGGAATCAACCAATATTGAAGCTAATCTCACAGTCTGAAGCATGTATAGATACAACAAACTATATGACAATCTTGGGCCAAAAGTGTATATCTAGGAAAGCAAAATTGTAGTTTGGATAAGCAAGCCACTATCCATCACCAGGTCCAACCAGAGAAATGCATGTGTTACGAAAGAACAATGTCTAAGATAGATTGAAGGACTTGGATGTGTATGGTTCTTGACTATATAATATATAGGAGGATATGTAGGTTATTCAGCCCTTAGATAAAGTAGTTCATATGAAGCCAAGATATGTTCTTAAATGATAACCAAAAATTTATATATTCCTTGAAAAGCAAGATCAAGAGAAGAGTTAAAAGTAATTATGATATCCATAACGAAAGAATAAAAAGAAGTGCAAATATAGAAACTAAAGGTATATTCCACCATTACAACATTTAGCTAGAGAGAGGAAAATATATGTAAAATTCTCATATTACAAGATGAGAGCTAGCATTTCTATTATTTCTATATGTGAGAATTTTTTTGAACCCCTAATATAAGATGATGAAAAGAGGAAGACATGAAAGAAAACTTAGTTTTTTGATTCTCGATGTTAACTATGTTTTACATCAAGGAGGTAAGGCAACTATCTACAACTAGGGTACTGTATCGAACATGATGCAAATGGGAAAGATAGATACAAAGGAATCTTGACTACTAACGGATACGGTTAAACAAAGGGACTTGACATCAATGTAACAATTGCAACTGGAGCAGTCCACATCTATTAAAACATTTCTTGCAATAGTAGTGAAAGATGTTTAAGGGCATGAAAATATTTTGACAATGGGATCTCTATTTCTAGATGGACTTAGACTGGGAATCTATGTGCAAAATTCAAAGCATGTTTCAAGCACAACCACCAAAAAAATGATGGAATGCTCAAACTTGGAGCCATCGTTGATGTAATCCACTGTATGTAGGTGTTAGGTCTACTATTCCTATATTTTTACAAAGCTTTTGATATTGGGCTCTTTATTTCTAGTTGGACTTGGACTGGGATGCTCTGTGCAAAACACCAAGCATGTTTCAAGAACATCCATTAAAACAATGATGGATTACTCATAATTAGGGCCATCATTGAGGAATCCACCGAATGTAGGTTTCAGGCCCACTACTACTAGATTTTTACAAAGACAATAGTTAATCTCAAAGCCTTTTAAGAGATATGAAAATTTTGGAGACCATCAAATTGGTAATATCTCTATATTAGAAATTTGTTGCACAACAAAACTCCATCAAGATAAAGAGAATATATTCATAAAAATTTTGAGTAAAACATGTATGTACACTCTCGAATGGCATATTCTATGATACCTATGTGGTCACAGTCAAATCTAGTCAAAACCAATAGTGTTGCAATAATAATTTTAAAATTTAATATCTCAGGCTATTAACCTCACCTACAAAGGGAGTAAAGGTGATGTTGCAAGCTCCTACAATTAATTCTACTATTGAAATGATTACGAGTAGGTCCTCAATAGTCAACCCAGTAAGGTCCCAGTCAATCCTTAGAACAAAGGATTAGTCCTAATTGAGAGGTCAGCCCTTATTAATCAAGTGAAGTTTTTTGAGCTTCTTCTTAAATAGTAAAAGGTCAATCCTCGACTTTGATGAGGTGAGGTATCAATCTTACTTGAGATGTCTTCTTCATTAGAACCTCCTTTAGCATCCGCCATTTTAAAAATGTTAGAAATGGTGTCTCCAGAATCCAGATTCTGTTTCAATACATCATCACAAAGCTTTGTCTCTTCCATTAATTGTCTTACTCTAAGATTGTTTAACATTTATCATTTGTTTAAGCCATTGGTACAAGAATTTGAAACACTAGGAACATCTATTGAAGGAAGTAGTATAAAATATACAAACTAAACAATACCTTGTGACAAGTCATGAATATGGAAGTGTGTTTGATGTTTCATTAATGAACTCCAGCCTGGTACATTTAATGCTTGCTGAAAAGCGTGACAGCCTTTCCCTTAGGCCTGGCTCACGATGGATGTGCGTTGCACTGTCATTTGGGGTTTCATCGTTTTGGCTCTGCGCAGAGGTATGGCCATGGACATGACCTCCAGCTTGTGAGGTATGCGCGCATGAATTTATAAGCCTACACATTAGTTTGGTTTACAGTTGGAAAGGATGGCATACTCCTCATCCCCATTTGGTTGTTGCTTGCAGGTGCTGAAAGGAATGGAGGAGCAGCATGGCTACGACACTTTTGGCTCCAAGCATTGCATTCATGGCCACGGTAAGCCTGCTAAGCAATCTTATGCTATTTACCATTCAATCATGTGGTAGAGCTACATTTCCACTGGGTTTTTGGTTGGGGTTTGATTCTGTAGAGAAATCGATTTCACCTTCGGGCTTTGCATACAGACTTGGTTATTTTAAAAATGGAGGCATTATGCCATAAATCGTTTCTTAGGACATTCGGCTCTGTGTAATTTTATTCCAGTTATATGAATTGTTAATGTTTTGGTTTTGGGATTTTAAAACCATGGGCTACACCATTGCAAGCAATGGTGCCATAGCCCATTGGCACGCTTGTGTAAAACCTTGTTCTCGGCCTTCAGTGGTGACTATGTACAGAGATTTGGATCTATGTGTAAATAAATATATGTATTGGTTTTATAAATTTAATGGTTAAATTCATAAATGGTGTATGTGATTTCCTCCTTAGTTTTCATTTAGCTTTGTATTTAAATGGGTTTGGGGTTTTGAAAGCAGAGGCATATGCATGATTAGATGCTCTGTGTGTAAATGTCATTAATTTGGTTGGTTAATGTAATATCTTGATAGTGTGGGTAAAGTCCATGCCGTCAATGTCATGATCCTTCCCACAGTGTTGTGATAGTATAGCGTAGGATTTTAAAATGGTAGAGACTATGTATTGGATTTAAAATTTGGCCAAGGATGTGACTTATGTGAGCACTGTGCATTAGTGGTTTTCGTGGAGGCCAGGGTATGCAGACCATCAATGGAATTTATTGTTCTTAATGTAATTGGACTATGTTATATATTTTAATGGAATTATAAAAAGGATTGATTCTTGCTCGAATCGTTATTTAAAATTCATTCGATGTGTTGGTAAAACACAATCCGAACGCTTAGAGTATATCATGGCATGTGTGATTAAAACAAGGTGGTTATATTTGGAAAACTTGGCCATGGCTGGTGACTGGTAAACGGCCTTCATCGATTTGGGCCAAGGAGATTTCAAACTGTGAAATATTTAATAATAAATAATAGAAATGGTATTTGGTATTTACTTTATGGATTTTGTTATGCGATTTGATTATGGTGATGATTTATGTTAAGGTTCTTATTGTGGATTTTAATGTTGTTTATGAATTGAAGTTGTAACCTATGAGGGTCGATACCATGACCTTTGTTTAAAAATACAAAGTTAGATGATTTGTTACTTGGTAAAAGTTTAGGTGGATGTTTATGATGGATATTATATGGGACCTTTAAAGATATAATACATGTGATTTTTGGTAATTTAATATAGATGTTAAGACTGTAGATTTTAGGGCAAAGTCTTGATAAGGACCACATGGATGGTCACGATATCCCTCTGATTAAATTTAATGTTTGATTCGGTTACGTAAAGTATTTTTGTTGTATATGAGTATATGAAGTAGACCTTGGAAGGTCTTAATTAATTTGTTTTAGCTTGGATATTATATGAACTCTATTCTTAGTAGATCTATTTTAAAATATAAATTTGTATAGTTTAGCATAAACAATATTTTAGTTAATTATTACTGAACTAGTTTATTTAAGATTCTAGGGCAAGCCTCTGCTAACAAATGAAATATGTCAGCAAAGTATTAAATACAGAGAACATAGTATAAACATAATACTAATATCAACACCTAGTTAATACAATAACATTTATGAAGGATACCACCTTGAACATAAACAACATATAATAAAGCTTCTCCAGCATCAGATTAGTAAATTGTAATTACAAACCCTGGCAGTTTGTTAATCATAAAACTTAACCCTTAAGATTAGAAATTACATTGCAGACATTATTTAATCTAAATAGTAATAAATATTTAGGAAATACAATAGAATAGGATTTCCAAGGTTCCGTACATGAATTTGAAGCTTTGTCCATGGTTGCACCTGCACACTTAAATAACCAGCATTACAATTCAATGCAGATCTGACCTCTATTTGATGACCAAATCACTTGGGAACTACCACGTTCCACCCAACCATGATGCAAAATCGTCCCTGGTTTAAATCTGGATCCCCTCGAGCTGGACTCCAGATTGCAAGTAGCTTAGAGCTCCTAAGGTACGGTTTCTTATCTGGTAATTAGTTCTAAATAATCATCCTTCAGTTTCAGGAGCAATTCTCTAAGAAAACACTTGAGAGCAAGAAATAGGCAAAATAATAATTCTCCAAGGGAAAATTCATAACCCCAAGCCTTTGCTTGGCTTGAGTCTTTATAGGAATACTTTTCAGTCAAAGGGGCAGTTAAATCAAGAAATCCTTGATTTCTTGATTTAACCCTTTTTACTTTACTAGGGTAATTTTCAATTCTTAACCTAGGAACTTTTAACTAGTTCCTAGTTAGTCTTTCATAGTTATTTCACTATTTATTAATCCTTTAATAATAAATAATAATTGGTGTTGCTTCTATTCTTTCTTTATTCAATTATATAATTAACCATAATTAATTCTTTATGCATACTATGTATAAAATACACAGTATTAAAATACTATGTTAAAATTTGTCTTCGGGCATCATGTGTCATGATCCCTAGACTTAACGACACTTCTTCATGGAGGTCAAGTAGATATATGGCTTAGGATGACTAGTCTAGGAAACTCTAAACATCCTTGCATGTTGGATTTCCCTCGTATAACGTGGTAGCTCTTCAGTACTTTTATGAGAATACAGAAATTCAAAATTTCATTTAATCACTTATAAATAAGTATGATGATGATCAATATTTTCGCTCGGAAGTTATTAAATGTTTTTTAGTAACCCCTAGCTCTTACTAGAGCCCATATTCAACTCCTATAGCAGGGAGTTACAAGCATAGTGTGATTACAGAGATTTCACTCAACACTAAATGCTAGGATGTACATGTAAGATACACCTAGGGATACCATTAGAGGAATTTTGAGGTCTAAAATGGGCCTCCTAAGGAAAATAATAAAATAATAGTTAAAATAATAAAATAATATTTATTAATTTTTGAGGAAGAAAGAAAAAAATACTTTTTGTGTTCGTATTTTCGACACATCTCCCTGTCTTTTTACTCAAATTTCAATTGGGAGAGCTCGTTGGATGAGGATTTTGATTCTGCATCCAACGAGTACCCACACTGCATACTTTTGAAGGACCCTGCTACCCCAAAAACATGAAATACCTGAAAAAACATCACCATCACATTTTTTCAGGTATTTCTTGTTTTTGGGGTAACGGGGTCTATCAAAAGTATGCAGTGTGGGTACTCGTTGGATGCAGAATCAAATTCTGTAGCCAACGAGCTCTCCCAATAGAAATTTGAGTAAAAACAAAGGGAGATATGTCAAAAATACGAACAATAAAAGTAGTTTTTTTATGACAAATATGTCAATTCATCCATTATGGTTGACTCGTTTTATAGAAATTCTATTGGTTCTTGAATTCCAACTCACAAGAACTTATTGTTGGCACGTTTTCATATAAGGCCCATTTTAGACCCCAAATTTTCTCTAATGAATGGGCAAAGATCCGATGCTTCAGATCTTATGCTCAACATCAACATGGAATGATCCAGAGCTTATGCCCAACATTTCCAATTATATTTTCATGTGTTCTATAAATTTATGCTCAACACAAATGTAAGTACTCGTGTGCTCCAAAGCCTCTCGCTCAACACAAAACATCTCATAGATAATGTGCTTCAGGGTCCACGCCCAACATAAACATTTCATCAATCATGTGCTTTAGGGTCCACTCCCAACACAAAACATATATATACATATATATTGTCAACAATTGGCTTACACCCAATATACAAAAAAATCATCATGTTCATATGTAGTGGGGTCGTCGACCCAAAAATAAAACATCAATATAATCATCATGATCAATAGGCTCATGCCTATAAATGGTAGTTTCAAAAATTAGGACATTACGTCCCTCCTCGCTTAGTACAACACCATCCCTAGTGTTCTAGGGACTCTAAATGATATCATGGAATAAGGCAGAGTAAGTCTTTCTCATGGTAGCCTCATTCTCCCAAGTACCCTCATCTACCTCAAAGTGCTTCCACTACACTTTCAATTGGACCACAGTGTGCTTTCGACGTTGCACTTCTCCCTTGTCCAATATATGCAAAGGATTAGGGGAAAATTACCCCTCAGGTTCCACCTGTAATAAGGACCAATCAATGACATGCTTAGTGTCGTAAACATATTTCTTTAATAAAGATGCATGGAAAACATTATGAACACTTACGTGCATAGGTAATTCTAATTCATAAGCCACTAGTCCTTTCTTGGCCAAAATTTCAAAAGGTCCACAAAACCTAGGTGATAACTTACCACACCTACCCAAGCTCAATGACCTCTGTTTTGCTTTCACTTTCAAGTAGACATGCTCACCTACTTGATAGTCTTTACCTTTTCTTTTTTTATCTGCATAACTTTTCTGATGGTCGTGTGCCTCTTTAAGGTTTCCTTGGACCTTGGTAACTAACTATTCCAAGTGCAATAACAGGTCAGGCCCTAACATGAGGCGATCCACCGGACTGTCCCAAGTAACTCGAGTCCTACACTTCCATCCATAGAGTACCTTGAAAGGACTCATCTTGGCAGAAGCCTAGTACCCATTTTTATATGAAAACTATGCAAGTTGCAAATAATCCTCCCACTTGGTGGGGTTGTTCATGACATATATTTGAAGCATGTCTTCCACAATTTGGTTTACTCTTTCAGTATTCCCGTCCATCCGCGGGTGATAAGCAGTTCTAAAATTCAACTGCATCTCTAATCCAAAGAATAAATATCTCCAAAAGTGTCCTGTAAATTTAACATCTCGATCTGAGATAATTTCTTTGGGTATCCCATGCAATCTAAATATCTCTTTTAGGAAGATATCGACAATGTTCACGGCCTTGTAGGTTGATTTCACAAGGATGAAGTGTGTTTCCTTTGATAGCTTGTCAATGACTATGAAGATGGAATCATTTTGCTTCTTGATTTTCGATAAGCTAGTAATAAAATCCATATTGATAACCTCCCACTTCCATTTTGGAATGGGAAATGGCTATAGAAATCCTGAAGGATGCTGGTGCTCAGCTTTAACTAGCTGGAATTCCTAACATGTCGCAATAAACATTGTAATGTTGAACTTTAACTTGGGACAGAAAAAGTGTCTCGTGATAGAAAATATCATCTTTTGATATCTCAGGTGCCTCGAGTAGGGTGCCCTATGAAATTCTATGAGGATGCTGGACCAAATGTCCCCTCCATCTAGAACATACAATCTATCCTTGGACCATAGTAGTCTGGAGTCATCCACCTTGCAGTATTCCTTCTGTTGTTGAAACAACAGGTCCCCCTGGACCTTCTTGAGGATTTCCACATAGAATGGGTCAACCTTGTTGGACGTTATAATATTCTCATGCAAATCTGCATCAGTTTGACTCAGGGTCACCTCATATATCATGTGAGTTCGTCGACTCAAAGCATCGACAACTTTGTTCTCTTTTCCCTTAATATGCTTTAGTTCAAAGTGATACTCACTCAGGAAAGCTAATCATCTAGCATGCCTCACATTCAACTAGGGTTGACCGAACAAATATTTTAGACTCATATTTTAGACTCATTATTCTCCACATCTTAAGAGTGTGGATAATGACCGCTAGCTCAAGATCATGCATGGGATAATTTTGCTCATGCTCTTTTAATTTCCATGATTCATAATAGATCGCATGGTCGTTTTGCAAGAGGACTCCTCTAAGTCCTTCCTTTCTTGCATCTGTGCATACAATGAAATCCCCATCGGGATCCCCAATTTGCAACACTAGTGCGGTCATCAAAAGATGCTTAAGCTTTTGAAAAATTTCTTCACACTTGTCAATCCATAAGAACTTGTTTTCCTTCTTCTGCAAAGCCATCATGGGGCAAGTGATTCTCAAGAAGTTCTCAATGAACTTTCGATAATATCCGGCTAATCCCAAGAATGACCTAATGTCAGTGACATTAGTGGGGGTAGGCCAATCCTTTATGGCTCAAATCTTTTCCGAGTCCACAGCTATTCCTACCTCGGATATGATGTGACCTAGGTACTGTATTTGTCATTTGTAAAAATCATGTTTACTAAACTTAGCGTAGAGTAGGTGTTCTCTCAACACTTGAAGTACTATGAGAAGGTGTTCTTTGTGTTCCTCTTTATTCTTGGAATAAACCAGAATGTCTTCAATAAACACTAGTACAAATTTATCCATATATTTATTGAATATGTTGTTCATCTTACACATAAAGTTTGCGGGTGCATTGGTCAACCCGAACAGCATCACTAGAAACTCATAGTCGTACAAAAAGTGGTCTTGGGAATATCTTTGTCTCAGATCCGTACCTAATGGTACCCAGATCACAGGTCAATCTTTGAAAAGATTTTGGCTCCTCCTACTTTGTAGAACAAGTCATCGATCCTAGGGAGAGAGTAACGGTTCTTTATAGTCATTTTGTTCAACTAAAGGTAATCAATGCACATCAGCATCATACCATCCTTCTTCTTTACGAACAAAATTGGTGCTCCCTAAGGGGACACAGTGGGTCAGATATACCATTTCTCTATTAACTCCTGCAACTGCAGTTTTTGTTCCACCAATTTCGATGCACTCATGCGGTAGGGGGCTTTGGAGGCCGGAACTGATCCTTGGGTCAGTTCGATGGAAAATTCTAGGTCTCATTTCAAAGGTAATCCAAGGATTTCCTTGGGAAACACATCCTTGAAATATTCAAGGCTGGGGAATTCTTCTATGCATTGTTCTCTATCTAACTCTACGTTTCAGATGTTCACCGTAAACAACTTGCATCCCTTCCTAACACACTTCTTTGCTTTTAAGGCAGAGATTTGTCTTACAAAAACTTTCTTTGGGATGCCTTAAACCTTGACTTGGTTCCCTTGGCTATCAGTACACAAGATATACTTGTGTAGATAATCGAGCATGACATGGTGCTGTTCCAACCAATCCATGCCGATAAGAATATCGTATGATCCTAAAGATAGGATATTCAGGTTTACCTTAGTAAGGAAACCATTCATGTCTACGCCACATTCTTAAACAATTTATGAAACCTTATGTTTCATACCAGTGGAAAAATGTACCAACTAAGGTTTATCATGCTTTAATTTGCCTAATTTGCATAAATCGACAATATTAGGTGCAACATAGCTCCAGCAAGCACCAAGATCAATAAGTATTGAAATAGAGGTGTTCAATATCTTAGCTTTGATCTTGACCATTGTAGCTTGATGGTCCGCATGTCTGCCATCTAATGCTACATAGATTCGTTGGGTTCCCACTATATCCTGAATGGTAGGTTCTTCTTGCAGGTTATGCAAGACTCCATTGTTCTTGCTCTTACAATCTCAGGCATAATGTGGCCTGTTGCACTTTCAGCACTTGATCGCTAAAGGGGTAGCATTGGCTCCACTTGCCACTTGCTTATTACCATTAGGATCTGGTACATAAGGCTTCGTACAAGTTTTATTGAAGTTATTTTTCACTTAAAGATGTTATTTTACTTTCTATAAGGTTGCGGGTTTGACCCAGGCTTGCGGTTATCAGAAAAGTTTCTAGTCTTTTCTCAGTTTCGGTTCTAGTTTTCTTGCTGTAGCTACCCATGCTCATAGCAGAGGTGGGCCTTGTGTAGTGCACTATTTAGTGTCTTTGGCATGTTGAATTCTATCCTATCCCAAAAACTGGGAGGAATACATCCTAGGAACTATTGGATCTTCACCTTCTCATATTTGATATACAGTACATAATTCAACAAATCTAGAAATATGTTTATAAATGTGTCCATAGTCATGGACCCCATGCGTAGTTCATGGAACTCTTTTACCTTGAGGTCAAACAACCTTTCTGACATTTATTTTTCTTGGAAAATATTTTGGAATTTTTCTCAGCTTATTTATCATAGCTCATCTTTCTTGGTGTGCTTTAAATCTCGCCACCATCTTGCTGCCTTACCATTCAAGTTGTAGATGGAAAGCCTAGCCTACATCACACTTGAATAGTTATGAACCTAGAAATACTTATTCATTCCTAGCAACCATTCTTCAGCCTTTTCTCCCATATTTACTTCACCTTCATAGGTCGAGGCTCTTATTTTTCAAAACTCCGACTGAAGACTGTCATCACTTCTTTGCTTCTTTCTCCATGGACAAAGTGAGTCATCACTACCAAGACTGTGATGATCTCCTTTCGTTGCTTCAGGTGTACTTTGTTTTTATGCTTCTCTTGCACTCCTATCCCACTCATGGTATGGTTCTCTTTTGGATCTATTGGTGGACTAGATAGGTTTACCTTATGGGCTCCCTCCCGTCATGTTACGCAATAATGCTTCAATTATAACTTCTTGTTCCTTTCTTCTTTGAAACTCTTCAGTTCAGCTTGAAGACCGTGCAAATTTTTCAGCACATCAGAGTTTAGCTCAACCACAAAGTTCACTTAGACTAGAGTGGGGGTGTTCATTTATTCCTTCCGGTTGTTTTCTTCCTCAGTGTTCATAAACTGAACAGCGCTATAAAAAATTTCCGTGTAACACGAAAATTTTTAATAGTAGCAAACATTTATGTTAGTAACAAACATTACTTATCATACTTTATTTTTTCTGCATGAATGCCTGGTGTGCCCATAAGTCTCTCAGCATTGACACTAGGCTCTAATACCACTTGTAATGTCCCCAAAAATTGAAAATAAAAAAGAAAATTGCAGGCTAGTAAAAACTACCTAAAGGGGATCATTATTACTCATGCAAAATTGCATGCACTACTTAAACTTTCGATCTCTTCAGAAACTGCTCATATTGTCTTGTTAATCTCTTATCCATTCAGTGATTATTAGTTCGTTTACTACTGATGTCTTAATTCTGTTATTTAAACTATTGGTACATCTTAGTTATTACTATTGGTGATTTAATGAATTGTATAGTTCATTGTTTTACTTTTGCACATGTGCACTCTGTTTATTACATATAAACTAACTTAACTTTGTTGATGGGAATAAACTAGTGGAGTGGTGGGACTAGTTCTGCAATGACGATATGAGAGGTAAGGTATTACTTGGTTACGCAGGCTCACTTAGTTCAATCAAACTAAGGCACCTCTCTCTTTTGTGTACGCAGTTCATTACTTGCGATGGGATCAAATGTAAAGTGTGTTGACAGCCTTGGTTGTTAATAACCTGTTGCTAGTTATTATGTTTCCTATCAACTTGGTAAGTTTCGTTATTGTCAATTTATCTATTACGGCTAAATTTTATGTACATTGATTATTCTTCATTATGGTTTTAAATTCGTCATATTAGATGTCATTAATATCTTTTTTCGAGTTATGTATATTTTTACTATATATTCATTTTTTAGCATTTCGTATGTTCTTTTATTGGTAGGTTATTAATGGTTTGATAGTAGAGCTTTGGATTTGATAATCTGAGAGATTATCATGGCATGGTACTTAAGCCTAAACACCTTGATACTATGGTATTAAACCCTAAGCTCTAAACCTATGGACTAAACATTATCTACATTCCTAAGAAAAGGTCTTAGACTTTGGACTAGCGCAACCTATGACTAAGTATTATGGTAATACCATCATAGTACAAGCTTTGTAATATTTTAACGTTGACATTAGAGTTTGGGGTGACATGATATATGGTATAAACCATACGTTTCCATGGTTTAAGCATGGGTATGGAGGGTGGCATGAAACGATACCTTGTGACAAGTCGTGACTATGGAAGTGGGTTTGATGTTTCGTTAATGGACTCCATCCTAGTACATTTAATGCCTATTGAAAAGCATGAAAACATTCCCCTTAGGCTTGGCCCATGATGGATGTGCATTGCACTGTCATTTGGGGTTTCGTCGTTTTGGCTCTGCGCAGAGGTATGGCCATGGAGGCGATCTCCAACTTGTTAGGTATTCCCGCATGAATATATAAGCTTTCACATTAGTTTGGTTTACAGTTGTAAAGGATGGCATACTCCTCATCCTAATTTGGTTGTTTCTTGTAGGTGCTTAAAGGAATGGAGGAGCAATGTAGCTATGACATTGTTTGCTCCAAGTGTTACATTCATGGCCACGGTAAGCCTGCTAGTCAAGCTTATGCGTGTTACCCTTCAATCCTGTAGCAGAGCTACATTTCGAATGGTTGCTTGGTTGGGGTTTGATGTTGTAGCAAAATCGGTTTCGCCTTCAGGGCTTTACATACAGAATTGGTTATTTTAAAAATGGAGGCGTTATTCCATAAATCATTTCTTAGTCCATTCGGCTCTATGTAAAAACTTGTTCTCGACCGTCAATGGCGATTGTGTACAGACATTGGGATCTCTTTGTAAATAAATATACGTATTGGTTTTATAAATGTAATGGTTAACTTCATAGATGGTGTATGTGATTTCCTCCTGCGTTTTTATTTAGATTTGTATTTAAATGGGGTTGGGGTTTTGAAAGCAGAGGCATACGCCTGATCTTATGCTCTGTGTGTAAATTCCATTTATTTGGTTGGTTGATGTAATATATTGACAGCGTGGGTAAAGCCCATGTCGTCAATGGCATGAGCCTTCCCACAGTGTTGTGATAGTGTAGTGTAGGGTTTTGAAATGGTAGAGACTATGTATTGGATTTAAAATTTGGCCAAGGACGTGACTTATGTGAGCATTGTGCATTAATGGTTTTCCTGGAGGCCAGGGTATGCAGACCCTCGATGGCATTTGTTGTTCTTAATGTAATTGGACTCTGTAATATATTTTAATGGATTTATAAAAATGATTGGTTCTTGCTCGAATCATTATTCAAAAGGAATTCGATGTGTTGGTAAAACACATCCCGAATGCTTAGAGTATGATCATGGCCTGTGTGATTAATACTGTGTGGTTATATTTGGAAAAATTGGTTGTGGCCGATGACTGGTAAACAACCTTCATCGATTTGGGCCAGGGCGATTTCAAACTATGAAATATTTTATAAGAAATAATAGAAACAGTATCTGGTATTTACTCTATGGATTTTGTTATGCGATTTGATTATGGTGATGATTTATGTTAAGGTTCTTATTGTGGATTTTAATGTTGTTTATGAATTGAAGTTGTAACCCATGAGGGTCGACACTACAACCTCTGTTTAAAAATACAGAGTTTGATAATTTGTTACTTGGTAAACGTTTAGGTGGATGTTTATGATGGATATTATATGGGAGCTTTAAAGATATAATACATGTGATTTTTGGTATTTTAATATAGATGTTAAAACAGTAGATTTTAGGGTAGAGTCTTAATAAGGACCACATGGATGGTCACAATATCCCTATGATTAAATTTAATGTTTAATTCAGTTATGTAAAGTATTTTGGTTGTATATGATTATATGAAGCAGACCTTGGAAGGTATTTATTAACTTGTTTTAGATTGGTTATTATATGAACTTTGTTCTTAGTAGATACGGTTTAAAATATAAATATGTATAGTTTAGCATAAATAATATTTTAGTTAATTATTACTGAACTAATTTATTTAAAATTCTAGGGAAAGCCTCTACTGACAAACGAAATATGTTAGCATAGTATTAAATACAGAGAACATAGTATAAAAACAATACTAAGATCAAAACCTAGTTAATACAGTAACATTTATGAAGGATACCACCCTGAACATAAACAACATATAATAAAACTTCTCCAGCATAAGATTAGTAAATTGTAATTACAAACCTTAGCAGTTTGTTAATCATAAAAGTTAACCCTTAGGATTAGAAATTACATTGCATCCATTACTTAATGTAAACAGTAAAAAATCTTTAGGAAATAAAATAGAATAGGCTTTCCAAGGTTTCATACTTGAATTTGAAGCTTTGTCAATGGCTAAACTTGCACACTTAAATAACCAGCATTAACAATTCAATGCAGATATGACCTCTGCTTGATGACCAAATCACTTGGGAACTACCACATTCTACCCAACCATGACCCAAAACCGTTCTTGGTTTAAATCTGGATCCCCCTAAGATAGACTCCAACATGCAAGTAGCTTAGAGCTCCTAAGGTATGGTTTCCTCATGGGGCCTTCACTTATTGAACCTCTCACATAGCATGTTCAATCATGGAATATTAAATAATACCCTTAATTTCTTTAGATATTGGTCCAAACTCCTTTTCTTGAAACCCCCTGCAAATACCTGAAACCTCCCCACCACCCATTTTTTATATCCTAATCCTTATAAACCCACATACCCCCCCACCATAAACCCCTCATGTCCCCCAATACCTAGAATATATTGGCCCGATTTTTTAAAAATTTAAAACCCACAATATGAACTAACGTGCTAGGATATTGGTCAACGAGTGAACGCGAGGACTTCACTTAGTGAACATCTCACATAGCACGTGCGATCGTGGGATATTAAAGAATACCCTTAATTTCCAAAGATATTGACCCAAACTCTTTTTGTTGAAACCCCCTCCCAATACTTAAAAGCTCCTCCCCACCCCTTTTTATACTTCAATCCTTATAAACCACCCTACCCACCCCCACCTTAAACCCCTTATCCCCCCTAATACCTGCAATATATTGGTTCAATTTTTAATAATTTTAAAACCCACAATATGAACTAACGCGATAGGATATTGGTCAACAAGTGAATCCCCCGTACGAGTGAATCCCCCATGGGTTTCCTATATGGTAATCAGTTCTGAATAATCCTCCTTCTGTTTCAGGAGCAATTCTCCAAGAAAACACTTGAGAGACAAAAATAGGCAAAATAATAATTCTCCAAGGGAAAAATCAGAACCCCAAGCTTTTGCTTGGCTTGAGTCTCTATAGGCATACTTTTCAGTCAAAGGGGAAGTTAAATAATAAAGACTGATTAACCCTATCCATGTGGACAGAGTTGATGAACCCTATCCATGTGGACAGAGTTGATGAACCCTGTCTATGTGGACATATTTGATGAACTCTGTCCATGCCACGTCCATGTAGAGTTCATCAACTTTGTTCGTGCAAAGTTCATCAACTCTGACTCTAATTAGTTTACTTAGCATAAGGGATATTTTTTATGATTTTATGGAATAATGAAAATATTTGTAGTTGACATAAATAAATGTATCTTTAATTTCATATTTGATGATATTGGTTCTATTAATTTTAAAAATCTAAAATACATCAAAAACACAAAGATTGCTACATTAATTTCTTATACATCCAACAATACTGTAGCTATTTTCATTTTAAGAACTATTAGATAATATTAGGGAAATTTAGGTCTTTATTAGAAAGGTAGTTTTAAAAATCTAAAACACATAAAAAACACAGATATTGCTACATTAATTTCTCATACATCCAACAATAGTGTAGCTATTTTCATTTTAAGAACTATTAGATAATATGAGGGACATCTAGGTAATAAAAACTTAGTTTTTATAGTAGCTAGTTCTCTAAAGTTGAGGCATTAACATGTAGAATTTGAATATGTTATGAGTTGATATATTAGATAATATTAAGGACATATAGGTCTGTATTAAAAACTTAGTCTTTTTAGTGGATAGGTCTTTGAAGATGAGGAATTAACATGTAAAATTTGAACATGATATGAGTTGATTTGTATAATCTTGTAGATATCATATAAAATGGAAATAGATAATAAATTATCTATAATCATTTAAAGAACTATTAGATAATATTAGGGATATCTAGGTCTTTGTTGAAATCTTAGTTTTTATAGTGGCTAGGTCTTTGAAGTTGATTAATTAACATGTAGAAATTGATATTTATGTAAACTTGTAGATTTCATATCAAATGGAAATAAGTAATAAATTAGCTATAATCATTTTAAGAACTATTAGATAATATTAAGGATATCTAGGTCCTTATTGAAATCTTAGTTTTTATAGTAGCTAGGTCTTTGAAGTTGATTAATTAACATGTAGAAATTGATATTTCTATAAACTTGTAGATATCATATCCAATGGAAAGAGAGCAGCCTTTGAGACAAAAGCGTAGGAGGTCATCACACTTTTTGATAGTTAGTGTCTGAAATGAAAATCAAAGATTATCAACTTCACCTCCGGATTCAAGCTTATTGTATAGTTCACATTCATCTGATCATCGACGTGGTAATAGTGGTAGAGATGATTCCTCCTTATCATCTATGGTTGCAGTGTCATTGATATAAAGAATGATCATTTATCTTTATTTGTAGATATGGGTCATGGAGTATTTGGAGATAAAGATATTATTGATCAAATATATTACTCCTATTACTCCTCGACTGATATCTACACATCTACACATAAAATTTAGAGGAAGAAAAAGTAGTAATGTTTTTACATGTTTCTTTTTCAAGGTATGTAATATTACCCAAATTGTTCTCTGATATATAAGTTTAATTAGTTTAAATAATTTTTGACATTTGTAAATTGCTTGTATATATGTTGAAGCTTGGGTCTCTTCAATCTTTCGAGGGAAAGGGAAGACTCCATTAGAAGATAGTGGTGGAATTGTAAATTTAATATTTTATTTTATTTATTTTAGTTTAAAATAGTTTAAATAATTTGTAATATTTATAAACTATTTTTAGACATGTTGCAGCTTGGATCTCCTCCACCTTTTAGAGGCAAAGAGAAGACTCCATTGAATGATAGAGAATTTGAGGTAATTCTATTAATAATTGTATTGATCTTCTATATACTAGTTTAATGTTTTAATGTTTTGATTTTAATTTAAAATTGTTTAAATAATTTATGATATTCATAATCTATTTTTATACATGTTTCACATTGTTATGAGTCCAAGGGAAGACCCTAGTGGAGGATAGTATTGGACTTCGTTGATTCAGACATTGAGGAGCTTAATTATAGGATTATACACATGTTCATGAATGTTTTTTTTATTATTATATGCATATACATTGAACTCACATGTTCATGACTATTTTTTTTATTATATACATGTACATTGAACTCACATGTTCATGATTGATTTTTTGGATTATATACATACATACATTGATTTTAGATAATGTTTTTTGGATTATATACATGTATATGTAAAGGTTAGGAATGTTAGGAATGTTAAGAACGAATATGGGAAATGTTAACGTTAAGAATGAATGCAATCCAATTTGTTAAGAATGAACATATGAGGAATGCTAATGTTAAGAATGAACATAGGGAATGTTAGGAGTCAATGTGGGAATGGAGAATGTTAATGTTAGAAATGAATGTTAGAAAATGTTAGTAATGTTAGGAAGTTTTGATAGGTGCAAATATATGAATGTTGAGAATTTTATGAATGTTACGAATGTTAGGAATTTTTTATAGGTGCAAATATATGAATGTTGAGAATTTTAGGAATGTTAGGAATGTTAGGAAGTTTTGATAGGCGCAATCTAATGTTAAGAATCAATGTGGGAAATGTTAGGAATCAATGTCCAGGGAATGTTAGAAATCAATGTCTAGGGAATGTTAGAAATCAATGTTAGGAAAATGTTTGGAATGTTATGAAGTTTTGATGGGTGCAAATATACATGAATGTTAGGAATAAATTTTCGGAAAGGAACTAGAAAGTTTTGATAGGTGCAAATATACATGAATGTTAGGAAAGGAACTAGGAAGTTTTGATAGGTGTAAATATATGAATGTTAAGAATGAATGTTAGGAAATGTTAGGAAGTTTAGATAGGTGCAATTATATGAATGTATGTATTAGTAAATTTATGTATGTTTGTATATGTAACATATTTTTAGTGTTGAAAAGTTCAAAATTTTAGGAATGTTAGGAATGTTAGATGCAATCTAATGTTAAGAATCAATGTGGGAAATGTTAGGAATCAATGTGGGGAATGTTAGAAATGAATGTTAGGAATTGTTAGTAATGTTAGGAAGTTTTGATAGGTGTAAATATATGAATGTATGAGTGAATGTTAGGAATGGTTAGGAATGTTAAGAAGTTTTGATAGGAATATTTTTGTATTACTAAAGTAAAATTAGCAACTGAATTCTGAATTATAATAAATTATAGCTCAATCCATAAATTTTCTAAGGTAACATTAGCAACTTGATTTTGAATTCTAATATATTTTTATTACTAAGGTAACATTAGCAACTTGATTCTAAATTTTAATAAATTAAAGTTCGATGACTTCATGATAGCCAATCTTAACATAAAACAAGAAATGATATAGTTAAAAACATTGCAATCGAATTCTGTCCTCAATTATCCATTCATGGTCATATTTGGACATTTTCCATTTTTTATTTTTTATGCAACTTGTACCAATTTTATTCGAGATGCACATACTAAATGACTATACTGACAACATATAACATCAGGTTCATAATCCTGAAAGTAGACATAATTTTCAGTCATATGGGTCTGCTGCAAAAAATAGCCTTTTAAAATGATGGATCCTCTCTCGTATGTAAATATGTTGTCATTGTAGTCCTCCAATAACTTCATTTTTCCTTCAGTGCATCGCCTCAAATAATATTTTACATTTTCATTGTTGTCTAAAGGTGCAATCAGAATGAAAATATCTCCTGTGCAAATTACAATTGGCATTGGAGTTAAGTGAATTAAATTGATTATATAAACATAAGTTGATGGACAATATTCAACAATCAACAACATCATCACCTTCTCTAACAAGATATGAAATTCTATCGCCATCAGATGATATTTTTATTGTTGATGAATATGTAACTTCGGAATGTATTCTTCTATGTATCTTATGTATTGTAACCAGATGTTTATTCCGGGATGTTTCTATTATCTATTTGAGTCATGTGGTCATGCCCCGATGTTCCGATCGGGAGGATTAATAATGTAAACAAGTCATGTCAAGTCATTAGGTAAGTCCCCACAGTTTTGGGGCACTCGAGTTATTGTACACTAATTAAGGTGTAGGCTCGGGTAAGTAATGTTAGGTCGAGCCTACGTGTGAAAATGCAATTCAAGTGAATGAATGAATATAAATAGAGAGTGAGAGTCTCTCTATTTATCACGTGTGAAATACATCACTTGCTCTCTCAAGTGTGGTGCGCTAGTGAAGAAGGAAATACTGGGGATAGACAGAAGAAGAAGACTACTGCTGTTTTTGGGAGATCTCTTACTGTTTTGGTGCTGATTTTATCTCTAAGAAAGTTGTGGGATTTTATCCTTTATGGTTTCCCTGAGGAAAACTCTTTGTGTCTCTTGTCTCTTGTGATGTGCTTATGTTTTATTGTTGTGCTTGTTATTCTCTTAATGAAAAGATCCTAAGATCATAATGCTAGCTTATTTGATGAAAAACTAACATGGTATCAGAGCTAACCTGAGAAGAAGACACTGTCCAATTGTGGGAACTAGGGATTCCTAGTTTGTGGATCTTCCTCAAAATATTTTCAGCAAAAGTAAGGTGGAACAACTCTCCTCCTTAGTGCGCATCTTTCTATCAAAGCAAAATTTGATTTCAACCATTTTCAGTTTCGATGTGGAAATTAGGGCTTTCTACAGAAGAGGAATTTTTGAGTGAGACCAACATAGGACTGTTCTCCTCATCAAAACTGAAGTTTAGAGACCTGGATCAAGAAATTTGGTTGGGTGAAAATCTGAGAAAGTCAAACCCTAGTTTGACCCTGAGCTTGAAAAACCCTAAATACTAAAAATGATAAGTTTTGGTACAATCGCTATATGCAGAGGTTGACAAAGTCTTCGAAGCTGAAAATTGCAGGGGCCGAAGCTAAAATCATGAAGAACACTGTGTCCAAAATCAAACCTCAGATTCATTATATTCTGGGAGATATGATCCCTCCACGTTAGGGTTCCAACCTCTTCCACAATTCATTGATAAACAGGACACATGGGGAGAATTGCAATATCTTGGGATAGAGAGGTCCAAATGAAATTTCTGAAGATGTTCCAGAAAGGGTGCAGACTTTAATTTCGGTGGTCCAAATATCAGACTCAGAGGATGAACGAGTGACACATGGCATTCCATACAACTTCGTTGTTCTAAACAATCCTGTAACAGGTCACCTTGGGAAAAGGATCATAAGTCCCAAATGGTTAAACAAATTATGATGAAACCTATGGTTTTGGATTACAGACATGCGATGTTACGTGATTGAGAAATGTCATACATAGAGGATTAGTAATTTCAGAGATATCATAGAAACAATAATAGGCATTTCTGTAGAAGAAATTGGAAAATTAGAGCTTCCTGTTCCGGGACCTTCCCTCCATTGTTTTCAGAAAAGGAGTACATTGGACAACTCCATTTGAAGAGATCTATCTATTTGTCCAATCAGATCTGAAATATTCCAAGTTTTGAAAATTAGGGTTTCTATGACAAACCCTAGATCAGTGAACTTCAGGACAAGGATGGACACCTCAAATCGGTAAGATCTAATCCTTTGCTATTTCCATTTGAGGTTCTCATTTCAATATGATATATCGCATCAGCTTGGTGACAAGCTTGGGGAAGTTGAGAACTTCCAAGCTTGGAAGTATATGATCTCTCTGAATAAAATGGATTGGACACCTACATGAGTATAGAGGTTCCAGTTTCAGAGGGAGACGAGGTTAGAAGCCTTTCACAAGAAGAACTTGGTCAAGGAAAAAGAAGACATCATGCTCGTGCTGCAGAGGATGATGAACCATCCAGAAAGAGATCCAGATATGAAAGTGAAGATTCTTCAAGCGAGGATGAATATGTTTTGATATTATCTCTCACAGGTAACACTACTCATGGAAGTGATGATTGGCTTATAGACAGTGGGGCTTCCAAACATATGGCGGGATTCAAGAAATCCTTTGTAAGACTGTCAAAACATGAATCACCTCACAAGGTGAAACTATGAGATGACTACCAATATCCAATAAAGGGTAGTGGGGAATCTTCATACAAGTTAGACTCTGGTAAGTCTTTAACAATGAAATAAGTATTATTTGTTCCAGGACTCAAGAAGAACCTTCTCTCCATTTTAGCATTGATGCAAAAGGAATGCGGGTTGCATTCATAGATGGTCAAGTCATCATGTGGCCAAAAGGAAAGACTATCGATGATGCGGTAGTAATTGGAGAACAAGAAGGAGGCTTGTACAAATGGAAGGACCATCCAAAACAAGCCTTAATCCATGACACAGTAGAGCCAAATGAGCTTTGGCATAGAAGGCTTGCACATGTGCATTACAGAGCACTACCTATTGCAAGCAAACCTGTTGAAGGTCTTCCAGAATTTCAAGCTATTTGAAGGGAAGAACAGAAATCAGAACATGACCTTAAGAAACCAGTTGAAGAATGTGAAGATCCAGAATGCAAAGACCATGCAGTCATAAGAGTCTCTCAAATCAAAGAACAACTTGAAGCGGTAAAATAAAAAGTGAAGAATGTAGAAGTGGTAATGGCCACCTTGAATGGCCTCCCAGGATTGTGGAATTCATTCATTCAAGGAATTTGTTCCAGAAGAAAGTGATTACTTTCAGCAGACTCTGAAAAGAAGAAGAAGCTTGACTCATAAGAAGAGAAGGGAATATGGAAGAAACTAAAGATCAAGCTCTCATCATCCAAAGGAGATCCCTCAAGCGATGAGGAATATGAAGAAGCTCGACTCATAAGAAGAGAAGAGAAGATGAGAGAAATTGAATAACGAGCTCTCACCATCCAAAGAAGATGCCTCAAGCAATGAGGAATATGAAGAACTTAACTCTCGAAGAAATTCTTATCCATCCTATCATCTGGATAAGAAACGATAATATCATGAATGAAGAAGACGATGAAGCTGAAGACTCAAGAAGGAGTATACCCACGAAAAAAATAAAGATAAGTATTCAATTGTCATTTCATTATTTTGTTATGCATTTGTTTATATATAGTTATTGTATTATGCATGATAGGATGTTTGCATTAATGACAGTATACTACTAATATGCATGTGATGGATAAGTAGCTCATGGTGCTATACAACTCTCCATTGCTACTTATCTAGAATTAAACCTCTTTGCTGACATATTGGATTAGTGCACAATCTCAATGTTGTCCTCATAGAGATGGAAGGAATCTAGAAAGTTTCAGTGAGATATGGATGAATGTTGTATTGGCTAAAGTAGTTGCATGAACATATATTTATGCATGAGAACTTGCCAGTATAAATATTCCTTATGAAATGTTTCTAAGCATACAGTTGCATTTGACTTGTAGGAAAGACCGCATACATAATCGCCTACAAGCAAAGAAGAATGAAGACTTGTTCCGAAGAGCAAGTGATGACATTTCAAAATGAAGAATAATATGACGAGTGCAGTGACATCATTGATGTAGAACCTTCCAGACACCAAGAAGAAAGGGAAGACCAGTTCAAGAAGAATGATGTCAGGGCGCAGTATCGAGACCTGAAGAGAAGTTCATAGTTCCATCATGTAGTAAATGGAAACTTTGTGGGATACAAAGCAAGATTCGTAGCATGAGGCTTCTCATGAAAGGAAGGCCTAGACTACGAAGAGACATTTGCAACCAGTAAGAGTTGAAACACATACATGATGAGATTGATGAAGATCTTAACCTTTGCTACAAGGTTGAAGATGCAAGTCTATACACTAAATGGTCACATAGAATATTAGTAGCATAGGAAGCTACTCGTCACTCCGGTACATAATGTTTTCAGTGCATAGAGCACAGAAGACAGAGGGAGTATGATGCTTTGCTTCAGAGGGAGTGACAATAGAATATCTTGAGGTTTGACATGGTACGACAGGATGGGCAGATTACTGATGAATCTAGGATTTACTGAGAGTAAAGTGGATTCCAACCTTTGCTTCAAGGTTGAAGACAGAATACCAGTGATGCTCCTGTTATGTATCGATGCACTATTGTTCTAGGCATGGAGGTGTGGCAGAGTACACATGGGATCTTCCTTGGACAAGGGAAGTATGCAGTAGAGATCCTAAAGAGGTTTGGGATGATGGACTGCAAGGATATGGCTACACCTATGGCATCGAACCTGAAGCTATTGAGTGATGCTTCGTCAGAGTCGGTTGATGCTACAATGTATCGTCAGATGATTGGGTCATTGATGTACTTGATGAACACGAGACCAGACATTTGCTTTGCTGTTAACACCTTAAGCCAGTACTTGACAGATCTGAGGAGTGTTCACTTGATAGCTGTAAAGCATATTCTGAGGTACCTGAAGGGTACAATTGATTATGGGCTCAAGTACGATGCAAATTAGAAGATTAACCTGGAGGGTTATGTTGATTTAGATTGGGCAGGAAATGCCATAGACAGGAAGAATACTTCAAGGTGTTGCTTCAGTATGGGATCAGGTGTGATCTCTTGGTTTAGCAGGAAGCGATCATGTGTGGCACTGAGTACAGCTGAAGCAGAGTATGTCGTAGCTTGTTCAGCTAGTTGTGAGGAAGTATGGCTGCGGAAGCTACTGTCTGATATATTTGATCTCCAGTTACATGCTACTTGTATACATTGTGACAACCAGATTTGCATGAAGTTGTCATAGAATCCAGTGTTTCATGATAGGTCAAAGCATATCGAGATCAAGTATCACTATATCAGGGATATGGTGCAGAGAGGAGCAGTGAAGCTCCTCTATGTTGCGACGGAGGAACAGATAGCTGATGTATTG
>LPNX010667139.1:0-15453 GCA_001517045.1 Pseudotsuga menziesii
GGCATATATGCGTTTTGAGGGCTTCAATCTAGCACATGAGTAAAAAATCAGGTTTTCATTGCCAAATTTGGCCAAAAAGTGTTACCCATCTTCATGGAATCACCCTTAGACATCTTAAGTTCCAAGGAATTTCCCTGTCATGTACAAAATCATTTTAGGTTCTGTTAGGTCATTTCCGGACAACTTTTAAAGATTGAGATAATAATATAAATGTTTTACCTCGTCTACATTAAACATGACTGTAGTTAATAAAAATAAGCAAAACATGTTCAAATAAATACTCCTACCCGAAAAACTAAAACCAGCTTAGTCCAACAAAGTTCGGATGTGGAAAAACAAGGCCTTCGTAAAAAATGAAAACAGTCCCGAGCCCTCTCTCGGTGCCATGACCTACATGTTACGCAGAACACCTAAGGCACCTATGCTCATCTCACGGTCCATCTTAGACCGGGTAATGTGATCCTACCCCAAACTAGCTCGGGGTTCGAATTCGATAGTGAACAGGGTCGATCTAAACAATGAAATGAAAACAACATTGAGGTCTTGATTTGTAGAATGCGAGTGACCGGACCAGTGGAAACAAACACGGTATTCCCTATGAAATCCATGAAAGCCTTCCCCGGACGGCTGAACACAAAATGGGACAAACTGGTGCAAACAGTGTAACGGCTGTCTGCACCAGTTTCCTCAACAATCGAGTGCAGGCCGTAAGACCATAACGACCGCGGAAGAAAACATCAAGTAAACCTCAAAGGCCCACCCCCACTAACTGTCACACCATTCACCTCAACATATATACATGTCAAGATGGGAACCTAAGTAAAACCCTAACCGTGGAGACAAGAAGTTAGCTCATCCAATTGAATGGAATGGGAAAGCAAGCACAAGGGCCTACCTGGCACTGTTGTGCGACTGGCGGAAGGAAAACCGTTGAGCTTCCATGGAGGAGCCACCTAGGAGCAAGGGTACTAACAGTGAGAATCCTGGTTTGCTCGAGTGAAAACGACAGCGTAGAGAAATTCCAAAAATAACAATAAAATAATAGACCACCCTATTCTGATATATATACTCTCGGTCAACTATAATTGGTGGGAAGAAAAATTCATCGGGTGACAAAAGCTAAGGGATCGACGACCAAGTCAACATTGCCTCCGTAACGATGGACAACGAAACAGTTAGGAGAACCACCAAGGCATCGATACAAAAACGAGATGATATTCACGTCGGAGCTCACAAGATTAACGCATCGAACAATAGAAGGCTAGAGAGCCGCAACGGTGAAAACACAAAAGGAAACCAAGTTTCACAGACCGACGAAAATCAAAGAAAAACCAACATGACTTTGACCAAGAAACATCAGTTCTGTGGAAAATAAAATCAAACTACGCCAGAAATACAATGCTTTTCAAATCCGCAACGGCGGACGCTGAAAGCTCAAGGATCAGTGAAACAAAACGACGGGGTTGAAAAAAAAAGTTAATGCAATCATCAGGGAACTTCACAATGCGCCATCCACAACTATGGAAACAGTAGAGACAATACATTCTAATGGTATTCCAACAAACCACCAACTGAGACAAATAAATAAATAAAAATCATTGGAGAAAACAAATCTTGAATCGGACTCAATTTCTTGTTACTTCTCTGCAACGGCAGGCGCACAGATGACTAGACTTCCGGCTTAAACATCCAAAACGTTTTCGATGGAAAGGTAAAACTAAAATAAATAGTGAAACATCGCTGGCATAAAAATATTCTTTCTGCATAACATCAAGCAAAATCAAAAGTTGAGCCAAAATGAATTAAAGGAGGGTCCCTAAAATTTTTTGAATTTTTGAAAAAATGTTGTAGCTGCAACAATTGGTGACTACCTGGTGAACCCCAGATTTTTGACTTAACTTCTTCCCAGTAAAAGAATATTTGATCGTCTAGCTCATAAGTTGAATTCTTCTAGATGCTTGCATTCCTAAGATGGAAAACCCATGCATTTAAATCATCGAGAAGCAGTCCATTCTTTGGGGAATGGGAACACCCAAAATATTTGAAAGTCTGGATAACTCTTTTGAGGCCTAATAGGTGAGATTTATTTTACCTCTGTCTTTGGGTAGTTTCTAGCTTGGACACCATAGGATCGTAACATATGGTAAACAGAACTATTCCTTTGTTCCTCGTTCCCATGCCAATTGCACTTTTGTGTTGTTTGAACTTTTGGTCTTTTGAGTCCTCCATCTGCCTCTCTTTCTGAATTTTATTTAGGCTCTTCTATCCATAGTGTCCTTTTGTGTGAGAGAAGAATTTACTTTTCAGCTCACGGATGGAGAAGAACTTTTGGCAAATTGAAATTCATGCTTCTGACACTTTGCTTTGATATGTATTGCTTCTTTAAGGAGTTTTGACTCTTCATAGCCTTTAGGCTTTCTGAAATTATGGCATGGGATCATTTATATATAGTAAACTATTTACCTTGCTTCCTCCCCATGGGCCCTTTGCTATCACTCCCTAGGAAATCTTAGATGTGCAATGGATGGAGCCTCGAAATAGTATTCTAGACCTCTTAATTCCGAGTTAGTTACAGGGGTTAAGTAGGAATTCAATGAACGCATGGCCAATTAGGAAAAATTTCCTTCTAGAAGACATTCTATTATTTCCAAAACAAAACACACAGTCTTTTTCTCAAATATTTCAGTTAATCAAGAACCCTAATGTTTTCCATGCAACCAAAAGTTTGCCTCTTTATTTAAAACAAAAAATAACTAGAAACAAAGCGGTAAATCAAAACAAAACAACATCAATTTATTTATGTGCAAAATCATTAAATCAAAAGAAAAGAAAATTGTGTGCCCACCCCTGAAAATCCTTCAATCTAATGAGCCAAGGGGCTAGGCTGTATTGCAGACATGAGATACCTATCCATGGTCTAATTGTACTATTTTTGAAACCGAAACCATGTATACTGATTTACTTTCAATCTCGTCAGCTTGAAAAAGTTGAAGGAGATCAGGCTGAGTGTCAATCATATTGCTGGCTTTTTCTGAGGCATGATATCTTAGTTCAAGATCAGTTAGATAATTTCCCAGAACATAATTAGTAGATTCATTTCCTTCTCCCAACTTAGTGATAGTGTGTTTCATGTAAGGTTCTCTTGAAATTTTGATCTGATTTGGGGTACCCTTATGAGGTAACCACAAATGAGACCAGTCTGAAGAAAAATACCCCTTTAACTTGGAAGACCAATCTCGGTTTAGAATAAGCCCATAACCATCCGGTATGTCAGCCACCATAATATCAATAAATTGACATATCGTGTTATTTGCAGATAAACGAATGAGAACATTCTTCATTTCCCCCACTACTTTGACACTTGTTCTGTCTAGTTGAACGACTTCCCAGGACATGGGCTTTGGCTTCCCATTAATTTTCTTGCAAACTACAAGTGGCATAACATTTACCGATGATCCAGAATCTACCAAACAATTATGCACCTTATGATTCAGCATTTCTAGAGTCAAAAGGAAAGGTGGGGTTTTAGTTTTCTCTTCCCAAATTGATTCGATGTCTTCCTCCACTGGTTGATTTTCAGTGGGTACTTCTTTTTCAGGCTCTTCAGTCTTTTCAGTGTTTCCTTTATCAACATCAAATCTTCCTTCCATAAGCTTGGCAGGCTTGTTGATTTGCTCCGTCTCCTGGTTGACAATGGAAACCTTGGGTACTTTATCTTCAAAATTGTCCTTGGACTGTCTCCTGACATTATTTTGCAACTTATTAATCTTGGAACTTGTTGTATTGTTTTTAATTATTAATTCCATGTCTTTTGTTGTTGTTGGTATGTTCTCCGGTTTAGGAGTACCCTTTTCTGTATCAAACAGCGAGACACAATCCCATAAAAACATGGTTTTATTTTCCTGTCTCTCTATGGTATGAATACCCCTTTTCTCTTCACTACTGTCCTTAGTCAATTTAGAGTCCAAAATTTGATTCATTACCAATGTCATCGAATTTAACCATTGAGGACAATTCTTTTCAAAATGGGGTTGTTGGTGAAAAGTGCAGAAATTGTCCATCCCTACCTCTGTCAGATTCATTGATGCTGAATTATGTGGAGGGGTCTTGAATTGGTTGTTATCCTCCTTTTTTTGTAGTAGGGCTTATAAGTTTTCTGAACTTCCCTTTCTTTCTCCAAATCTATTATTCTGTTGGAGAGTTTTTGCATCATTTTTATCATTCCCTCAAAATCATGTGATTGCTCCTCTCTAGGTTTAGATAGCAATAAGGCCCTTTTCCCAGCAGTTTTTTCTCCAGGTTGCTTGGGATAATCTTCAATGCTTTATTTTTCAGCCTCTACTCTTTCAGCCTCTTCATAAGTCTCAACTAACGTAGGTTTAACTTGAGATTTTGCGAACATAGCCAAGTCCGGGCCTAAAGCTGAAGTATAATACTCAATCAAAACTTTATCAGAAGGCTTATCAGTTGTAGAAAAGTTCTTGAGGTAAGTTGAAAACGTTTGAGTGAAATGATGTACCTTCTCATTCCTTTCTTTTTTCAAAGCGCCCAGACCTTTCATTAGTGATGCATGTGTCTTTTGGGCT
This sequence comes from Pseudotsuga menziesii, assembly GCA_001517045.1. Classification (NCBI taxonomy): domain Eukaryota; kingdom Viridiplantae; phylum Streptophyta; class Pinopsida; order Pinales; family Pinaceae; genus Pseudotsuga; species Pseudotsuga menziesii. Next base: position 4,587 of record LPNX010667139.1, read on the forward strand.
GCATACTTACTTCTGAAAATATTTTCAAAGGTATCCCATTCGGGGATAGAGTTTGCAGGAAAACCGAAGTACCAGGATGCTGCTGCTCCTTTAAGGGTATGCGGGAACAATATACAGACAACATCCTCGTATTCCCCAGCCCTTAACCCTTCTATTTCCAAATAGAAACTTTGCAAGTGGTCATCTATGACAACCTTCTCATCAGGATCAAACTTAGGCAGCAACTTCTCAAAAGCTTGAGGTAGGTTATGCAACGAAGGTGTTAGGTTCAAGGATGATCTGGATTTCCAAGCAGGTGGTGGGTTGGGCTGATTTACATTTATACCTGCCATGAGTGAAAAAATGAGGAGGTGAAAGAACAGGAGTCTGAATAAGAGAACCGTAAGGTATACCCGGGCTTACTTGCTTCAAAGGTTGAACCACTTTCTGTAAGGCTATTCCTACAAGTTCTTCCAAACCCTAAACAACACTGAGTTTTCCAATATAGGACAGTATTTCCCTTTAGATTTTCTTAAGTATTTGGGTCAGGTCACAAAATGCTTTCAAAAATATCACTGGTGGGGTAATCTCAGAAAAAATGGGTTTCCTTGGCCAGCCATGCACTGGTGGCCCTCCTTCTAGCACCAAAAACTGTTGAGGCTTGGAAAATCGCAGGCAACAACAACAAGGGATTCTCCCCAGTCAACGTTCCCAACTAGCCCGCGACTGTTTGGTGTAGGGAATCCATCCGGTTTGCGGTCCGGCTATCGTAGGTCAAGTAAGAAAAATTAAAGGTTTTACTGGTTGCGGCTCGGTCCACCATATATAATTTTGTATTTTTTGATTTAAAGTATGATATGCAAGTGCCTATTTAACATGCAGATTGATAAAGAATGCAAGGAGTATTCATAATGTGATGCACAGGTTCTTACCTCTTGTCTTAAACTCTCAAGCATCTAAATCACACACAAAGAAAAAAAATGGATCTAACTACCTACCTATCCCTAGGGAGCAAGATTGTAACTTATTAATGAGTAATGTATCTTGTGCATGCATTATAAAGAGAAATTACAGATAACTGATACTTCTTCCAAAAACACATGAACAATTAAATATATTTAAACAACCAGATAGCCAATTGCTTACGAACAGTATTCATTACTCATGGTGGTAATTTTCATAAAATAAACCAGAAATCATTCAAACAAGAACATAGCTCCTAAGAGTTAGAATGATCTCACAGTTAGTGGACAAAAGTTGAAAACGAAATAGTTCCTCTTCAACAAATCCATAGCATAACATTTGAACATCCCACCAAACTTTCTCCAACAGGAAAACTGTAATTCTTTATTGCAAAAGGAAATAGTTCTTCTTACAATATCTCTTTACTAATCTAACTGGGAAAAAAGTCTCCTGTTCATCTAAATCCTCTATATTTATACAAAAGAACAAGACTGTTGGGCTGCCCACGAATAACTCTTGGGCTTCCCCAACTCTTCGCTTCCCAAAATTTACTTTCACTAAGTGTTTATAAAATTTACAACATATTACAAAAGTGAACAAATGTTCATGAGGAGGGCCCCGCTTGATTATTCAAAAATTTCTTCCGCGCTGAGGCCTCTGAAGCAATACTTTCAAATTCAGAAGGTTCCAAGAATTGAATATTTATTTCAAATTTTGTAGCCTGGTTCCTGATGGCTTCTATTCTGGCTGTACTCAGGCGAAGCTGATCTTCTAACAACTGTACACTAACCACAGAATGATCTTCCTCATTCCTTAGGGTCTGTTCATCTAAAGATTTAATGTGCCGTATTCTTCTTTCATCTTCTTGGTACCTTCTTTGCAAAATTTCCACAAACAGGCTGTGGTCCGGAAAAGCATCCATTCTTTTTTCAACCTCTACCTAGCATCGATTATAAGTAATCATAAGTCTTCTAAAGAATTCTGTACATGCCCCTCTTGTCTTCCTAACAGCCTTCTTGAACTCCTCGGCTGTGTTGATGGAAAACTCCAACAAGTCGTAGTCCTGCCTAAGGGCTTGCTGATCTTTTGAGCGTAACTCTGCAGGAGCTTATTCATTAGCTTCTAATATTTCCATCCTTCATGTCAGGACTTCCATGATGTCCTGAGATCTGTCAAAAAAATATGAGGAGGTCTCAAAAATATCCCCCAACCTGCTGTCTACCTGCAAAACCCTGCATCTTTCCTCCTCTATGGCCACCTGCAGCTGAAGCATCTTGGCTCTCTGTGCCAGAACGTGTTCCTTGAAAGGTTGAAGACTAACTTGTTGTTCCTTGGTCTCCTCTAAGGCTGCTTTCAATGAGGTAATATGCTCTCTAAGTTTTGCCTTCTGCACTTGAGATTGCCTCTCACCTTCCTCCAAGGTAGTCTTCTACAACTCCAGATCCTTTATTCTACCTAGCAGCTGCTCCTTCTCTACCCTCAACTCTTGATATTCCTGCTGTACTTTCTCCAGACACTCTTGGGAAGTCTCCATAGATCTTTTCTCTATCTGGAGGACCCGAAGTTTAGCTTTTGAAGACTTGATTTCCTTTTGTATGTCTTCAAACTTTCTCTTTAACCTATTGTTTTCTTCTCTTTCCTTTCTCAGGGTATCTTTGAGTTGAGAAGAAGATTTATTTGACTGCTCCAAATCTGTCATTATTTTATCTACATTGTCCTCTAAAGTGTGGATCAATGCAGCCCCTACTCTGATAGTGAACCTGGGATCTCTGTCTGTCCCGTATACAATGGTTGTATCGTTTATCATCTTACCAGATAGCCCCCCGGTTTCAACCTTCCTCTCGGTCCTGTTTACTATCCTTTTCTTTTCTTTATCATAAAAGATAGTATTAAAATCTAGTACCTCTTCCCCTTTCTTCTGTTCAAAGTGGATTAGCCTAAGGGCGGGGACCATAGACTGTCCTAGTGTGCTGGCAGCGGGTACTTCAGGATCTTGAATGTCGGGGTTTTCCAAGTCCTGAGCCTGATTGTCTGTTGCGTCAGCAGCTGATTGCTCTGTCACTGCTTATGTCAGCTTTATCTTTTCTTCCTCTTGCTTCTTCAGCGCCTCATATATCTTTCTTTTTCTTTCCTCTTCTTCGATTTTGGCAGCTTCTTCTGCCTTTCTGGATGCCTCTTGTGGATCTCTTATTTTCTCCTCCTCCTCTCCTTTTAGCCATCCTTCGGCTTCTTGGGATAACCTTTGAGCTTCTTCATTTCTTTTCTTGGTTTCCTCCTCCTCAGCCTTTTCCTGCTCATCCTGTCCCTTTCCACCTTTGTTTGGTGATTTTCTTTTTAAACCTTTTCCTTAAGGCCGTCATGTTTAGTGCACTGCGGAAAATGGACTCCTCTCTGTCCCAGTGGCTAGTGTATTCAAAATGGACATTAGCCTCTTTGCAGTGCTCTGCAACCTTGTTACGGGAGTCATTCCCATGGAAAGGAATTTCCCCAAAATGTAACTTCTCCAACTCCTCCATGAATTCATCGACCTTCTTTACCCTAGTAAATTTGTAACTCCCCAATCTGAAAGGCAAAGGAGGGTATGCTTCCTTCTTATGTTCAAATAAAAAACTTCCTATGCCATCTAGAAAGACTTGTCTAACTGCCTCTTTGTGAATTACATAGTCCGTGGCATACTTAGGCAGTAGTGAGGGTGCTCTAGAGCCTCCAAACATTCTGAAATATAGCCCATCCTCCGTCAAGTAATAATCAACATACTCTTCAATCACTTGTAATGCCTCCTCCGACATGCAGTCGCATTCTTTTAAGAAAATCAGGGTATACAATGGCATAATGAAATGCTCACACACCTCCCTATAGTGACTGTGGTATTTGTGGGGCCACAGTGGCTTGTATGCTGAGTAAATTGGTGATCTTTCTCGGTCCCATATGCATATTAGGTTGGGGAAGGGTTGATTGCATAGTATACAATCAATCAGTATGGAGCTCATGTAGAACTTTGATCTCTTTTGGGACACCCCTCCTAATGCGGATGCCATGCAGGCCGAGAGGCTATTGGACACAATGTTGGCCTAGTTGAAAACGGTCCCCTGTGTTGCAACATAAAAAAATTATCAGTACCCACTCCAAATTGAAGCTTTTAACGCGGGCTCTCCCAAAAATCCTATTGAGCATCAAGGCAATGAACCTGTAAGGGGTTCTTAGGCTCGCAGTGTCATATTCTCTAGTTGGCCTGGTTCTAAAGTTTTTTCCCGGCATGAGCATCCTCTTCAGTGTCTCAACAAGGTCCATCCTGATTCTTTTCATCCAGTCTTCAGTTAGGTGTATTTGTGCTTCTGGCAAGTGGTAAGCCAAGGCTATAAGCAGCATAACCCTGTTTATCAATATTTTCTAGAATCATGGTGGTCGCATCTTCCTTGGGCAGAATCCACTCAATCACCTCAGAGCATGGAAAGAGTTCGGGTCTCGTAGCAATTTTCATTAATGAAGACCTCTCTATGTTGACATAGATGTTTTCTTCCTCAAAACCTATGTCAGGCACCTCTTGGCATGTAATCAATCTGTAGATTTCTCGCCATTGATATTTGGGCTCTACACCAATTATGCATTTGGTGTCTTCGTAAATATATTCGACTCTGGTGATGACTTCGACGTCGGTTTCCTCTTCGACCGTGGGAGCCTTCTTCTTTTGACGCTTAGACATCTTAAGTTCCGAGGAATTTCCCTGTCATGTACAAAATCATTTTAGGTTGTGTTAGGTCATTTCCAGACAACTTTTAAAGATTGAGATAACAATATAAATGTTTTACCTCGTCTGCGTTAAACATGACTGCAGTTGATAAAAATAAGCAAAACATGTTCAAACAAATGCTCTTGCCCGAAAAACTAAAACTAGCTTAGTCCAACAAAGTTCGGATGTGGAAAAACAAGGCCTTCGTAAAAAATGAAAACAGTCCCGAGCCCTCTCTCGGTGCCATGACCTACACGTTATGCGGAACACCTGAGGCACCTATGCTCATCTCACGGTCCATCTTAGATCGAGTAATGTGATCCTACCCCAGACCGGCTCGGTGTTCGAATTCGACAGTGAACAGGGTCGATCTAAATAATGAATTGAAAACAACACCGAGGTCTTGATTTGTAGAATGCGGGTGACTGGACCAATGGAAACAAACCCGGTATTCCCTATGAAAGCCATGAAATCCTTCCCCGGACGACCGAACACAAAATGGGACAAACTGGTGCAGACAGCGTAACGACTGTCTACACCGGTTTCCCCAACAATCGAGTGTAGGCCGTAAGACCATAATGGTCATGGAAGAAAACATCAGTAAACCACAAAGGCCCACCCCCACTAACAGTCACACCATTCACCTCAGCATATATACATGTCAAGACGGGAACCTAAGTAAAACCCTAACCGCGGAGACAAGAAATTAGCTCGTCCAATTGAACGGAATGGGAAAGCAAGCACAAGGGCCTACCTGGCACTGCTGCGTGACTGGCGGGAGGAAAATCATTGAGCTTCCATGGAAGAGCCACCTAGGAGCGAGGGCACCGACAACGAGAATCCTGGTTTGCTCGAGCGAAAATGATAGCGCAAAGAAAGTCCAAAAATAACAATAAAATAATAGACCACCCTATTCTGATATATATACTCCCGGTCAACTATAATCAGCGGGAAGAAAAAGTCATCAGGCGGCAAAAGCTAAGGGATCGACGACCAAGTCAACATTGCCTCCGTAACGGCAGACAATGAAACAGTTAGGAGAACCACCAAGGAATCGGTAGAAAAATGAGACGATATTCGCATCAGAGCTCGCAAGATTAACGCATTGAAACAAAAGAAGACTAGAGAGGCGCAACGGCGAAAACAGAAAAGGAAACCAAGTTTCGCAGATCGGCGAAAATCGAAGAAAAAACCAACATGACTTTGACCAAGAAACATCGGTTCCACGGAAAATAAAATCAAACTGCGCCAGAAAGACAACACTTTTCAAAGCCGCAATGGCGGACATTGAAATCTCAAGGATCTGTGAAACAAAACGGCGGGGTCGGAAAAAAAAAGTTAATGCAATCATCGGGGAACTTCACAATGCGCCATCCGCAACTGCGGAAACCGTAGAGACAATACGTTACGACGATATTCCAACAAACCACTGATTGAGACAAATAAATAAATAAAAAGCATCGGAGAAAACAAATCTTGAATCGGACTCGGTTTCTTGTTACTTCTCCGCAACGGCGGGTGCGCAGATGACTAGACTTCCGACTTAAACATCCAAAATGTTTCTGATGGCAAGGTAAAACTAAAATAAATAGTGAAACATTGCTGGCATAAAAATAGTCTTTCCGCAGAACATCAAGCAAACTCAAAAGCTGAGCCAAAATGAGTTAAAGGAGGTCCCTAAAATTTTTTAAATTTTGGGAAAAATGTTACAGCTGCAACAATAGGTTACATAAATTATGAATAAATAAAAAAGTTGATGTAGCTAAAAATTAGAGTCATCAAATTCTTAATAGCCAAAAAAAAATCAAACTCATATGATCAATGCCTATGACATACTTTCCATAAAACAACTCATATGCCATGCTTCCATGTTATATTTAACTCAATTCCTTCTCAATTATAAATATGCCATTTCCATGTATTTAAGATTTTAAAAAAAATATGGAATATAAGAAATTTTCACTTTCAGTAAGAAACAAAGAATCATGCCACATACTAAGATATCGATTGAGGTGGAAAATATAACAACATCCACCAAACCATCAAATATATATTCAATTGACAAATTTACAATATTGTTAATTTTTCTACTTTTTGATCATAATGATTTAAATTTAAATGATAACTAAATATAGAAATCATTGTTTAAATTTAAAGAATATGAAAATCATAACCATGGCCCAATATAAAACTAAGTTAATCGAGTAACAAATAATTTATAATTTTCAATAAATTCACAATAGTTAACTTACGACTAAATGCTTCTATGATGCTATGCGACTCCAAAGGCTCAAATGAAAGAGATTGGGGTAGTTTAATATAATTTCAAACAAAAAAAAACTAAATTGACGTTTGCATGATCGTTGGTTAGCAATTTTTAATACAAAAGCCAAGCGTTCATGTTTAAGACAATTAAGAAAGAATTAAAAACAACTTTGGTTCCAACCAAGAAGTGGACCTTCAACGACCATAAAGTGAAATGCCTATTCGCATGTATGTGATAATATGTTGAAAACCTAACAACTCATTGTTGAAAGACATGACATGTCTTAAAAGTAATAAAAAGTACTTAGAATATTTTTTAGAAATTAGATTATGGTGCATAAAAATGCAATGAAAAAATGGTCCTTCAAAAGCCCATAACCAAAATTTCTCTTTCTATGTATACGAGAATATATTAAAAATCTAAGTCATGATTTTCAATGCTTTTATTTATGTACTAGAATGTATTCAATGGATACACTAGAATGTATTCAACATTGATATAATAATGGTACACACAAATATAACCAAGATTATTATGATATTTTATGTAGATGCTATAATTTATGCATTGAATTTAGCATATTTTTTTTTTCAAGAGGAAAAAATCTGCCTTTGTTATTCATTGAATCAAAAGACATTATACAAGTTCAGCAAGTTCAGACCATGACAACCACCCTGAAATCTAAGGAGGAATGGCACAAATATCAAGTAATAAACCCATCAGAAATCTGACTCATCATGGAAATGGGACTGTCAGTTCAGTCACATCGAACGAGAGCCAATAACTCATCTGAACAACATTCTAAAGAGAAGCACTTCTGAGGGAGAGACATAAACAGAGACAGGGAAAACCCTGTATCACCAAAGATATCATGCAAAGCATATTCAAAGAGACATCATACTACTTCAGAATAACTGGAAATATCCAGAATAAACCAGACGGTTCTCATCATGTTCCATAATACAACCCTTTCCTTGAGAAAGAGAAAGTGCCTTTTTAGAAAGACGGTCAGCCGCATTGTTGTGCTCTCGATAAATGTGTTTGAATGACAGACCCTGAAAGCTAGTAGCTAGCCTCTTCGTCTCCCTACACCAATGAACAAGTTCAGGTGGGGAGAGAGTAGATGATCCCTTTGCCCAATTGATGATTATCAGAGAATCACCATATACTTGAGCAAGTGGAATCCCCATCATTTGGGATATATGCAAGAGTGCCCAAAGACTGAGCAACTCCGCCTTGGTATTAGTGCCATGTCCGACTCCTAAAGAGATTTCCAGATAGTGGATGTCACTAATGAAAATGATTATACCAGCACCAACAATCCCTTTTTGTGATGCTCCATCCATAAAGCCACAGGGAAAGAGTTTACCAGGTGGCGGGCCAATGATTCGGCAGTTCTTCCTTTTCGAAACAGTCCCCTTCATTGTTGAAGATGCTGATCTCATAATATTCTGAATGATACTATGAATATCCCTGTGTTTTCCTTCAAAGATCAGTTGGTTGCGAGCTTTCCAAATCATCCAAATAGCTTTAAACAACAAAGAATAGTAAGGTTGTTTAAATGATAAGTTTAATGCTTAATAAGGTTGTTACGGTATTAACTTTATGCACATCAAATGAAAAACCAAACTTTGTAATTTAGTATTAACTTTATGCAAAGCATTTAAGAAACCAAAATTTAAAGCTTGCAAAACTTGTTGATGAATTTAGCAATATATTCTTCATTGCTCATTTTTAGAGAACTGAACTGAGTAAGATAATACTTATTATGCTTCTTGACCTCCCATATCTTTAGGAATTTCTCAATGAACTACCCCAATAGGTTATGGATTTATTAGAAAGTTCTTAACCACTTTCTAAACTCTCCTTACAAAGAATGAGTAAATATGTTGGAGAATACATCATGCTCTTCCTTAAAGAAATGATTAGTGAAATCTTTGAAAGTAGTGAGGTGATCTTCTGTTGTCAACCCATTCTCTCGATTGAACTTGCATAAGCCCTTAAGATATATTTCTTGTATTTCACCCAATTTGTTTTCTAGAGGAAACACCAAGGATTTGAATCTAGTAGCCAACCAAGGGTTTGGGGGATTTGGTGTAGCCATATGAGGATTTGGTCCTAGGTTTGCAATTTGTTAGAGTTATTCAAAATCGAGTGAACTTTGTGGTGCACAAATATTTGCAAGGTCAATATAGCCATAGCCTGGAGAGGTGAAGGATGTAAAGGAGAATAATAAGATGATAGATAGGGGTGAGGCTTTCTCTTTTTCTTAGAGGAGAGTAATGTGAATAGGGAGTATGTAGTCTCCCCAACTGATCAAAGGATATAGGGATTTTGGAGAGTACTATTAACTAAGATCCTTGCAAGGAATGGAATAATTTATGTTGTAAGATAGGTGGTTGAGGATATTGCTTGTCTAATATAAGGGAATGATGGATACAAATGATAGTAGAGGGAAATCAGATAGATATATCTAGACGTTTACTACTTCTTTGGCTATGATAATATCTTTTCTTCTTCCACACTTGTTTAGGGTCTTCTAGAGGAAGGATTAGCTTTCGTTTTGCTAGAGATATGGCGATTATGGATCACGATCTAGTTTTATGATGAATGGATTACTCCCTTGTTGGATTCTCTTATGAGGAGTTGGACTCAAGAGTCACCAGTATGAGTAACTATCTTGGCTCCCGTTTCAAATAATAGATTTTGGCCTAGGGTCATCAAGAACATAATGAACCTTCGCATTCTATTGATCCCTTCCCTATCTAACATAATAGGAGAAGGAATACTAGTAATGTACTAGGATTATATTGAATGAAATCTTTCCCTAGGAATTGTGCCGCTATGTATGTTGTCCCCCAAGTTGTATCACTCACAAAAAACTCACTCTAGATTTCTCAATTGAGAGGAATAAGACAAGATGAAGTATAAGTCCAAATCATGTTGCAAATGATGCACCTTCCCATGCCATTCTAGTCCTTGGGCCAAAAGAGGGGTAAACTCAATGTTTATAATCCAAGCATCATCATCTGTATCCCAAGAACAACCTATTTATATGAAGAAATATTCCTAGATTTACAACAAAAATCAGTTCTACATAGGATTAATTTACATCGTTGATAAGGGTTTTAAGTGATGTTATTTTATAATGAAAGGGAATCAAAGAATGCACACCACAAACTACAATTGAATAATGTTTCTACGACACCTTAGGCACATCCTTATCATTGGAAGAGAAGTGTTAGATTACAAACATATCACACAGAAGATAACACATCATTCTTTCCATAAAGATGGTGTTTTTAACAGACATAAAACCAAAGGGAAAGATGAACATAGATGCATTATTTCATTCAACAAAATGTTAGAAATTCATTCAATGAAAAGAACCATAATAACGTGTTCAAGATATTTGTTTCTTTAATCTAGTGGTAAAATTGTTTAGGTCCTGATCTTACTCAAAAAATTCATGATTGTTCTTTAATACAATAGAAAGATCCCAAGAGGGTGCTGGACTAATTTTTATATTGAGAGGTGGGGGTGGATCAATATAAGATACTTTCTATTTATTAAAACATTCACAAATCATTCATTCACTGTGAAATAGTAAATACATATAACCTCAAATCATAGTACACAAGATATAACATGGAAACCCTTTTGGGAGAAAACCATGAAAACTTATCTGTAATAAATATAATATTAAATTACCATAAATATTTAATACTAATAGATAATAATAATTATTAAATAAGCATCATTAATTAAGTTGTTTAACAACCATGAATCTTATGAAAATGTCACTACAAGTGATATACATATATAGATATATATTAAGACATATAGTCTCAATTCAAATAGAACATCGGTTTATGCTTATTACATTGGTATCAGAGATATTCGAACCTTGCAGCCACTGATATATATAT
>LPNX010667139.1:16472-48497 GCA_001517045.1 Pseudotsuga menziesii
GTGTTTAATACTCACTGTGTTAGTTTTCCTAAACAAGCAATACAAATGTGCAATGAACCCATTTTATGAGAAACTTATCACAATTTTTGAGAAACCAAAAAAAAGACAATGAAGAAATATTTGAAAAATAAAAAAGAAAGATACGCAATTAAGTGGAAAAATCCATTAACAATGCTTTTGAAAAAATATTAGTGACAACAGAACTGAAAGGGACCATGCATGGAGCTCATGAGAGTCTAAGATGGAAGGTGAAAGAGAAAAAATATTAATATAAAGAAACAAACACCCTTGAAACTATGTAGATTGAAGATGAATATTTAGATATTATTAATAAGTGTTGCAATGGAAAGAATACAAATTACGCCGGGAACGGATATGACTCATGAACTGTGTTGTCGCCTTTAACACACCTGGGGGGGAACGTCGCAGAAATATTCAAGCCACTTGGTGTGTCCTTGGGGGAAAGTCTCGAGTCAAGGCTGTCACCTTGTTCTTGACTCCTCCATTTAGGCAAACTCCTAACGAAGCTAAGGGGGTTAGACCCTATGATTTACTAAGGCTAGCTACTTAGATGATGATGATATTAAATGAGTAATTTTTTTAGGAGTTTTGACAAGTGAATTCGACACAAGATATTTACAATATTTGTTATACCACAACAGTATAGAAATCAAAACTTGATAAGCAGTAATGCGGAAACATATGATAATATCAAATAGATTAGTGCCAATAATGGAGTCCAAAAATGAGATTTTTGTTGAAATACAAATGGGTGTTGCAAGTGCTCTTGGTCAAATTTTAAGTTAATGTATGATGAGTGAATTAAATTAGGTAGAGGAACTCCAGATATACCCAGGGGGTACTTGGAGTATGTCCAAAATTCACAACCACTGCTGCTACCCGCAAGGAATGTGTGGGATAAATGGAGTCTCTAAGACTGTGTTCATAATACACCCACTAGGATGTAACAGAGATTGGCGCCTAGAGGTCACTGTCTAGTAGTTCCCACTTCCTTTGGGTATTTTGCCACGTTTATGGTTCAATCGAGGCGTTGGATTTTCGCTTGAGGTGGTTAATTGGGGAAAGTGAACCCTAATTATTCTAGTCACTTGCGTTGTTTTTGATACAGCTTGACTGATCGGATGAACTGCAGCCAAGTGCAGAGCATACACACCGGATTCTTGTCAATTTTAGTAAATTTTAAGTTGTGTTCTTTGTTAAAAAAGGAAAACCTCCAAGAATCTCTTTCGGTCCAAGTGGACCTCAATTAGAAAAGCAAGGAGGGGTTAATTTTAGATGATAAAAAATAAAAATAAAACAAACATCAAAACACAACTCATGAGTTATCTAATTAGTCCTACCACACATCTCTTTCCCCTTTCAGGTCAATTGGGAAGTCATGGGGTAAGTAGTATGATTATTTTGAATTTGTAAGATATATTGAAATGCTTATGATTCAAAGTATACAATGCTGCAATACAAGACAAAACTAGGAAAGTGCAAAAATCACAAGACACAGGATCCCCCCTGGGCGGATGGGGAGCGGGCTCGAAAGAGCCTACTTGAAGTAATTCATTTTATTATTAAGAGTTACAAATACCAGCAAATTAATTTAAAAATTTCATGTGGTTCTTATACCGAATGAACTGAAGGGCTTACAAAGTACAACAATAATGATTACGGAAGATGGGGAGACCCCTGGGGGGTTTCGAATGGCCCAAAAATTGCTTTACGGATAGCACCTCCTCCTCTTTGAGGATGAACCTGCTAAAAAAAAACAAGCTTTAATTAGTGTAAAGTGCCCAAAAACACTTTAAAAGTGTCTTTGGACAACCCCCAAAAAACTACCGAAAAACACTAAGTTAAAGTACTTTTTTAAGAAAAGACAAAAATAACTCAAGAGGACAAGTCCTCTTGAGGATCCTGGCTAGATTTGGGGCAGCCAATGCAATGTGCACTTTATATGCTGGATTTAAATTCTAATAAATAAATACTATTCACTTTAAACAATCTTTTGATTTGGCTTAAAACTGCTTATAAAAAATGAAAGACTTTTACTGCTAGATCTAGTTTTTTAAAGAGAAAGGGATTGAATCTTTTTCTTAAATGAAACTAAATATATGCATGCAACTCCTATGTGTTCAGATCTAGAAATTTATCAGCTTTGAAACAACATATCTAAAATATAAAACCCAAGTAACCAAGAAGATTTAATTTAAATTTTGAAGGAGGAAGAGGAAAAGAGAAGTGCTTGTTGTTGAAACAGATCTGCAAAAGAAACTTGTTAGTGAAGCACCGAGGGGCACAATGTTCACAATATTTATTGGAAAACCACTAGACTCAAACTTGAACCACAACTCTTCCATTCACGTCTACACCATGGCAAACCTGTAAGCTAGACAACAAATCCTGCAAACAAAACCATTAAATCTGAAGGTACATATGACTCAATAGATGACATAGCATGAAAATAATCTTATTTAGCATGCAAATATTAGGTCATTCAAACATAAGTATAAAAATAGGAGTAAGTAAACTTACTTACAATGATCTATTCCTATGATTCCAATAATCATTCAGGCAGACAATAGTTTAATGCAAAAAATTGAAAAAATAACAGTTCACCTCAAAAGCAGCATGATAATGATGATCCACACATGAAAAGTACTCCACATTATAGCCTCCAAAGCTTCTCTTTATTTCAACAAAAAGGATGGTCAATACAATATTACACAATAGAAAGCCTTTCTTCCCAGCTCTAACTAGCTTGGAAGAGGAAAAAAATGCTTTATTTATAGCCAGATTGGCCAAGAGGGGCGCATGTTTGACTGAAAGAGAAACTGAAATTGACAAAGAGTCAAGCCAAGCCTGGTCTAATTGTGAATTGAGTTTGATATAATGGTGAACTGAGTCTAACTGGATGAACTGAGTGTAACTGGACTAGAACTACAAATCGGAGTGACACCTCACTCAGTGAACTGAACCAACCAACAAACAACTCCCAGCTTGATCCACACATGTGGAGGAGAGAGAAAGGAGGGTGCAACCCTAGATTTTCATGAGCCAGTTAAGCTTCTCTTCATCCCTGATCATGCCTTCAGTTAAGGAATGGGAACTCTGGGTCAATCTAAAGCCAATGAGATTGACTTCAGTCAAATCAGAGCAAAATCCACTGATTTAGGAATTTGGATTTGCTCCATTATTTAATTAATTCTTAATTAAATTAATTAATATTTGATTCTTTTGGATTTTCTCACGAGTGATGGAAAAATCACTCAAAAATTAGGAAGGTTTACCGGGTGCTCTGAGTTAGAAAATGAGCACCCCCACTACTGAATCTAACTTTTAACCGCACTTTTATTACAAGACCAAATTTTCCAATTAGACTATTAAAAAATAGCCTAAGTTTTGTGGAAAAATTAAAAAAAAAAACCTAGGGGGACTTAGCACATGTTCATATGACTCAGCCATAATTCCTAGAATGTTTATACATTGACACACAGACTCTAATAACCTCAATAGGCCTAAATGCCAAGTTGAACACCCAATTTTGGAGGTATTGAGTGAAAAAATCGGAAATTATCAGTCGTTTATTCAACGAAAAATAATAAGCAAGGGAAAAAACACTTTGGGCTGATTTGATTGACAAATAAAGTCCAAGAGATCGAGTCTTTTACAGACACTACCATGCTAGAACATTTTATTACAACTCCCCCAAGGGGGTATGAACATGTGGTAGATAAAAAAACACTTCCCAAAAGCAAGTCTGAAGGTCTTCTGAAGTCCGAACAAATCATCTTTGTCCAGTTCACCAGGCTCACTTAATAATATTGACTAATTACAACTTAGGTGGTAACATCTGGCTCCAACTGCGGGATGTGTGCTCGATCTGGTCATAGGGCAAGGAGAGGATACGAGAACACCATAATTTCTAGTTTATATACCCTATAAAAACATCTCAACTTGACAAGAAAACCTTAGTAGCAAAAGCTTTATATAAAATCTAAATAAACCATTGAGTTGATTTATTTAAACAAAATAAATGTAGTTAACTAAAGAAAGAAAAGTTTTATTATAGGTAAGTACAAAACGGGAATGGAGAAAGTAAATGATCTCTTTTAAGGAGATTATTTTCCTACTCTAAGCATGATATAAAAAAGGTTAGGTGTAATAAAAAATCCAATGTAACCACATAAGCATTTTATTAACATAAAAAAATTTCCTTGTCTTTGGTTACTAGCCAAAGTAAGGATACTTTATTTAGAGAATGCAAACCTACGTGATGATTCGGAATGGGCAGGATAGATGGGAGATCATCGGCATGAATAAAGTCATTAAAGTTCTTCCCAAACTGGTATGTGCTTGTGCAGGCTACTTCTATCCATGACTAGATAAGACTGATATACCAATTGGTAAAATGAGGCAAACTGACTACATCATCATACTGATCATCAGGGCTTATCAAATGATAACTCGTTGCATAAGCCCCAAGTAGCTCCAAATCATAAGGAGCCTCTATATGTGAAGAAGATGGCTGAGACTGACATTCCATTGATTGCACCACATATGACTTTTCACAACACCACTTCTCAATGTCTTCATTACTGATACCTTTGTGCAGCTCTACATGATATGACTCTAAATGATCATGTGAAAATTCTGAATGCTCCTCTTCCATGCTAAGATTTTCCTAGGTATCTACCCTCCCCTTGCTGGACATATCATGGATGAGATTCTCAATAAGATTTTCACAAGTTGTATTATCTATGAAATTCCAATAGTCATCACTCCAATCCATGTCATATGCGGGGGAATCTTCATCCATGGAATCATGCTCCTTCCTATCCATGTCTTCCTTGTATTCATAACAATCTTCTTCAAAATATTTGGCTTCAAAAATGTCACAATGAAATAAACTTTCCAAACCTTCATCAACATGTGGAGAACAAGGTCTAGTGTCATCACACACCATACTAATCTTATCATAAGTTTATTTATAGGCTTCTGTAATGGTTTCTTCTTGAGGTACATCTAGAGAAAAACTGTGATTTTTATCAATAAAATCATGGGAACACTCTAAATTTTGAATAGTTTCTATTATGATATCATGAAGAGGATCTTCAATATTATCTTCAATCAAGGAAACTTTATGGACATATTCAATGGGATCACTTGGGATGTGTTCTCAATGGGTTCCTCTAGTTTTGCCAAATCTTTATTATTTTCTGTTAAAGTGATATGAGGATGGTTTTCAACCATGTCTCCAAATAAGGGTTCTTCAAGAAACTCTTTAACGTGATTGTCATGGATGTTCCCATCTTTAGAATCGTGTTGTGTATTAAGAGATACCTCATATTCTTTAATAAGCCGCTTAATTTCTTCTTTTCTTAAATAACTATGAGGAAGCTCTTTGATGGGAGTATCATGGATCTCCTCTTCACTTAAATGTTCAAGAAGTGATTCCAAGTCTTCAATACTTTGTATCATGGCAAAAGGTCCATCATATGTTTCCATGTGATACTCTATCCCAGATAGGTAGAAGGTAAAGATATTTTCAAGGACCTCTTTCAAACCATTCATACTACCCCTACCATCATGCCACTGCTCTAAAAATATCCAAAGGAAGCTTGGAAATGAGGTTATACATTTATTAGGAAGGCCCTGATAGAACCAACAAAAGGCCTCACCCTCAAAAGTACTAGCAAACATTTCCATCATATTGTCTTCATAAAGCACATTGGAGTCAACCATCAACTGAAGGAAATATTTGACATGCCAGATGGCCGAATCACCATAATTTCCATGAAAGACTGGAATCCATTTATATACATCCCCCACACCATGACCAAAGTTAGGAAAACCTGAGATGTTTGAGAAATTGATAGGCTGAAAGAGTCCAGCTATCTAGGCACCACACTGCTCCCTTAATTCATCCATATAAAAAATTAATAGTATGCATTTGATATAACCATTAAACTATGTACTAAATAGGTGGAGCTGTCAAGTGATGAGCTTTAAAGGTTTTAATATGTTGCATGGGCTCATCTACAGACAACAAAACTTCACAAGTTTATGAGATAACAAGGTTTTATCCCTTCAATGTAGTTGCCATGTGAAAAAAAAACATTTATAAATCTTTCACAAAAATTAATTTTTTGCTTTTCTTTGTAAAAATAAAAACTAAAAAAAGTCAGTGGAGTCGCCAGATGAAAATTAAAGATCTACTTTAAGCATTCATAAAACAAAGTAAAAACAAAAAGGAAGAAAACAAAAGTCGTACTCCGGGAATAAAAAGAATTATCCCCAGCAACGATGCCAAAAGATGTTGCCGCCTTTCACACACTTGGGGGGGAATGTGGCAGAAATATTCAAGCCACTCGGTGTGTCCTTGGGGGAAAGCCTTGAGTCAAGGCTGCCACCTTGTTCTTGAGTCCTCCGTTTAGGAAATCTCCTAACGAAGCCAAAGGGGGGTAGACCCTACGAGTTACTAAGGATGGTTACTTAAATGATGATGATATTAAATGAGTAAGTTTTTTAGGAGTTTTGACAAATGGATTCGACACAAGATATTTTCAATATTTGTTATACCACAACATCATATAAATCAAAACTTGATAAGTAGTAATGTGGAAACATATGATAATATCAAATAGATCAGTTCCAATAATGGAGTTGACAAATGAGATTGTTGTTGAAATACAAATGGGTGTTGCAAGTAGTCTTGGTCAAATTTTAAGTTGATGTATGATGAGTGAATTAAATTAGGCATGGGGACTCCAGATATACCCAGGGGGTACTTGGAGTATGTCCAAAAGTCACAACCGCTACGGCTACCTGCAAGGAATGTGTGGGTTGAATGGAGTCTCTGAGATAGTGTTCATAATACATCCTCTAGGATGTAACAGAGATCGACGCCTCGAGGTCACTGTCCAGTAGTTCCCACTTCCTTTGGGTGTTTTGCCACCGTTTATGGTTCAATCGAGGCGTTGGATTTTCGCTTGAGGTGGTTAATTTGGGAAAGTGAATCCTAATTATTCTAGTCACTCATGTTGGTTTTGATAGAGCTTGACTGATCGAACTAACCGTAGACAAGTGCAGAGCATACACACTAGAGTCTTATCAATTTTAGTAAATTTTAAGCTGTGTTCTTTGTTAAAAAAGGAAAACCTTTAGGAATCTCTTTCGGTCCAAGTGGACCTCAATCAGGAAAGCAAGGAGGGGTTATATTTATATGATAAAAAATAAAAATAAAACAAACATCAAAACACAACTCACAGGTTATCTAATTAGTCCTACCACGCATCTCTTTCCTCTTTCGGGTCAATCAGGAAGTCGGGTAAATAGTATGATTACTTTGAATTTGAAAAAGATATTGAAATGCTTATGATTCAAAGTATACAATGTTGCAATACAAGAAAAAACTAGAAAAAGTGAAAAAGTACAAAAATCACAAGATGCAGGATCCCCCCTGGGGGATAAGGAGTGGGCTCAAAAGATCCTACTCAAAGTAATTCATTTTATTATTAAGAGTTACAAATATCAACAAATTAATTTAAAAATGTCACTTGGTTCTTATACCGAACGAACCCAAGGGTTTACAAAGCACAAGAATAATGATTACAGAAGATGGGGAGACCCCTAGGGGGTTTCTAATGGCCCAAAAATTTCTTTTCGGATGGACTCAGTAAAAACAAGCAAGATTTAATTAGTGTAAATTTTCCAAAAACACTTTAAAAGTGTCTTTGGACAACCCCCAAAAAACTACCGAAAAAGACTAAGTTAAAGTACTTTTTAAGAAAAGACAAAAATAACTCAAGAGGATAAGTCCTCTTGAGGATCTTGGCTAGATTTGGGGAAGCCAATGCATTGTGCACTTTAGATGCTGGATTTAAATTTTAATAAAGAAATACTATTCACTTTAAACAATCTTTTGATTTGGCTTAAAATTGCTTATAAAAAATGAAAGACTTTTACTGCTAGATCTAGTTTTTTAAAGAGAAAGGGCTTGAATCTTTTTTCTTAAATGAAACTAAATCTATGCATGCAACTTCTATATGTTCAGATCTGGAAAGATACCATCTTTGAAACAACAGATCTAAAATATAAAATCCAAGTAACCAAGAATATTTAATTCAAATTTTGGAGGAAGAGGAAAAGAGAAGTGCTTGTTGCTGAAACAGATCTGCAACAGAAACTTGTCAGGGAAGCACCGATGGGCACAATCTTCACAATATTTATTTGAAAACTAGTGGAATAAAACTTGAACCACAACTCTTCCAATCACAACAAAACTTTAAGCTAAACAACAAATCTTGCAAACAAAACCATTAAATCTGAAGGTACATATGAGAAATAGATGACATAGCATGAAAATAATCTTATTTAGCATGCAAATATTAGCTCATTAAAACATATGTAGCAAAATAGGAGTAAGTAAACTTACTTACAATGATCTATTCCTATGATTCCAATAATCATTCAGGTAGACAATATTTAATGCAAAAAATTGAAAAAATAGCAGTTCACCTCAAAAGCAGCATGATAATGATGATCCACACATGAAAAGTACTCCACAATTTAGCCTCCAAAGATTCTCTTTATTTCAACAAAAAGGATGATCAATAGAATATTACACAATAGCAATCCTTTCTTCCTATCTCTAACTAGCTTGGAAGAGGAAAAAAATGCTTTATTTATAGCCAGATTGGCCAAAAGGGGCACATGCCTGACTGAAAGAGAGACTGAAGCTGACAGAGAGTCAAGCTGAGCCTGATCTGATGGTGAACTGAAACTGATCTGATGGTGAACTAAGCCTAACTGGATGAATTGAATCTAATTGGACTAGAACTGCAAATCGAAGTGACACCTCACTCAGTGAACTAAACCAACCAATAAACAAATCCCAGCTTGATCCACACGTGTGGAGGAGAGAGAAAGGAGGGTGCAACCCTAGATTTGCATGAGCCAGTTAAGCTCCTATTCAGCCTTGTTTCCACCTTTTACACACCTGGGGGGGGATGTGGTAGAAATATTCAAGTGACTAGGTGTGTCCTTGGGGTAAAGTCTCGAGTCAAGGCTGTCACCTTGTTCTTGACTCCTCCATTTAGGTTCAACTCCTAACGAAGCCAAGGGGGGTAGACCTTTCTAAGTTACTAAGGAAAATTGCATTAGTATGATGATGTTAGACTGAATGAGTCGTTTAGGAGTTTGAAATTAAACATTAATAACCATAGATGACAAGATAACAAAATGAGCACAAGAAAGCACAATGTTGACACACTATATATATATATATATATATATATATATATATATATATCAAAAGGTTTAAACATAAAACCAGTGCATTAAAAAATGGAGTCATGAAAATAATCAAATTACTTGCATGTGCTTGGAGTGAATGTTTTGTGATTGCCTCTTGGTAAGTTTTAAGTTAATGTGAAATATGAGTGGATTAAAATTAGGTGAGGGGGGACTCTAGATATACCGAGGGGTACTTGGAGTATCTCCAAAAATAAACCTTCACGACTACCCACAAGGAATATGTGGGATGAATGGATTCTCTGAGACTATGTTCATAATACACACGAAGGTGTAATAGAGATCGGTGCCCTGAGGTCACTGTCCAGGAGTTTCCACTTCCTTTGGGTATTTTTCCATCGTTTATGGTTTGATCAAGGTGTTGGATTTTCCCCTAATGGTGGTTGATTGGGGAAGGTGAAAACTAATTAATCTAGTCACTCACATTGCTTTTGATGTATCTTGACTAATCGGATGAACCATAGCCAAGTGTAGAGCATACACATCGGAGTCTTGTCGATCTTAGTAAATTTTAAAGGATGTGTTTTTTAGAAAGAAAAACCCTCCAGGAACCTCTTTCGGTCCAAGTGGACCTCAATCGGGGAATAAAGAAGGGGGTTCATTTTAGAAAAATTGTTTGCATAAATTAAATATAAGTAGTAAAAAAGAATCAAACCATAGGTTTTCTAATTAGTCTTACGACGCATCTCTTTCCCTTTTTGGGTCAATTGGGAAGTCATGGGGTAAGTATTAAAGTTACTTTGATACTGTAATATGGAATATATGATAAATTAGTCAAATCATATTATTCTGCATCAATGAAACTAATCTAGAGCAAAGAAAAATAAGAAATTGCAAAAAATTGAAAAAAGGATGCGAACCCCCCAGGGGGGATGGGGAATGGGCTCGAAAGAGCCTATTCGAAAATAATTTTTATTATCAGTGGTTACAATATCAGAAAAATTATCTGAATCCTCTTGGTTCTTATATAGAATGAAACCAAGGTTTTACAAAATGCCAAAATTAAAGATTACAGTAAAAAAGGGAGACCTTTGGGGGGATTTAGATGGCCCAAAAGCCACTTTCGAACAACAAATTCTCCTCTTTCTATTCTGCATGCTAAAAAAAAGTGATCTTATTAGAATTAAATATTCCCAAAATCACTTTGAAAGTACCTTTGGGTCAGCCTAGTTTAAACAAAAAAAAACTAAGTTAAAACTAGTTAAAACTAGTTAAAACGGTAAAAACGGAACTAAGGAAAGCAAGCTTTCCTTGGGGTCTTGGATTTCCTTTGGAGCATCCAATGTTATATGCATTGATTTCTGGATTTTATCCTTTAAAAATAGAAAATAGAAATCTAATGCATGCAAACTACATATTCTCTTTAAATTGCCATGCAAAACGGACGATTTCCTTGAACTAGATCTAGAATGCTTTATGAAGATTTTTAGGAATGAGATATAGATTATGAGCCTTGATACAAAAAATCTAGGTTAAGTTTTACTTTAATATAATAGATATAAATGATATTGAATCTTATAAACAAAGTAACTAGGTAAAAATTTGATTTTATAAGGAGGAAGAGAGAGAAAGAGTGCTGGAAGCCTCAGAATGTTGGGCTTTGGAGTCTGATTTGGTGGAACACCGAGGGACTATATCTTCAAAAAGATCCTGAAGATGAGGAAGATTCAAACTAGCTCAACCCCTTCTACAAGTGAGATCACCTGCAACTTAGAAATCCTTGCACAAACAGATGGTTAAAACATGGGTGTTGCTGGAAAAAGACAATTAGAAAGCATGCAGTTAAACTTAAAATACATGCAACTACAAGAGATCTGAAACAAGTGAACAGTAAGAGAATAAATAAAACTAGAATTATCTCTTACCCTAAAATTAGGGAGCTCTCCCCTTCAAGGCCAACAATTAACCAACAAAAATAAAAGACCAATTATACAGATTATTCATGATAAGCACTTGACAATCACCATCCACATATGACAAACATTACACCATAGATCTTGCCTCCAAAGATTCTTTATTCCAAAATAGTACACAATACAATAACAACATCTCTTCAATCCAGCTCTAACTAGCTTGGAAGAAGTAATCTGCGCTTTATTTATAGCAAAAACAAGAAATCTATCCCAGGGGGGCGCAATCCCCAAGGAGAGAGAGACTGTAGCTGCATGTGGAGTCAATCTGGGCTTGATTTGTGTCTAAATGAGCCTGATATGAGTCTCACTGAGTGCAACTATCAATCGGAGAGCTGATATGACTGACACCTTAACCTGCTAACTGAAGCATCCACCAAAACGCATCCAGATGAGCCCACACGTGTGGAGGAGAGAGAGAGAGGGTGCAATTCCCAAGATTGCATGCAATAATGTACTCTCTATTCAGCCTAGATCAACTCCTTCTATCAAGGAATGGTTAGATCCAGTCAATCCTAAGCTGATGAGATTGATTTCAGTCAAATCAGAGCAAATCTCAATGATTTAGGATTTTGAATTTTCTCCATTATTTAATTAATTTATTAATTAAAATAATCAATATTTGATTTTTAGGAATTTTTGACCTGAGTGATGGACAAATCACTCAAAACTTAGAAAAAGTGGGTCTATGGGTTTACATGGTGCTTTGAGCTTGAAAATGAGCACCCCCATGTCTGAAACTGATTTCTGAGCCCACTTTTATTACAAAACTGATTTTTCCAATTAGACTATTAGAAAATAGCCTATGTTTTCTGGAAAAATTAAAACCTAAAAAAACTTAAAAAATTAAAACCTAGGGGGACTTAGACATGTTCATATGACTCGACCATAATGTCTAGCATGATTATACATTGAGATATAGACTCTAATAACCTCAATAGTCCTAAATTCCTAGTCGACCACCCCAAATTTGGAGGTATTGAGTGAAAAAATTTGAAATTATCAGTCGTTTATTCAACAACCAATAATACCAAGGGAAAAAACACCCTAGGTTGATGGGATTGACAAATAAATTCTAAGGGATCGAGTCTTTGACGGACACTATCATGATAGAACATTTTATTACAACTCCCCAATGGTGTATGAACCGGTGCCTTAAAAATGGAGTCATGAAAATAATAAAAGTACTTGCATGTGCTTGGAGTGAATGTTTTGCGATTGCCTCTTGGTATGTTTTAGGTTAATGTGAAATACGAGTGGATTAAAATTAGGCGAGGGGGCACTCCAGATATACCAAGGGGTACTTGGAGTATGTCCAAAAATAAACCTTCAGGGCTACCCGCAAGGAATATGTGGGATGAATGGAGTCTCTGAGACTATGTTCATAATACACACGAAGGTGTAACAAATATCGACACCCCGAGGTCACTGTCCAGGAGTTCCCACTTCCTTTGTGTATTTTGCCACCGTTTATGGTTTGCTCGAGGCGTTGGATTTTCGCTTGATGGTGGTGGATTGGAGAAGGTGAAAACTAATTAATCTAGTCACTCATGTTGCTTTTGATGTAGCTTGACTGATCAGATGAACCAAATCCAAGTGTAGAGCATACACACCAGAGTCTTGTCGATTTTAGTAAATTTTAAAGGATGTGTTTTTTAGAAAGAAAAACCCTCCAGGAACCTCTTTCGGTCCAAGTGGACCTCAGTCGGGGAATCAAGGAGGGGGTTGATTTTAGAATGATTGTTTGCAAAAATTAAAGATAAGTAGCAAAAAAGAAGCAAACCACAGGTTTTCTAATTAGTCCTACCACGCATCTCTTTCCCATTTCGGGTCAATTGGGAAGTCATGGGGTAAGTATTAAAGTTACTTTGATACTGTAATATGGAATATATGATAAAGTAATCAAATCATATTATTTTGCATCAATGAAACTAATATATAGCAAAGAAAAATAAGAAATTGAAAAAAACTAAAAAAAGGACGCGAATCCCCTTAGGGGGGATGGGGAATGGGCTCAAAAGAGCCTATTTGGAAATAATTTTTATTATTAGTGGTTACGATATCAGAAAATTAATTTAAATCCTCTTGTTTCTTATACAGAATGAAACCAAGGCTTTACAAAATGCCAAAATTAAAGATTACAATAAAAAGGGGAGACCCTTGGGGGATTCGAATGGCCCAAAAGCCACTTTCGAACAACATCTTCTCCTCTTTCTGTTATTCCTGCTAGAAAAAAGAGATCTTATTATAATGAAATATGCCCAAAAGAACTTTGAAAGTGTTATATTTTATCATTCAAGCTACCATTATGATCTTAGAATCTTTAACTGAGAGAATAACATGCACAACAATAAAACACAAGAGACAAGAGACACAAAGAATTTTCCTCGGGGAAACCATAAAGGAGAAAACCCCACAAATTCCTCAGAGATAGAATCAACACCAAAAGTAAAACCCGAAAACATATAGATGATCTCCTGACATCAGTAGTCTCTCTCTTGTCCCAACAACTTCTCCTCTCACTCATGCGCTTCAATGAGCGAGTGTGTGTGTGATAAATAGAGATGATCACTCTCTATTTATATTATTTTGTTCACTTGAAACCCACTCCAACATGTCACAATCACTTAACAATTACTTACTAGAGTCGACATCTCTAGGAGTGTCTAATAACCCTAGTGCCTCACAAGTTGTGCGGACTTTGCCTCCTCCGACCAACAAGGAGGTTTATCCTTAACACAATGGTGGGGACTATTGCCCCAACTTACAATGACTCACCTAGGGTTGACATCTCTAGGATAGTATAATAACCCTAGGGCCCCACAACTGTGGGGACTTTAACCCTTGACCAATAGGAGGGTTACCACAATGACTTGACATGACTTGTTACATTATAGAACCTCCCGATAGGCACATCAGGGCATGAAATGACTCAGATACATTATAGAAACATTCTGGAATAAACATCAGGGTACAATACATAGGATATATGGATGAATACATTTCTAAGTTACAAATACATTAATAGAAAGTACCTTTGGGTCAGCCAACTTTAAACCAAAAAAAACTAAGTTAATACTATTTAAAACAGTAAAGACAGAACCAAGGAAAGCAAGCTTTCCTTGGGGTCTTGGCTTGCCTTTGGGGTAGCCAATGTGATGTGCACTGATTTCTAGATTTTATCCTTTAAAAACAAAAAACAAAAATCTAATGCATGCAAAATACGGATTCTCTTTAAACTGCCATGCAAAATGGATGATTTCCCTGAACTAGATCTAGAATGCACTTTATGAAACTTTTTAGGAATGAGATCTAGATTATGAGCCTTGAGACAAAAGATCTATGTTAAGTTTTACTTTAATATAATATATCTAAATGATATCAAATATTGTAAACAACGTAACCAGGTAAAAATTTGATTTTAGAAGGAGGAAGAGAGAGAAAGAGTGCTGGAAACCTGTGAATGTTGGGCTTTGGAGTCTGCTTTGGTGGAACACTGAGGGACTATGTCCTCAAAAAGATCCTGAAGATGAGGAAGATTCAAACTAGCTCAACCCCTTCTACAAGTGAGATCACCTGTAACTTATAAATCCTTGCACAAATAGATGGTTAAAACATGGGTGTTGCTGGAAAAAGACAATTAGAAAGCATGCAATTAAACTTAAAATACATGCAACTCCAAGAGATTTGAAACAAGTGAATAGTAAGAGCATAAATCAAACTAGAATGATCTCTTACCCTATCAGGAGGGAGCTCTCTCCTTCAACGCCAACAATTAACCAACAAAAATCAAAGATCAATTATACAGATTATACCTAATAAGCACTTGACAATCACCATCCACACATGAAAAGCATTACACCATAGATATTGCCTCCAAATCTTCTTGATTCCAAAATAGTACACAATACAATAGCAACAACTCTTCAATCCAGATCTAAATAGCTTGGAAGAGGTAATATGTGCTTTATTTATAGCAAAAACACTTAACCTAGCTAAGGGGGGCGCAATTCCTAAGGAGAGAGAGACTGCAGCTACATGTGGAGTCAATCTGGGCTTGATTTGTGTCTAACTGAGCCTGATATGAGTCTCACTGAGTGCAATTGTCAATCAGAGAGCTGATCTGACTGACACCTCAACTTGCTAACTAAAGCATCCACCAAAAATCATCCAGATGAGCCCACACGTGTGGAGGAAAGAGAGAGGGCGCAGTTCCCAAGATTGCATGCAATAATGTACTCTCTGTTCAGCCCAGATCAGCTCCTTCTGTCATGGAATGTTCAGATCCAGTCAATCCTAAGCCGATGAGACTGATTTCAGTCAAATTGGAGCAAATCCCAATGATTTAGGATTTTGAATTTTCTCCATTATTTAATTAATTTATTAATTAAAATAATCAATATTTGATTTTTGGGGATTTTTGACCTGAGTGATGGAAAAATCACTCAAAACTTAGAAAAAGTGGGTCTATGGGTTAACATGGCGCTATGAGCTTGAAAATGAGCACCCCCATGATTGAAACTAATTTCTAAGCCCACTTTTATTACAAAACCAATTTTTCCAATTAGACTATTAAAAAATAGCCTAAGTTTTGTGGAAAAATTAAAACTTAAAAAAACTTTAAAAATTAAAAAAAATTAAAACCTAGGGGAACTTAGACATGTTCATATGACTCGACCATAATGCCTGGTATGTTTATACATTGACACATAGACTCTAATAACCTCAATAGGCCTAAATTCCAAGCCAACCACCCCAACTTTAGAGGTATTGAGTGAAAAACTCAGAAATTATCAGTCATTTATTCAACAACCAATAATAACCAAGGGAAAAAACACCCTAGGCTGATTGGATTGACAAATAAAGTCTAAGAGACCGAGTCTTTTATAGACACTATCATGTTAGAACATTTTATTACAACTCCCCCACGAGGTATGAACATGTGATATAGTACACACTAGTGGAACATGAGAGATTAGTGACCAAGAGACCAAAAATTTTGGTCACCCCAGTTTTTTTCAAGGGATAAATGACCAAAATTGATAAATTTAAGTGAGCTAACTTAAACATACCAAGATAAATGACCACTTTTGTTCACGAGATAAAAACCAACTAAAAACGACCAAGATAAATGACCAAATTTGGTCACATGATATCTAGACTAAAAATGACCACATAAAAATTGGTCATTTTTAGTTGTCACTCTGGCAATGAAAATAATTACAAATTTGACAATCAATTTGTACATTTTACTAAATTCTAACACTGCAGATGGATAAGGGGGTCTTTGTATCCATTTGCAGTGTTAGAATTTAGTAAATTTTACCATATATATAATATATATTTACACGTCCCGTCCCTATATTAACAAAATTGAATTAATACAACCCAGCTATATGATAATTTGGACATGACCTTGGCATATAGAAAACCCAATAAACCTTGGCATATAATGTTAATTATAAGGCTAATTTACATGACCTTGTGTTGCAGCTGCAACTGTTTTCCCAAATTTTTGAAATTTTGGACTCTCCTTTTAATTTTTATCTTGCCTAAAATTGTTTGGATCCATGAAGTCTGTTTTTGTTTTCCCTTTGCAACAAGTTTAGATTGTTTTGAGGTCAACTATTTTCATGCTTTTCGGAAAATTGCTTGTGTCTGCAACTGCTTTGGGTTGTGGAATTTAAAGTTTGATTTGAAAATGTTGTCCTCTGATTTGAATGATTTCTTTCATTGATATCAGAAGTCTATTTCTTGTTTTCGCCACTATTTCAGAGGTGAAACAAACTTTTTTCATCGCCTCCCAGTCGAAAGTCTTTTGGAACTTAACATATTTTGTTTGGTTGTTCAGAGGTCATTTAAACAGTGCATCAGAACCATATTTCCCTATGGAGCCTCCGTTGCGGAAGCTAAACGCTGAATTTTCTGACGGATAGCTTTTTCTTTTTCGATGCCGTGGTGTTATTATTTTGACTTGCTTTGCATTATCGGAGGGGTTTTTGAGTATTGATCGGAGGGCTAGTTTCTTGTGTCGCCGACACAGCAATTGCATTGAGCTCATCATCGCAGGCGTTTAGTCATTGAAACTTTTGATTGCTGCAGTTTTCATTTGAAATCAGAAGCCGTAGTTCTTTTGTCTCCGGCCATTGCGGCTCCATAATGCACTAACTATCTGAGTTATAGAGTTGCCGACCGCCGATGTTTTATGTTGACTACGGAACCCTTAGCCTATGCCATTTCCGCCGTTGTAGCTCCCGAGCGAACTAAACATCTTCCATATAAATGCTCCGATTGCCGATGGATTTATGATTACCAAGACCCTTAGTTGGTTTGACATCCGTCGTTGTGGATTTCTAGTAAACTATCTTTCCGCCGCTTAGTTGGTTTATCTTCCTACGCTTTATTAGCTAGTTCTGAGGACCTCCAACTGCCGACGATTTTCATTTGATTGCAGAAGCCGTAGTCTATACATTTTCCACCATTGCGGCATTTTAGTGAACTAACCACCCGACGTTTATGTCATTCCATTCGTCGACGAGGAGTTTTTTTTCCATCCGATGCTTTAGTATTTAGTCTTTTCAACGCTGATAGACTTAACGGTCTCACGAAACTAGTTGTCTGTCTGAATCCCACCTTTGCGGCTACTTAATGAACTTTATCGCCAATGATTAGTGGTTCTTAGCCTCAACACTTATCGTTAAAGTTCTCGGATGCTGATTGAATTATTAGTACAATGGAACTTTTAGTCTGTTCGCTGTCCACCGTTGCGTCTATGAATAGGACTATGCTTCCAGAGCCCTTAGTTCTTCCACTCGCCAATGTTTTTATTTTGATCATGGAAGCCATTGTTTGTATGGTTTCCGCCATTGCGGCTCCTTAGCAAGCTAACCATCCGATGCTATAGTTCTTCTGATCTCTGATGCTATAGTTGTTAAATGATCTTTGATGTTTTCGCCTGATGCTTAGTAGTTCTGCTCACTGAGAGGGTTTTTCCCCGCCTTTTGTGTACTTTTACTTTATTTTATGATGTCGGAGTTGTTTCGTGGGTTTTGGTTAAGTCTAAGTTTCTCCAAGATGAAGCACAGTTTAGGGTTCAGATGGGCAGTTACTTTGCTGTGATTCATGTTTCCTTCGGTGGATTTTGAGTTAGTCCATATGCGGCCTCGCTTGAGTTAAAAAATCTGTCTTTTGGGCTTGTGATTTTAAGATATGAACTCACAGGATTTTTCTTTGCATTATCATGCATTAAAATTCATTTTACAGGATGTATGTTTTGATACAGTTTGTGTACTTTGTCGAATGATAAATGGTCTAAGAACAGTTTGTGTTTATGACAGGATGATTTGCTGCTGTAAAGAGGATATGTCTAAAAGGGAAGCAACAAGGAAGGAAGTGGCTTTAAAAATGAAGAAGCAGAAATAAAGAAAGAGAAGAAGGAAATAAGGGTCTCAGATCTCAACAGATCGATAGTAGTAGAGGCCCAGGCTTGGGAAAAGTTAATCGGTTACCAAGCTGGTCCTTTTTTATAGAAGTGCTCTTAAGATCTTATTCTGAAATGTAACGTATTTCCTAAATCATGAGCACTCACAAAAGGACAAAATTGTGAGATTAAACGGTTGAGGAGCCCAAAGGTCACCGAGGAGCCCAACGGTTGTACTATAAGTATAGGAGAGTTAGAGGGAATAAGGGACTTTTTCCCAGTTATATTTGTGAGGACATATTGTAAGAAGAACTATTCCCTTTTGCAATAGATAATTACAATTTTCCTGTTGGAGAAAGCTTGGTTGAATGTTCAAATGTTGTGCTATGGATTTGTTGAAGAGTAACTATTTCATTTTCAGATTTGTGTCCATTAACTGTGATATCGTTCTAACTCTTTGAACCTATGTTCTTGTATGAATGTTCTCTGGTTTATTTTATGAAAATTTCCACTATGAGTAATGAATGTTGTTCATAAACAATTGGCTATCTGGTTGTTCAAATATCATTAATGTTCATGTGTTTTGAAAGAAGTATCAGCTATCTGTGATTTTTCATAATGCATGTACAAAATACATTACTCATTGATGAATGCCAATTTTTCTCCCTAGGGATAAGTTAGGTAGTTAGTTTTCATTTCTTGATGT
Organism: Pseudotsuga menziesii; assembly: GCA_001517045.1. Lineage (NCBI taxonomy): Eukaryota > Viridiplantae > Streptophyta > Pinopsida > Pinales > Pinaceae > Pseudotsuga > Pseudotsuga menziesii. The sequence continues at coordinate 35,830 of LPNX010667139.1, forward strand.
GTGTGATTTAGATTTGAGAGAGTTTAATATGAGAGGTAAGAACCTGCGCATCACATTGTGACTGCTCCTCGTATTCTTTATCAATCTACATTTTAGATAGGAACTTGCATATCATACTTAAAACTAAAAACACAAAAATATACACGGTGGACTAGGACGCAACCGGTAAAACCTTTTATTTTTGTTACTTGACCTATGGTAACCGGACCGCAAACCGGACGGATTCCCCATACCAAATAGTAACGGGCTATTTGGGAACGTTTACTGGGGAGAATCCCTTACTGTTGTTGCCTACGATTTTCTAAGCATTAATAGTTTTGGCGCTAGAAGGAGGGCCACCAGTGCATGGCTAGTTGAGGAAACCCATTTCCTAGAAATTACTCAACCGGTAACAGTTCTGAGAGTAGTTTGTTTCCCAATCCAATTCCTGAAGAGAATACAAGAAGAAAGACCATCCCATCTTGGAAGGTTCAGTGTTGGTTGGAGATTTGGAAGAGTTAGTAGAAGTAGCTTTACAGGAAGCTGTACATCCTTTGAATCAAGAAGGCCTAGATACACCTTACGGTTCACCTGTTAATACTCCTGTTCATTCACCACCTCACTCTCCACCCAGACTCATGGCAGGCATAAATGCAAACCAGCCGCCCAACCCACCAAATGCACCACCTGCTTTGGAAGGCTAGGTCACCTCTAAACCTGGCACACCCTTTGCATGACTTACCTCAAGATTTTGAGAAAATGCTTCCTAAGTTTGATCCCCGTGAAAAGATCTTAGTATATGATCATTTGCAAAGCTTCTACTTGGTTATAGAAGGGCTAAAGGTTGGAGAACATGAAGATGTAGTTTGCAGATTATTTCCACACACCCTTAAAGGAGCAGCAGCATCGTGGTACTTTGGTTTTCCTGCAAACTCTATCCCAGAATGGGATACCTTTGAAAGGATTTTCAGAAGTAAGTATGCAGCCCAAAAGATGCATGCAACACTAATGAAAGGTTTAGGCGCTTTAAAAAAAGAAAGGAAAGAAAAGGTACACAATTTCACTCAAAGATTTTCTGCTTACCTCAAGAACTTCTCTGCAACTGATAAGCCCTCTTATAAAGTTCTGATTGAGTATTATACCTCAACTTTAGGTACGGACTTGGCTATGTTCACAAAATCTCAAGTTAATCCTACATTAGCAAAGACTTATGAAGAAGCAGAAAGAGTAGAGGCTGAAAAGGAAAGTATAGAAGATTATCTCGAGCAATCTGGAGAAAAAACTTCCGGGGAAAGAGCCTTATTGTTGTCTAAATCTAAAGAGGAGCAATCACATGATTTTGAGGGGATGTTAAAGATGATGCAAAATATTTCCAACAAAATAATAGATTTGGAGAAGGAAAAAGAAGCTCAGAAATCTTATAAGCCTTACTACAAAAAAAGGGAAGATAACAACCAATTCAAGACCACTTTGCACGGTTCAGCATCAATGAATCTGACAGAGGTAGGGATGGATAATTTTTTCACTTTTCACCAACAATCCCATTATGAAAAAAATATTCATCAATGGTTAAATTCAATGACATTGGTAATGAATCAGCTCTTGGATTCTAAATTGACCGAGGACAGTGATGAGGAGGAAAAAGGTAATAAGACCATAGAAAAACAAGAAAATGATACCATGTTTTTATGGGATTGTGTCTCGTTGTTTGATACAGAAAAAATTACTCTGATACCTAAGAATATAACAATGACAACAAAAGACCTGAATTTTGTAAATAAAGACAATTCAATAATCTCAAAAATTAAGAAGTTGCAAGAGAATGTCAGGAGACAACCAAAGAAAAATGTTGAGGACAAAGTACCTGAAATCACCATTATCAGCCAGGATTAGAAGCAAATAAACAAGCCTTCTAAGCCTATGGAAGACCAAGTAGGTGTTAGCAAAGAAAATGCTAAAAGGCCTGAAGAGATACCCACCGAAAACCAACCTGTGGAGGAAGATGTCGAATCAATTAGGGAAGGGAAAGATAGGTTTAAAACCCCACCTTTCCTGTTGACTCTGGAGATTTTAAACCATAATGTGCACAATTGTTTAGTAGAATCTGGGTCATCAGTTAATGTCATGCCACTTACAGTCTGTAAAAAGATTAATGGACAAATTAAACCTACTGACTGGCAGGTAACTCAGTTAGACAGGACCAATGTGAAAGTAGTCGAGGAAATGGAGGATGTCCTGATTCGATTGTCTGCAAATGAAAAGATATGTCAGTACGTTGATTTTTTAGTAGCAGACATACCTGATGGCTATGGACTTATTTTGAATCGAGACTGGTTAGTAAGAATAAATGGGTATTTTGCTTCAGATTGGTCACACTTGTGGTTTCCTGAGAAGGGAAGTCCAAACTAGATTAAAATATTAAGAGAGCCCCACATGAAGCACAATGTTACTCAGTTAGAGGTTAAGAATGAACCAGTGATTTCTATGTTGGGAAATTATCTAATTGAACTAGAACCGGGAAACTACCAAGCAAAAGAAGCTAGCAGTACATTAGACACCCAACCCGATCTCCTTCGGTTTTCACGGGCTGATGAGATTGATTGTAAAGTAGTAGTTTCAGCTTCATATATAGTTTTTTCAAGACCAGTAGATGTAGTTTTTTATAATGGTTAGGTATTTTTCATTTTGTAGTCAAGACTAGCCCCTTAGCTTACAAGTTGCTAGATTTATAGGGGTGGGCAGAGAACTGACCAGTTAGTGGTTTAGTTCTCAAATTTTATTTTTCTTGATTTGTCTTGTACATAAATAAATTGATTGCTTGGTTGTTTACGTTTGATTTATTTTATTTTGGTTTTTTTCTAGTTAGATTTTGATTGATTTCAATAAAAGAAGCAAACTTTTGGTTGCATGGAGAGCATCAGAATTATGGATTAACTAAAATCCTTGATTATAAGATTGTGTGCTATTGTTTTATCTAAAAGAATTTCTTCTAGTCTAACAGTTTTCCTAAATGGCTATGAACACATTGAAGTCCTACTTAATCCTTGTAAAATAACTCAGGATCAAAAAGCCTGGAATATTATTTCGAGGCTCTATCCATCTCACATTTTAAAATGTCTTAGGGGGTGACAACAAAAGACCCATGGAAAGGAAGCAGGGTAAAAAGTATATTATATATAAATAATCCCATGCCAAGAATTGAAAGCCAAAAGGAAAATAAGAGTCAAAATCTCCTAAGGAAGCAATATGTATCAAGACAAAGTACAAAGCTGCCAAAAAGTTCCTCTCCGTCCATGAGTTGAAAATTAAATACATCTCTCACACAAAAGGACACTATGGATGAGGAGCTTGAATAAAAAAATTCAAAAAGAAAGGCATGCAGGAGGACTCAAAAAGAAAAGGACAAAACGTCCAAAAGCACAAAAGTGCAAAATGGCATGGGAATGAGGAACAAATGAATATTTCTGCTTACCATATGTTACAATCCTATGGTGTCCATGCTGGAAGCTACTCGAAGACAGAGGTAAAAAATGAAACTCATATTCTTGGCCTCAAAAGGGTTATCTTGACTTTGAAATCTTGGGTTCCATTTTTATAAATTGGACTATCATCAATGATTAAAAGTACATACATTTTCCATTTGGGAAATCCAGACATCTAGAAGAAGTCAATATGTTGGTTTGATTGTCAAACAGTCTGTTACTTAAGGAAGAAATTGTCTAGAGATCTGGGTTCACTAGGTAGTCGCCAATTTTTGTAGCTACAACTGTTTTCCCAAATTTTTGAAATTTGGGACCCTCCTTTTAATTTTTATCTTGCCTAAAATTGTTTGGATCCATGAACTCTGTTTTTGTTTTCCCTCTGCTACAAGTTTAGATTGTTTTGAGGTCAACTGTTTTCATGCTTTTCAAAAAATTGCTTGTGTCTGCAACTGCTTTGGGTTGTGGAATTTAAAGTTTGATTTGAAAATGTTGTCCTTTGATCTGAATGATTTCTTTCATTGATATCGGAAGTCTATTTCTTGTTTTCGCCACTGTTTCAGAGGTGAAACAAACTTTTTTCATTACTGCCCAACCAAAAGTATTTTGGAACTTAACATCTTTTGTTTGCTTGTTTGGAGGTCATTTAAATAGTGCATCAGGGCCATATTTCCCTACGGAGCCTCCGTTGTAGAAGCTAAATGATGAATTTTCTGACGGATATCTTTTTCTTTTTCGATGTCGTGGTGTTATTATTTTGACTTGCTTTGCGTTATCGGAGGGGTTTTTGAGTATTGATCGGAGGGCTAGTTTCTTGTGTTGCCGACACGGTGGTTGCATTGATCTCATCATCGCAAGCGTTTAGTCGTTGAAACTTCTGATTGCTGCAGTTTTCATTTGAAAGCGGAAGCCGTAGTTCTTTTGTCTCTTGCCGTTGTGGCTCCATAATGCACTAACTATCCGACTTATAGAGTTGCCAACTGCCGATGTTTTATGTTGACTACAGAACCCTTAGCCTATGCAATTTCCGTTGTTGCGGCTCCCGAGTGAACTAAACGTCCTGCATATAAATGCTCCGATCGTTGATGGTTTTATGATTACCAAGACCTGTAGTTGGTTTGAAATCTGCCATTGTGGATTTCTAGTAAACTATCTTTCCGCTGCTTAGTTGGTTTATCTGCCGATGCTTTATTAGCTAGTTCTGAGGACCTCCGACCACTGACGATTTTCATTTGATTGCGGAAGCCATAGTCTATACATTTTTCATCGTTGTAGCATTTTAGTGAACTAACCACCCAACGTTTATGTCGTTCTGTTCGCTGATGAGGAGTTTTTTTTTTCCGTCCGATGCTTTAGTATTTAGTCTTTCCGACGCCGATAGACTTAATGGTCCCGCGGAACTCGTTGTCTATTTGAAGCCCACCGTTGCAGTTACGTAATGAGCTTTATCGCCGATTATTAGTGGTTCTTATCCCTGACACTTATCATTAAAGGTATCCAACACCGATTGACTTATTAGTACCGTGAAATTTTTAGTCTGTTCATTGTCCGCCATTGCGTCTATGAATAGGACTATGCTTCCGAAGCCCTTAGTTCTTCTTCTTGCCGATGTTTTTATTTTGATCATGGAAGCCATTGTTTGTATGGTTTCCACCGTTGCGGATCCTTAACAAGCTGACCATCTGATGCTATAGTTGTTCTGATCTCCGATGTGACAGCTTTTAATGCTTTATTTCACTGGCACTTTATGTTGGCCGTGGAATTTTTAGTCTAACTAAGGCCCACTATTGCGGTTGTGAATGGGACTATCCTGTCGATGTATATAGTAATTCTACCCACCGTTGAGAGTATTTCTTTCACCCGATGCTTAGTAGTTTTGCTCGCCGAGAGGGTTTTTCCCCGCCTTTTGTGTACTTTTACTTTATTTTATGATGCCGGAGTTGTTTCATGGGTTTTAGTCGAGTCTAATTTTCTCCAAGATGAAGCACGGTTTAGGGTTCAGATGGGCGGTTACTTTGCTATGATTCATGTTTTCTTCGATGGATTTCGAGTTAGTCCATATGCGGCCTCGCTTGAGTTAAAGAATCTGTCTTTTGGGCTTATGATTTTAAGATATGAACTCGCAGGATTTTTCTTTGCATTATCATGCATTAAAATTCGTTTTACAAGATGTATGTTTTGATACAGTTTGTGTACTTTGTCGAACGATAAATGGTCTAAGAACAATTTGTGTTTATGACAGGATGATTTGCTGCTGTAAAGAGGATATTTCTAAAAGGGAAGTAGCAAGGAAGGAAGTGGCTTTAAAAATGAAGAAGCAGAAATGAAGAAAGAGAAGAAGGAAGTAAGGGTCTGAGATCTCAACAGATCGATAGCAGTAGAGGCCCAGGCTTGGGAAAAGTTAATCGGTTGCCGAGCTGGTTCTTTTTTATAAAAGTTCTCTTAAGATATTATTATGAAATGTAACGTATTTCCTAAATCATGAGCACTCACAAAAGGAAAAAATTGTGAGCTTAACCAGTTGAGGAGCCCAAAGGTCACCGAGGGGCATCCCAAGAGTTTGCTTGTAGTATAAGTATAGGAGAGTTAGAGGGAATAAGGGAATTTTTCCCAGTTAGATTTGTGAGGACATATTGTAAGAAGAACTATTTCCTTTTGCAATAGATAATTACAATTTGCCTATTGGAGAAAGCTTGGTGGAATGTTCAAATGTTGTGCTATGGATTTGTTGAAGAGGAACTATTTCGTTTTTAGCTTTGTGTCCATTAACTGTGAGATCGTTCTAACTCTTTGAACCTATGTTCTTGTATGAATGTTCTTTGGTTTATTTTATGAAAATTTCCACTATGAGTAATGAATGTTGTTCATAAACAATTGGCTATCTGGTTGTTCAAATATCTTTAATGTTCATGTGTTTTGAAAGAAGTATAAGCTATCTGTGACTTTTCATAATGCATGTACAAAATACATTACTCATTAATGAATGACAATTTTGCTCCCTAGGGATAGGTTAGGTAGTTAGTTTTAATTTCTTGCTGTGTGTGATTTAGATGCAAGAGAGTTTAAGATGAGAGGTAAGAACTTGCGCATCACATTGTGACCGCTCCTCGTATTCTCTATCAATCTACATTTTAGATAGGCACTTGCATATCATACTTAAAACTAAAAACACAAAAATATACACGGTGGACTAGACCGCAATCGGTAAAACCTTTTATTTTTGTTACTTGACCTACGGTAGCCGGACTGCAAACTGGATGAATTCCCCATACCAAATAGTAACGGTCTAGTTGGGAATGTTTACTGGGGAGAATCCCTTACTGTTGTTGCCTGCGATTTTTCAGACATCAACACCTTGACATATAATTATAGTTTTTATAGGCTAATTTGGACACGACCTTGGCACCTTGACATATAATTATAGTTTTTATAAGCTAATTTGAACACGACGTTGCTATAAATTATAATTATAAATTCCTTTTTAATGTCTTTATTTCAAATATTCTGATTTTGTCTAAATTTTAATAACCCAAAAAACTTGCTACAATTTTTCACCACTACTTATAGCTTTATTATCTTATATAATTTTTTAAAGTTTATTTTTTAAATCTTAATTAAATGTTATATCCATATAATAAAAATATTAAAGTCAATGTAATTTGTCTCTCTCGTGTATTAAAAAAATATGTATATTCAAGTCAATGTATCTACATTATAAGAAAATCAATTTTGAGAAACAAACTTTAACTATTGATGGAATTTTTTCCAATCAGCAAATACAATTGTTCTCATAAATTCCTTTTACATACTAGGTTACATTATAGAAATGGAGAGGATTTACAGACATGTGGAAGGGTTTTATAGGGGTTTAAGGATTGTTATATCTCTTACAAAGACCATTCTTGTACATAGTTCCACACAATTTTCATGATTTTTCATTTTGAACAAAATATGCTAGAAAATGATGCATTTGCTAGAGGTTTGGAAGGTACAAGAAGCTTCTTCCTGTTTAGTATTGAATACACCCACATTTTGTGTCACATGGATTTGAACCCATAACCACAAGTCTATTGCAAAGCACAAGAATTAGAGCAAGAAATATCTGTTGAAGTGTAGAATGGGAAAGCATCTTTCAGTAGTCTTGGGAAGTGCCAGATTCAACCAGTAAGAATTAATGGATAACAATAAAAGGGGAATCCATCAAAGGGGATGTAAATCTAGGTAAGAATTCAGGAGAGGCAAGCCTCAATTGAGAAACAACCATATAAAGGAAGATCCCCTGCCAATAAAGATAGAGAAAAAATTGAAGATAGGGAAGCTATGACGAAGTACCACAAAAGATTGTTAATTACACTCAAGACAGAATATTTCCCTTCATATGAAGTCGGTTTCACATTTTTGTGTTTGATAGTCAATTCCACCAGCAAAACTCCCCATTGGGACGAGGTTAGTAAAATTCTCACCTCCTCACATTTCTGTGATTTCTTGTATAGAATTTTGTTTTGGGTTTCTTGTTTTTTATCATGGTCAATAGGGAAATATAAGCAAAATGCACAAGAAATCAAGCTTGAATCAAGGTTAGGATGAATATGTCTAGACTCCAGAAGCTACAAATCCATATTCCCCCAAATCCAAAAGAAGTCCATATTTCAGAAGCTACAAATCCATATTTTCCCAAATCCAAGAAGCATAAATCACTACCAAGATCGATGAACTACCTACTGAAAAAGTAATGTTTGTTGTTTGTCTTGGTGGGTATGTTGAAATCGTCTGTGATATTCATTCTATAGCCCAATATTGCAAAGTGTGACCTAAGGAAAAAATAGGCATCTCTGACAATTTTTTCTCCAACAGAGTGGAAAAACATGGGGTTTAGAAGACAACCATAGTACCAATATCGTGGTGGGTGTGAAGAGGAAACCTCTAAGAATAGTTCTTATGGGGGAGGGGTGGGGGGTGGATTTGTAGGAATCCATTTGGTTGAAAGGATATTGGAGAGGGGAAACCATGTGATTGTTGTTGATGATTTATTTAGTGGTAGAAAGGAGAACGTTATGCATCACTTCAAAAATCCTCAATCCTCGATTCGAACTCATCCGCCATAATGTCTTGAGCCAATATTAGGTTGATCATATTTACCATCTAACATGCCCCCCATATCCTATTAATTACAAGTGCAATTCTGTGAAGGGAATTATATCCACACCTTGTAGGTAATTTTTGGCTTCCTCCTTTGCATTTGAAGTTCTGCTTGATGTCCATTTTGTTTTTGGGAAGTTCTTTAAGAAATGATGGAATTTATCTGGATTAGGTCCCAGGTCTAATGGGTTGCTATTCTACCAAAAGTGTACATGAATTGAAACTGGTCTCATGCCTTTGAAACTCATGCTATATGGGCATACTACAATGAGAGTGGATCCATGGTGGATGCTCTAATAGTCCCTAGATCGCACCAATAAACCAATGCCCTATCAACATCTATTGTTGTTTTGGTTGGATTTAATTTTTATGTCTGTGTAGGACACCTCAGTATGTTTCCTTATTTTGGTATCAATTATTATAGGTCATTTTACATGAATGTCATACACTTCTTAGCCTTATGTATTACCATGCCCATGTAAACAAATCAACCTATGCATGTTGTATATTTTCATTAATATGGATTTGAGCTTAAAGTATGGACTAACCTTTTAGTTTAGAAGGCAGGTTTGCACCAATTTCCTAATTGGTGGCCCTGAGACAAGTCTTGGTGAATTTATCACTTGTAGACACATTATTCATTAGGTTCAAAACTTTACCATTCTATTAATCATATATTGCACACATAATAGGTTCCAATGATATTGGCAGGATATGCTCGATATTTTTCCTTGATGACCTAGGGTGACAAACTTACAATGGTTCACATTAATAATGGGAGTTGTGTGACTATAGATTATTGTTCTTGCCTCTAGATCTTAAAACAAATGACCCAATTTCTAGGATATTAGTGTCTTTGGAGTCAAGTTATCACCTTGTTATGGAGAGAAATTCCTATGACTTGGGATACCACAACAGACAGCTTGACTCCAGAAATCAATCCTTTCCAATATGCAATAGAAATTAAATGTCTAACACTAAAGGATCAAACCTCGTACCTTATTCCGGATGGTTGAAGTAGATCCCCGTTGAGCTTTCCAACTTCATCTTGAATTGATAGATTACTTCCTCAACAACAAGTAAACAATACAAGCATACTATATATATTGGTGTTAGATCTATTCTAGCATATATAATCAGCAATGTATAAGAATTTGAAAACATCCATGGATAAAATATTCATTCAAACACACATTATTGGACAGGAAAATATATTTCTATTAATATAAAATCAGAGATTACAATAGATACAACCTCTGTCCGCACATCTACGAATCAGAGAAACTGAATCCCCCACTTGGGCCTCCACCACCTCAATCCTCCATCTCTTGATAGCAAGCTCACAGGCAAAAGGCAAGCTTGGGAAGAACACAAAAGTGCTCCAAGGGACAAAGGGATGTAGACTCAAGCATAAGTTATGGCAACAATGGACTATAGTTTCTTTTCTCTCAATTGTCTCATATGCCTTCAATGTACCATAGAGTTCCTTATATATATTTTCAAAGGGTGTTATAACGGATTTCACCACACTAGGTGAATCACACATTGTATGGCCTTCCCCTATCCCGCTGCAGACTCATTAGCCCCTATGGACCACATTTTATCCTTTGATGTATCATTTATCATCCCCAAAACTATATAAACTATGATATACGTGGTTTTTTCCCCGATAACCACGTACATACGCAGGTTTGACCCCTATAGTCGCGTACATCGGGATGTGCGCATAGTCCAAATCCTTTTGGAGCGTTCCTTGACTTGGATCCGACTCATATGACTCTTGGCCTTCCATATACCTTGAGATCGCTCAGATTCGACCCTTCATTGTCCCCTGTGAAGCTATATAAGGAACCCCTTGGTACATTAAAGGGGGGGGGGAGATATAGGAGAGAATTGAGAGTACCGAAACTATAGTCCATTGTTGCCAGAACTATACTTGAGTCTGCATCCCTTTGTCCCTTTGGAGCACTGTTGTGTTCTTCCCAAGCTTGCCTTTGTTAGTGAGCTTGCTATCGGAGTGATGGAGGATTGAGGTGGTGGAGGCCCAAGTGGGGGATTCAGTTTCTCCGGTTCGCAGACGTGCCGTCAGAGGTTGTCACTTGTAATCTCTGATTCATATTAATAGAAATATATTTTCCTGTCCAGTAATGTGTATTTGAATGAATGTTGCATCCATTTGAATATGTCAGATGCTTATACATTATTGATTATATATGCTAGAATAGATCTAACACCATGAAATATAGTATGCTTGTATTGTTTACTTGTTGTTGAGGATGTGCTATAACAATTCAAGCTGAAGATTGGAAAGCTCAACGGGGATCTACTTCAACCGTCTGGAATAAGGTACGAGGTTCTATCCTTTAGTGTTAGATGTTTTTATTTCTATTGCATATTGGGAAATATTGATTTCTGGAGTCTAGCTGTCTGTTGTGGTACCCCAAGCCATAGGAATTTCTCTCCATAACAGAATTGGCGACTCCGCTGGGGATCTTCCTTGTTTTTCTTTGGGGTTGGGGCCACAATGGGCTTGATATTATTGATTTTCTCTCTGTTTCTCTCTGTTTCTGTGTCGCATGTTATAGTATGTTTGTCCGTTGACGCTCCCCTTTATTGGTTTGGCCTTGACCTACTTTTTACCACTGCCTTCTCTGTATACACGGGTTTTTGGCCAACAGTCGCGTGTATATGCGGGTTTTTGGCCAAAAGGCACGTACATATGCAGCTGTTCTTTATACAATCATGTAAATCCTCCCTTTTGGTGAGTCTGATGTTGTGGGAAGTTGTTGGGTGGGTTGTGAGTGTGGTTGGGTCTTCCTTGGGTCTGAAGTTGTCTGTTGGATGCTCCTTTTGTGGCCAGAGACCATTCGTGCCTTTCATAGGTATTACGTCTATACTGGCATATAGGTTAGGTTCACCACCGCTTGCATTTTGCATGACCTTATGACCATGCCACTATATCCTTAGGTACGAACCCACTCTATTATGTCACGGAACCTTCTTGCTGCTATAGAGGTGGCATGATGTGAGTGGTAGAGACTTACCTTCCATGGGTACCCTAGTTAGCGCCATATTTGCATTTGGTGCCCATGCCAATGTTTCCCCCTTTAGGGTGTGGGAGTCCATTGTATAGTATTGCCATGACATTTAGCAAGAGCCTCATACTCCTCTTGATCTTATGCTGGCCTGTTTCCTCCTGGACTCCCCTTGTATCAAGTTGTGGATGCATTATCATGAGCTTTTCCTGTCTTATTGAGCTTTATGCCGGCTCCCCTGACATTGCGTTTCAGCCATATAGCCCGAGCTTGTCTCATGTCTAGCCATGCAGAGCCTTTATTTATATCTTTCGCAGCTTGATTCCTCTTTTTACCGGGAGGGGATTTTCTCCCAAGTGTCGATATCCTACACATGTATCCTTGCATTGAGCATAGGTATGTTCCACTACTTGGAACTAGTTTGTTTGCCTTTATGACACTCGTCTCCTCCTAGTTTGTAACTATAAAGCTAGTTTATTCTTTTTTCAAGATTTTCAAATAACTAAAAAAGACCAAAAAAAAAAAAAAAAAAAAAACCAAAAAATACGGACAAGAAAATATATTATCTTTGGAAGCTGTCGAGCCGTGTCACCTTCAAACAGAGCACTTTATATCGCATCCATTGGTTGGGTTATAGTTTGACTTTAGGAGCTATACTCATTCTCTGAGTTTTATCTCCACCGACTGGTTAAGCTTCCAGTCCCTGTGGAGCCTCTATTGATGCCTCCTGCGTCATAGAGATGTCCCAGTTTGTATATCGAGTCTATGCTTCCTTCATTCAGTCACCATATGCCATTTTTCTCTTGTTCGAAGGAAGTTGAAACCTGAGTCGGCCATTCCTCAGTTATCTTGACTTTGCATGTCGGCCATTCCCGATACAGTTACTGGTTCGTGCACCTTATGATCGAGTTCTTCCATATTATATAGCCTTGCTAAGTACCTCATGTTGGATGATGGGGGATGCCTTAATGCCCTCCTTCCAGCGGATTTCATCCCATCGACTTCAGATCATTTATTCTGGGATTGGAGTCTAGAG